>CM043120.1:61678741-62114044 GCA_023701765.1 Hylyphantes graminicola | reverse complement strand
CATAAGAAACACCTGGGCCTGTATCAAAAAAAGAAAATAGTGTAGGGATTCAAAAATATATGTATAAACGCCATTACGCAGATAAAACGTTTAAGCTACTTCTTTTTTGGCGTTATTCGTAGTACACTAAAATAACCAAACAGGCTATTTGCTGGATAAAGTCTAAGAGTAAGAAAATATGATGGGAAATTTAATGTAGTAAACTATAAGAATATATCTTCATTTGTTAAAATTAAAGTTTCTCATGATGCGGATGTCACCATTGGACATTGGGAATGGTCAAAATCACAGGGAAAAATTCGACAAAGAAAATGGCAAAAATATAACGATTACCTACCAGGGTGAAATAAATAAAAAAAGCTGATACATTCTTATGCTATTCAGCCGAGAGACTGTATTGAACACGATACCTTTTGATTACGAACCGCTGCCACTATGCTACAACGGTCTAGGATTTACAAAAAAAAAAAAAAAAAATAAAAAAAAAAACCAGCTTGATTTGTTACCCTAGCTTCTGCGGAGCTACTACCCGTACGCGCAATGCTTGCACGGTGCCCGTGTGCGTAAACATTCCGTTTATCTTAATATAAATTCTTACCTCCTGAATTAGTAGACACATAAGAAGCACCGGGACCTGTTTCAATAAAATAAAACATTGGCAAGTTTCAAAAACATACATGAGACCGCCATTACACAGAAAAAAGCACAAGCTACTATATAGTATAGCTACTTCGTATGCTATACTAGGGAAATCAAAGCAACTATTTTTGGGATAAAATCTACGATCAAGAAACTATCATGTTTTTCTATTATGATTTCTTACCTCCTGAATTTGTTGACACATAAGAGACACCGGGACCTGTTTCAACAAAAGAAAATGGTGTAAAGATTCAAAAATATATGTATGAAAGCCATTACGCAGAAATAATGTTTACGCTACTTCTTCTTCGGCGTTATTCGTAGTACACTAAGATAACCACACAGGCTATTTTCTAGATAAAGTTCAAGAGTAAGAAAATATAATGCTTAATTAAATTCATGAAAATATAATGCTTAATTGAATTCATAAAACGATAAGAATATATCTTCATTTGTTAAAGTTAAAATTCACATATACGGGGTTCTTGTTTTACCCCCTTGTGACGAATATTTTTTTCTGTAATGTTTGTTCGGTATTAATAAAGTGTTTGTTTGTTTGTTAAAATTTCTCATGATGCGGATGTCACCATTTGACATTGGGAATTGTCCAAATCACCAGGGAAAATTCGACAAAGAAATTACAATAAACAAATTGATAATCTTATAATTGTTATTTTTTGTATGCATTGTTAGCAGCGTGAAATTTTTCCATCGGTTATTAGAATCCATTCATTACAATGAATAAAATATTTGACAAGCTTTTTAATTTTTAATTTTTTTCATATTTCCTATAAGATTTGAAAAAATATGAAAATTTCATTTTTGACTTGTAACACGCGTAATGTCAAAAATATAGTTTTTATGTAATTATGTGGTACGCAAGAGGGATGCAAAGATAAGAAATTCTTTGGAGTGCTCTTACAAAATCAATTTAACCCTTTCAGTCCCAGTGATGCCATTTGGCATCATTACTTTCAATATTTTTTCCCAAATGTTTATGTCCCGTTATGACATCCAAACACACATCATCCGATTCCTCACACTTTGATCTATTTGACAATATTTTACATTAATCTCAATAGTCTAAGTACTAATAAACTCATTACTCTCAAGTCAGAACTACTTTTTTTTATTTAGAAAATAGCTGACAAGCGTTTCACCTGTTTTTTGAAAAGTTCACTTCAGTTCCACATACTAAAAACACAATTTAAACTATTTCTATTAAAATAATTTCGATTTTTTTTAATAATATGGTCAGATACCTTAAAATATATAACTCGAAGTGTTTTTAGGCAGTGTATATTTTATTTTGTTGTTTTTCACAGTTTAAAAATTTTGGCATTATTTAAAAACCATATAAAAAATTAAAAGTTTTTTTTCTTATGGAACTCTTATTTTTGACCTAAAATAATCTTATTTTGTGAATATCAGATGTTTCTGTAGTTTAGTAAGTTTTTGGGACCGAAAGGGTTAAAGAAATATTTTGCTAAACGAATTAATTTTAGAAAGATGCGAAGAAGAAGTTGTGCTTTGTCTTACCTCCACTTGAAAATGAAGCCAAGCTTGAAATGAAATTAGGAGCTAAATAATAACAACAAACGTGTAAAAATAAATTTATGTAAAAAATACGAATACAAACAATTAATAAATAAGTTGTCACAAATGATAATTTTTGGACGACATCATCTTTTTTTCAATTGCCGCGAAGTAGGAGAGTTTGGCAAGTGAAAAATATCTTATCTAAAATTAATTTGCATTAAATATGTTTAGTATAAAATCCTGAAAAAATTTAATCCTTCTAGTCCCAGTGATGCCATTTGGCATCATCATTTTTCTGATCATAATTTTTAAGAATTAATAGGGTTGACATCTATTGGGATTAATAAAAATGTGTTCTAATAGAAAAAAAGTTTGAAGAATCGAATGATGTCCTTTTTGATAGCAGAAATGGCTACAGACGATCAGATTTTTTTTTCTAAAATGAGGATGCCATATTGTCATTGGGACTGAAAGGGTAAAAAAGGCTATCGCATACAGTGGCCATGCTAATCGCTTGACGGTTTTTGTTTATGGGTTGCAACCCTATCATTATCAATAAAGCTATAACTACTATATCTGGTTGCATTTGGAGTTATTAGTTTTCGCTACAGATAATATAGTAAAAGTATTAGATCGGAAGATCACGTGACTTAAAATAGCAGATAAGGGACAAGCATGAAGCTAATAATTTAAGGGCAAACAGGCAAGTATTGCCACCACTCTCATGAGAAAAATGGGACTGCGTCATCGGAAAAAAATACTATTCAATTGGGCTCGTCAACTGCCTCTCGTCATCGCGAAAATCATCGATAGTTAAAAAACTTGTATTCATTTTTCAAAACAGAACTATTTTGGAGGTAAAACATATCCTCTCCCCAACCGAGGTCAAACCATATCCTCTTATGAATCGGAACGACAATTTATTTACGAACTTTTAAAACCAAATCCTCACGAACTTTACGACGGCAAACAGAACTACTAAGAACTGCGACATCGTCAGCTTGCATCAACCGCTAACTTTAGAGGCCAACACCACGCCGATATCTTCGACGACAGTGGATTGCGCTACTATCACATCAACAGCGAGAAAATGAGGCCAACCCCACGACTATATGCACAACGACGGGGGGAAATTCTCTTCGGATAACAACAAACAGCATAACATCGAACCAACATACCGCACGCACTGGTAAATTCTACGAACAAAACAAGAAATACAAAAGGATCAATCTTTATTATTAAAAATATGTATAAGCATATGAAAAAAGAAGACCTCGCAACGGTTGCAAAAGAACTTGGCGAATGGGTGCCGGAATGCGCTACAATAATAACAGTAAAAGAACTAACAGAGAGAAATGAAACGTTTATAAAAGACCCAGATTTCGTACAAGATTTAATAACTACAACGGTAGAAGATAGGAAAACACGTGAACAAGCCGAAACAGTAAATTAGGAATTGAGAAAAATAAGCGAGAGGTAGAAGGAATTAAATTAATACGAGTAAAAAAAAAGAACAAGAATCGGCTACTATTAGAAATACATCGACGGAAAACCAAACACGTGCAGGAAACGAAAGTAGAGCTAATGAAATATCAACACCTAGTATCGAAAAAAAGCGTAGAAACTTTAAGCGTGCCTGTCCCTACTAATCCGAAAAAATTCAATCTATTTTTTATTTAATTGGAGAGAGCTTTCACAACAAAAGAAGTCCCAAAATCATTGCAATCTGATATTTCGATTAATATCCTTGGTGAAAAAGCCAATAGCATATTACTATACATACCAGAGAACAAACTACAAAATTACGAGCAAGTAAAAGCGACTGTCCAACGCGAATTTCAACCATCGACAGTAGAATGTTCACTAAAATTTCGTAGAAGCCAATTAATACCATATGAAACGCACCTACTAATTCAGTTTGCAATTAATATCAAGTTTCGAGTATTACATTAAGTTACGAGGTGCTACAACTTTTGAAACACTGTGTCAATTAATGGTAAGCGACAAGCTGTTAAGTACTCTTGAACGCGAGACACAAACACATGTATCCATAATTCAGGGTGATAACTAGCTTAAACCAACCGAACTAGCTGAGGAATGCGATGTATTTCGTACTTCCAAACGAAAGCTTTTAAATGAAACCCATTCCCGCTCAACGTCGTTCAAAAACCAACGGACAGCATCGATATAATAATCGACCACCATAATAATTTTCGTAGAACACAGAATCAACATTCACGAGGAGCAAATGATAATCCTTTTGTTGTGGTTGATCCCAGTTGCCCAGCAGAGCTAAACCAGGTCTATGGTATTGCACACTCTCAAGAAATCACTAACCAATAATGTGACGTTTTCATAGATAGGGGAAAGGTGCAGCTTCTGTTATCCAAAAAGACAGGATAAACAAAGGTAGAAGTCTGACTTAGCTCCATTGCCTACAGGCTTTAGCTGGGCATGACGGAATGGCCTTTACGCCTTGGGTGACCCTACCAGGAGCATACACTCCCGACGTACTTCACCTATTCCGCCCAGGTTCACCCCCTCGCCGCGGTGAGGCAGCCTGCAGGACTTGAGGGGGAATAATCATTTTAATCAATGCAACGGCAACAATCAACGATTCGGCGTGTGGCGAGGATAACAGAAAAAAGGTGACGAGGATAACAAACAAATGTGTCGAGGATAACAGACAAATGTGTCGAGGATAACAGACAAATGTGTCGAGGATAACAGGCAAATGTGTCGAGGATAACAGACAAATGTGGCGAGGGTAACAGACAAATGTGGCGAGGATAACAGACAAAGCACGCCAAACAATCGCGTATTGAAAATAGCAACCCAAACAAAGTCCAATGATAAAGAATCCCCAAAGCGAATTGCAATATGAAACCATTTTACTTAACGGTAAAATGTCCGTGGAATTATTGATAGCGGTAGTACTACTGTTTGTGTAAAAGCAGATCGTATGATCAACGCATCCTCGCTTCAGATCGACAGGGGTATGAGTCCATTTTGTGGAATGTAAACAAATCATCGGAAATTACGGGGGTCAACTTAGTATTTAGTATTGTAAGTGATGAAACGCTTTTTGAAGAAGCATTTGAGCACATATCTGATGCGAATGTATGGAACACTATTATGAAGATGGTTAAAACATATAAACAGAATAAAATTATAAGTACAAATCATCAGATGAAATTATTTCTGTCGGATGACACACATATATTTCAAAGACCATGTCGTCTTGCGTCGTAAAAAATTGAGGTAAATAAACAAAAAGGAAATGTTACAAAGCAGAATAATTAAGGAAAGTTTTTCAGATTTTTGTGCATCAATAGTTTTATGAAAGAAAAAAGATGGTTCCACACGCATTGCAATCGACTTTCGTCTAATTAACAAGAAAATAGTAAAGAAAGATTTCCATGAACCCTTATCGAAGACGTATTTGACAAATTACAAAGTGCATCTGTTTATTGAAATGTGGACTTGAAAATGGCTTTTATCACGTTGATGTTCATGAAGATAGTCGAAAAGACACTTCTTTTGTAACTTCAGAGGATAGTACGAGTTTTCAAAAGTGTCTCTTGGAATGTCCAAGCACCATACGGATTTCAAAGATTTATACAATTTGTTTTTCAAGATCTTTTAGAAGCTGGAATACTAACTTTATATCTTGATGATGTAATTATTCCCTCGTCTGATCAGAGCCTTTTTTAAGAAATTTCTGCCCTGGGCTAGCATTTAACAACTGCCTTTTACTCTGAACAAAAAAAAAAGTATTAATTAAAACTAACTAAATAAAAATAACTGCTTGATTTTAAATTCAATTACAATTAAACTAAACCAACCAACTAAATTTATACCTCCATAGTTATTTATGATGGGAATGCACCTGAAACAGTTTTAAAGCCTACAGACAAGTTCAAAGTTGAGACATTCTTGCCTATCATAAACCAGCTTCAAAAAGAACTACATAACCGAATTAGAGTATATGAGCTGCTAGAAGAATGACTTACATGCTTGCACAAGTTTAAAAGCTTGGAAATTTGAATAATAAAAGAGAAAGCCGAAGCATTAGCTAAAACTTATCCCAAGGATTTGAGTATCGACATCGTAATCGAAAACTAAATCACCTTAATTACTTTATAACTGAGGAATGTTTTACTGATGAGAATCCATTGACTGCAATATCACTTTTAAAATAAATAATTAACAATGAGTGGTCTGTATATTTCCAAATGTAGTAATTGCTCAATAATTTTTCTTTGTCTATTCTGCTCAAATTGTACTGGTGGAAGATCGTTTTCTAAGCTGAAGCACATAAAGTCTCACTTGAGGTCAACAATTTACAAGGAAAAATAACAGCTCTCACTCTCATGTCAATTAAAAGTGACATTTTAAGATAGTTAGATTTCAAGGGGAAAAAAATAATTTTGCTCACGCAAAAACCAGAAAACATATTTTAGTCATTTATAGTGTCAAGGTTTGTCAGTTTTTCAAAATTTTAAAGGTTTATTTGGCTTATTTAAAGGCTTTTGGAGGGTTTTTTTTCGGGGGGAGGGGTTATTTACAGTTTTGGATTTATAACAATGCAGATATATATTAATATTAGCTTCTGAAAAAGTGTTAATCTTTTATTGTATTATACACCTTTTTAAAATTTTGATTTTGTAATGATTTTGTTTGATTCTAGTTTTGCGTTGTTGAGCTTTGGAAAATACTTTTCGGAGAGCAACCTTAAATCATTTGACAAACTGCCCCTAAAAAATCTGCTGCCGTGGGCGCCCGCCCACTCCGCCCTCCCGTAAAAAAGGCCCTGCGTCTGTAAAGTTTGAAGGTCTACAAAAACTCAAAAAAGTCTACCAAGTTGCTTCGGACTATAGACTTGCGTTTAATTTCAAAAAGCGCAATTTTCGACAACGAAAAATAACTTTTCTTGGCCACAACTTGGAAAAAAGGTACAATTCGACCATCGTCTTACAAAACAAGTGCCGTTTCAAGTTTCCTCTGCTCAAAATAACGAAAGATGTCCAATAATTTTTGGGTTTGACTTCTTACTTTCGAAAATTCATAAAGAATTACTCAGCCATTGCATGGCCACTATGTGAACTTTTACGGGACAACACACCTTTCCACTTTGACAGAGAACACAACAGCAAGCTTTTCTATAACTGAAAGAGGCACTCTCGACAAAACCTTCGTTACACTTATGCAAACAGGTCTCACTATTATAATTGCACTGTGATGCTTCGTCAAAAGGTTTTGGTGCTATTTTGCTCCAAGCTGACTCAGAAAACATCCTACATCCCATACACTATATGAGCGTACAACATCACCACAGAAAGAAAAATATTCATCATATGAATTAGAAGTTATAGCAATCATTGAATCACTAAAGAAATTTCGATACTATCTTGATCTAAGAAAGAACTGCCACCTGTAGTTGCCATATGGACAATGTTGCTAGAAGATTTCGATTATGAGCTAGTTCACAGACCAGGACAGCAGATGAAACATGTCGACGCAATTAGTTATTATCATGTCATGTCAATCCAAGTTGATGAATCAACCAGAAAAATCTGCGATGCTCAGTCTAAAAATGAGCTCACACTAAGCATTAAACAACTACTAGAACACTTCCTAACATCGGTAATGGGACAGAATCCCGCGACTGAAATCCCGCGAGACAGAATCTCGCATCCCATTATATCGCGGGACATAATCGCCATCGCACTAGAGCTGCATAATAGGTGATGTGCCGGTGTGCCTTGTGCTGAACTGGATCTACAGCTTTTACTAGAGCAGCTAGCCAAACTTCAACTAATTGCGTCAGGTGGCGCTGCACTTCCTTCCACAGGCTATATAAGCTACGCCGCCGGCCAAAACATTCTCTTCTCTGCTACGTCTTAATTTCCACATGGCACCTGTCACGACCTTTCCCCTGGTCGACATGCCACGTATTTTGACTTAAGTTTTTTCGTATTGTTAAGTTTATACAATGGTTAGGACTTTCTATTTATATTAAATTTATTGATGGTTGTTGGAATAAAAGTTGATTTTAAATGAAACTTGGAACTTTCGTCAAACACCTACTTCCAACACCCACAGGTGAACCATTGACGAGGTGAAATTTTTTCTGGTGTTTAGAAAGGAAGCTCAAAATGTAGATCTCTCTAGAAAGCATGGATTGTCTTATTATACTGGTACAAAGCAGCTAAAAACACTTGTATGTAGATGAAAGCATACAATTACAATAAAACTGACTGTAAACGTTTTAGCCTGAACAGATATTTCTTTTCTCTTTTTAGATATTTTTTTAAAGCTCTTGGATTTAAGTAGCAAATGTTGCGGTCTTTTCAGGCTCTTTATAAGAGAATTCAAGTGTTTTTTTTATATAATGCATACAAAAGTATAGTTACATGGTTAGACTAGTTTTATACAGACACTTTTCCCAAAACGTTTACGTGCCTCTTTATTTTTTGTTCGAAAGGTATGGTATCAAAGATCTATTAGCGTAGTTTTAGCCAGGTATATTTATTGTGGTTGATGCACTATTGAAACCCTTAAAAAAACATCCTTTGAGGTACCCTTAAAATCATGTAAACTTTAATGATGAGATTTTGAAGGGGGAGGGGGGAATGGAAAATTAATGTTTATGTTTTCCTTAGATAAAAGAACGTAGGAAAAGCTTTTTTATAAAAAAAAAATCAGAATTTTTAGAAGTAAAGGATATTTAAATAATCTCTTTTAACCCGAATGAAAAAATATTAAAAATATTTTTTATTAACAAAAGTTTACAAAACAATTTTTTAAATCATGCTTATATATACATAGCCAAACTATAAGTACACCAAAATAACTATGAGTACCACACCATGCATTCCGTACTCACCATACCATATATACAATATTTTTTACACATGTTTGTACAAATCACTATACAATTTTACCATCTCATAACTACCTTGAAAATCTTACACGAATCCACTTACTTTAATCGACGCGATGTTTTAGGCAAATTTAAAGGGATTTATAAAAATCTAGTTCAAATTTAAAACCTTAACCCATTGACTAACAAAAAATGCATGAAAATGCTAGGCTTAAAATACATTTTAATAAAAATTCAGGCTCATATTGGTAAAACCGAACTTCATCATAAATTACTGGATTAGTGGAGTAATACCATTTTACCATCGAACTATCTTCCACTGCCAAACGCCTTACAATAAAGTAAATCAACTTATCTTTATTTTACAGGATATTTTGGCCCCGCGATATTATGGGCAAGCGACAACGATATTTTGTCACTCTTGTCACGATTTGTTCAACGATATTTTGTCACGCGATATTTTGGTTCACCCGACATTACGGGTGCGCGATATTTTGGCCGGCGATATTTCGGCTGCGATATCTTTTCCCCCAAACCATTAAATATTGTGTTATATATGTTTTATACTTTTAATGAGTTTGTTATTAATAAAAAGTACTTACCATAGACTAAAATGAATTTTTATAAATTTTTTATTTTGTTAAAAATATTTGTGTTATTGCATATATATTTTTAAAAAGTATTTAATATAACCACCTAAAATGAAAATCATGGTTATAAAAAAGCAGTTCAAACTTTTTTTATTATGTATTTTTCTTGATAATTAATGAAAATACGATGTTTATTTGAAGCTAAAATAATTTCTTTTAAGAATACAGTAAACAAACATTAAATTTTTTGTTTAAATTCGGTTAACTGTTCTTACCATATGGATATCCATAAAATCCTGCAAAATTACAAATCTTAAACTGCAGTAAACTGCAAAAACAAGAAAAGTATTCGTAATAAAAACAGGTTTTCACTCTTATCAATTGTTTAAATATATCAACATTTTAAATAGTTTTGAAACTTATATTCCCAATGGGGCTGCTTTGTTGACGGCTAAGCCAATTACCAATTTTGACTTTTGACATCAGATTGCAAAGAATCTGAGCTCTTTGTGGCAGTTAAAGTATGCCGATATTTAATTTTGCCGGGAACCCCCCCCCCCCCAACCACCAATTTTAAAGTATATACAAGGATGGAGCCAGGAGCTGAAGCCATGGCGCCAAAGAAGCACAATATTTCACATGGCGAGGTCTATTTATGAGTAAATCTATACTATTTTCATAAATTGAGAGTTATTAAGAAGGAACTAAAATTTAGGACATTATACACTGGTGGACAATTTCTTAGGACGAGAAGGTTTTTTCGATGTAACCTTGTACAGCAGCTTTCCAAATCAACAAATTTAATACCGTAGGATCCCCAATACGTAAGGACATGAGTAATGTAAGCAACACTTACTAAAAAAAATCAGAGGGATAAAAAATGCTTTTTATCCCTCTATTTGATTTCCATTCCGTGAATCTCCGTAGTGGAGATACATTTTGGACTTTTACGTACAATAATTTCATGAGTGTGCCATGAATATCGATATTCCAGTAAAACATTAAACCTACGACACAGCTGCGGCCTAAAAAAGACCATGCAAAAACGGATCATCGATGACGGAGAAAAATCATTAAACATGATATATTGCGGATACGTGATACATGCGGCTCCAGAAGCCCATATCGTTGAATATTCATTAAATAGTTAACAGGACGACACTTGTATGACATAGAAGTGTTGCTTACATAACACATGTCCTTACGTATTGGGGATCTTACGGTATTAAATTTGTTGATTTGGAAAGCTGTTGTACAAAGTTACATTGAAAAAACCGTCTCGTCTTTAGCAATTGTCCACCAGTGTATTAGATGCATGATAGAAATATTAGTTGCTTGTTGACTGTAAATCATAAGTTGTATATTTTTACAACCTTACGATTTATTTTTGCATATTTTAAAAACCTTAGTCGATTTATTTTTGCATATTTTAAAAATCTTAATCGATTTATTTTTGCATATGCATGAAAACCATGGATAAGTAACTTTTATTTTTTATTTACATTAAAAATACACTCAAGGTACTAATGCCGTTGGCGAGCCGGCAGCGTCTCCTGCCGGCAGTAATTAGCTTCTGGCTGCTGTGTCAGCACTTTTCCTTTTATTGCGTTGCCTACGTGAGTGTAGATCACAATTTGGATAGAATCTTTACCTTTTTATTTTTTAGACACTAACAGTTTTTTTAAATTTTTTTTTTAATAATATTTTTTAACTAATATTTTCAAAACTAGTTTATTTTGTTGTTACTTATTATATTATTATTTATTATTATTTTATTATTTTATTTTATTAGTCATTATTATTTTATTATTTTATTTTATTATTTATTATTATTATTATTATACTTATTGTTATTCTATTATTTTAAACGTTTTTTTTTAACACAGAGTTTTAAATTTATTACTCAATTTCTTATCAGGTAAAGGATATTTTTCAGTTTTAAACGCATTTGTAAATCTATATAAAAAATCATCTTTTTATAAACGTACCTATTGCTCTCTTCTTCCTACCTAAATTAAAAATATATTCAAATAAAAATATGTTAAATCATAAATTTACAAGGTAATTACTGTTTCGGTTTTTAACATAAGTAAATGTTTGAGCATCTAAATAATTTTGTGAAATGAATTACTGATTTTTTTGAAGTTATAACACTTGCCAACTAAACAAGTGGAAAACCAACAATGGATATAAAAAAAAAAATCTTGAAAATTTAATGATATTTAAGGGCTAATGAGACAGAGTGATTATTGGTCTCTAATCCAAAAAACCTCCAATAGGAAAAAAATAATTTTCGAAGCCACTTCGACTGTATTGAATATTTTAAAAATGGTTTTTTCATAAGATAAATTTAGCTGACTCAAAAAGTCCCTATGATCCCACTTCTTGTAATTAGATAGACTATTTTATCGTAAAACTATTTATGGAAAACTAGCAGATAAATACCCGTTCTCCGTAAGGAATAAAAAAAGTTGTAATCGATCCAAGCATATGCACCAAGCATGATCATATTTGTACCAAGAACTCGATCCATGAGCATGTGTATGTTGGAAAAGAACGATTTATTGAAGAATGATGTCCGGGTTTTCAGCTTTTTGAGGTACTTAATCAATTCTAGGAAAATAAACTTATGTCATTGTTTCCGCTCATTATTAAGTATGAAATCCTGTTACTTATACTACCTTAAAAATCCAAAATAAAAATATACCGCCATTGCGGGAAACTTTGGAAAAAAATCATAGTTTTTTTTTCTAAAGAAGAAAAATTTAAATGCAAAAACGATTTAAACACTTAAAAATCCTTATGCTTTCTGAGTATTGTACTTTTATAAATAAATTTCAAGCATTTTTGTTACACTTTATAAATTAATAAAAAAAATGGCATTGCTTTAAAAAAATTTCGACACTGTTAGGAGCCGGGCGGGTAACTTTGATCACAAATGAAATACATAAGAAGCATACTTTTTAACATCCCTAAATTCTGTGTTACCGAACTAAATAGCAATATTAAAATGTTGGTATATAACTAAACATTTACATTGCAGTGCATCGTGGAATAACATTGCACGATGAATACCATAAATAATATTTTTCGCTCAAAAGAAAAGTAAACTTCGATTTTATTAAAGGAAAAAGAAATTTTTTAAGCAAGATTTAATAAAAAATATATTTATAAAAAACAAACGATTTTATTATATAAGGGAAAAATAATATATTCATAATTAGGAATCAGAAAATGTTTACCTTTCGACGTTTGTGACTTTGAGTGTTATACGTTTCCTGAATTTTATCTTTTCCTTTTTAATGTTTGAAATCGTTTGATTTAAAAATAATATTATTTAAAAATGAGATATCATAAAAGTACGAATTTTTCAAAATATTTAAACAGAAAATACTTTTATATACATTTTTAATGTGCAAAGTTCCATACAGAAATCTTTACATCTTGGACCAATGTTACCAGCTTTCATCGGTAAAAGCTTCCCAATTACCAATATTTAAATACAGCATAAAAAGTATTGATTTTAGAATAAAACAAATGGTGCAATATTCTTCTCCATAAGTAAAAGATTCTAATAAAGTGTTTTATTTAAATATTTTCTATATATTTTTTTAAGTATTCCAGACAAAAGTTGGAAGAGATTTATTTTTGTAATTTAATGTTAGTATGAATGAAAACATCATTTGTAGTATTGCCAGAATTAGAATGAAATTTTTTTACATGAAATGAAAGGCGATGTTTCCACCTTTCCAAAAATGTAAAACAATTTAAGATGAGATTATTATATGAAGAAAAATTAGGAAATAAATCTTTTACCGACGCGTAGCCAAAGTTACCCTCTGTGGCCAAAGATACCCTCTTTCACGTTACCAAAGATTAAAAAATAATACACTTAAAAAAATATTGATTTTATCTTCTTCAAATTTAATTGTCATGAATGTAAAGAAAGAAGTATGTTTTTTTTCTCACCTCCCAATCCACCATCTCCGGTAAAATGAAATTTGTTTACTTAATCTTGGGAAAAGTAGGTTTAATCTTCCTTTTATGTGAGACTTCGATGTACTATTAAAATTTAAAATTAAAGCAAATGGTAAGAAAGAGAACAATAACAAATTGGTTGCCCTTATGCAGACAAAATGATATGTACATTACTAATATACAATTATATTTGATTTAGTCTATGTAAACAATTCTTATTTGTTTGATGATCAATAAATATTACTTAAAAAAAATTAAAAAATAACAATACATACCGTATGCTCCCCCTTGCACTGAAAATATTAGCAAAAATGAAAAAAAAACAGTATTTAAAAAAAACTACAAAAAAAAGTGTACAAATATTTACAATATAACGGAAAAAAAAGACCATATTTATGCTATAATTTTGAGTTTGCAGTTTTGCACATAAGATTACATCATTTGCTGTCCTTGGAGACTGTATTCACCTCTTAATCCGAAATAATAAAAAAAATACACATTTATTGTAACTCATAGTATTGATTTCGGATACGTTTTGTTTCGGGAGTCCTAAAATTGCACTACAGAGCCACACGTTGGCTATCGGAAATGTTTAATGCCAAGCTCGCTAAAAAAGCCAAATGGGCGAAATGGGCGATGTTTTTTTTGTTTGTCACAGTTTAGACTTTGTCTCAAACTTGAGGCTTCCAACAATATAATGACAAAATCTCCAAATTATCGCCAAAAGATCGCCATATGCTAAAAATACCTCTTCTTTAGGGTCAATCAGGGCTTAGGGTCATTAAATTTTATAGGGTCTAATTACAACTTATCGCGAAGATTTCAATTTGTGTCTGAAGTAAAAATCTCAATGCCTGATTTTATTAATCACCAGAAAATGTCAGGTGAAAATTTATTCAGATAAAGAAAATATTACTGCACTGATATTGCATAACTCGTTATATTTATCAACAACTTATGAAAAGATTTTGTGTAAAAGTTTACATACTTTGTTGGGCTTGTATGCCAGCACCATGTCCTAAATAAAATAATATAAAAATACATGTGTCGTTATATAAGTTATATTGACCTGCAGAGTCTTGTTCGGCTGATTTAAAGTAGCACTTAATCTACACGTTGGCTATAGGTATTTAGTCTCGCAAATTGTGTACTGAGTTACAAAATTTAATTGACAAGGAAGACATCCGAGCGAAGTCAAAGCAATCTCATAGCCTTTGTATCAAAATGTAAACATCTTCAACTGCAAAACAACATCAGTATTTTTTAAAGGTTACATTAATACTAATTATAATTACTTTAAATTAAGGTTACATTAAAGAAAACGCAATTAATTATCAAAATACAATTTTATCTGGTACCACAGTCAGCTTCAATATATTGTACCTTACCAAAGGTTAAAAAATGATAGACTTAAAATGAAATTTTTGATTTTGTGTTCTTCAAATTTGGCAGTCATGAATGTAAAGATGGAAGTGTTTTTTTTTCTCACCTGATAATCCGCCAACTCCTGCAAAATAAAATTTGTTAACTTAATCTTGCGAAAAGTAGGTTTAATCTTCCTTATTATGTGAGACTGCGATGTAGCATTACAATTTAAAATTAATGCAAATGGTAGAAAGAGAACAATAACAAATGCGTTTCTCTTATGCAGACTAAACAGTATGTACCTTACTAATATACAATTATATTTTGATTTTACGACCATGTAAACAATTCTTATTTGTTTTATAATCAATAAATAATGCTTTAAAAAAAATGAAGGAAGAATTAATACATACCGCCTGCTCCACCTTGCACTAAAATTTTTGCAAAAATGAAAAGACAGAATTTTTTAAAAAGTATTTCTTGAAAAAAGTTTGTAAAAAAATATTAATCAATATAAAATAAAGACCATAAAAAATAAAGACCATATTTAAGCTACAATTTTGAGTTTGCAGTTTTGCACATGGGATTACATAATTTGCTATCCTTTGATGATGTTTTCACCGCTTAATCCAGAATAAAATAAAGAAATGCATTTTTATTGTAACTCATATTATTGATTTCGGATGCGTTTGTTTCGTGTGACTTGAAATCGCACTAAAGTACACTTTGGCTATTGGAAATGTTTTATCGCCAAGCTCGTTAAAAATCCAAATCGACGACGTTTTTATATATACGTCACAGTTTAGATTTTGACTCAAATTGAGGCTGATTGAGGCTTTTAACAATATAATGGCAAAATCTCCCAATTATCGCCAAACGGTTACCATATGCAAAAAAAAAACCTTAAAAAAAACAAATTTTAGAAGATCTTATTACAACTTTTCGCAATGATTTCTGCTTATGTCTGAAGTAAAAATCTCAATATCTGATTTTTCAAATCATCTGAAAAGTGTCTGGTAAAATTTGATTCAGATAATAAAAAAATATTATTGTCCTGATATTGCGTAACTCCTTATATTTATCAACAGCTTATGAAAAGATTTTGAGTAAAAGTTTACATACTTTGTTGTGCTTGTATGCCAGCACCATGCCCTAAATAAAATAAAAATACATGTGTAGTTATATACGTTATATTTATATGCAGAAGTTTGTTCGGCTGACTTAGTCGCACTTAAGCTACACGTTGGCTATTAGCATTTAGCGTTGCAAATTGTGTACTGAGGTAAAAAAAATTTAATTGACGAGGCCGGCATTTAAGCGGGACCAAAGCCAGTGTATCAAAATGAAGCCATCTTCAACAACAAAACAACATCCGTAATTATTTTGTTGATCACATATTAAAAGTAAAAAGCAATATTTATCAAACCATAATTTTATGAGGAACAGCTGTAGACAAAAAGAAGTACTCACTGGTGATTTTTTCTGCCGTTAGTCATCCTATGGAATCAGACTTTTTTGACTTTGGGAATGAATAACATTCAGTGTCAAATGTATAACAAAAAATTTGCACAAGGGGCAGTCTTCATATTAAAAATGTTATCAACTTTAACATGTTCAATAGGAACACCACTTTTTGAGTCCACATTTCAAATTTAGAACATATTTTAGCACTATAGTGCGTCCCAAAAGTTTAGACAAAAGACATTTTGAGTTACAAAAACTGACAATTGAGTCACAAAAACTGACTTTTTACTAAAAAAGGTTTATTTGAAAAATTTTCTGGTAGTAAGTATCAGACAAGTCTATATAATTAAAAATATCACGATTCACAAAGAAAACAACCAATAATAATTTTTTTTAAAAATTAATTGTAAAAATTATTAAAAAAATCTGTCTCACAAATATAGACAATGTCGATTTAATATCTTTTAATGATCTAATTTCGCATTTTTTTGCTAGAATTGTATTTCAGTTTGATATGATGAAGTAAAAACGTGTTTAACAGTTGAATTTTAACCATTTTGTACCATTCCTAGTTCAATAACATACCGGCAACAAATATATCCGTTTTTGCTTTTTACGGGGAAATATTGCTTTTGATTAGTGTAATATATAGTCCCAATTAGATGTAAATAACGACTGTATGAGTAAAACATTGTATGTTATGTTGATTCCCACTACTACTACTACTTTCCTCGGTACAACAGCCCATTAGTGGGCCATGGCCTGTCGTACCCATTTCAGATTTCATGACCTAGGGCTCTGGGGTGGTTTATAGAAGCCCTTCGTTACATTTCAGGTTCGCCGAAAGTTTCTAGGGAAAACACCATTATTATAGCTGAACCGAAAATCAATGTACTTACATACTCATTCACATACATAGTTTACTTACATACTCAAATTGATATTTCATAGTAACTGTTATGATTTTACTGAACCGAAATTTTATTAATCAAGCTTACTGCTTATTTATAATAAAAACTTGTAAATATTTTTGTAACAAAACATTCCGAAAATTGGATTATAAAATAACAGTTTTCCAAAAAGAACAGATTAACCCTTTCCTTACTGAAGCGCCCCAAAGCGCCCTAACAACTAAGGATTCGACATTGTTATTCCTATCAAATATTACGAGGAAGCAAAAAATCCTTCGTAGCGAAAGGGTTAAACTAACACCCGTGGAGAGTGATTTTTACTGACTTTTCAAGTCCCCAAGACACCTCGACCCCTTCCTTTCTCCCCGAAACTGACAGGTCGACTGTCCCCCTAGTTGATGGTCACGCTTTATGAGCAGTGCAGTTGACAAAATGCCGGGGTGCTAGGCATATGTTCCGGTAAGCCTCAGGCGGAACCCCCAGTATTTAGTTTCCAAGAATGATTCCCATACCCAGGGAAAAAAAGGGCAACATGGCAAAGCAATACCTCTGTGGAAGGTGCGATTTCAAAACTAATGTATTAGCCTATAATTTATGGGACTGACAAATCCCTCTTAAATAACTATTTTGGAAAAATATATTGCTGAAAAAAAAATAGGAAAAACATTAATTTTGTGTGAAATCGAGTTAATAACTAATTAAAAGAAATAACGTTTTGACTTACCATACCCCGATTGCACTAAAAAAAAGCATTGTTAAAAGGCTAGTGCAAAAACATCTAATAATTGGTCTGTGGTTTAACCAATTAAAGAAGTTTTGGAAAAAGTTTGGAATACACAAATAAGCTTTCTGCTTGAGTTTATGTAAATAAACAAATTTAAAGCAAATGAAGGTCAGAGTCCTGAACAATTTATGTAGGACGCAGTAAATTACACTAGTAACAAATTGTAATTACTTAAAGTAGTTTTATTCGGAAATGAAAAATGGTAATGCTATTCACAAAGTCGCTGTTCGTTGGTTCAGAAAACATGAATGAAATCTGCTATGCCGTAAAAAACAATTTTTTTTGTAGTTTAAAAAATGGTTTTAAATATAATTAATTCAGAAACTAATTTTCCCCAAAATTATTAATTTTTTAAACATTATATCGTCGGCCTAATGACAAATACACAAACGTGATATTTCTAGGGATTGGTTGTTTTCGAAAACTTAGTGTTTAAAGGTCTTGCTTGGTAACAAATATCTGTACGATTAAAATGGGGAAACTTCTGAAATGGTTTTTAAATAAATTACACGACATATACTCACGAAAACTTACCAAAAACACAGAAAAATTATTTTGGCATTAAAATAGTTAATAAGTATAATTTTTAAGATATTAATTAGTTTTAATTCAAATAAAATTTTTGTTTAGATTTTAAATAAACGTTAGTGCTGCTATCTGTAGTTTGATAAACATTAAAAATTTTGATTTAATTATATCTAATTAATATTTTAAAATATAATTATTAATCACTTTAATGGCAAAAAAACTTTCCTCTGTATTTTTTGGTAAGTTTTCAAAAGTATATGTCGTGTATTTTATGCAATTTTTGTTTATAAACAAACTAAAATGCAGCTTAAAAGAAAGTTGATGTTCAAATTTAAACTGACCCTTAGAAAAATGAATGAAAAATTATAAATTAATTTCAAGGTAATATATACCTATAGCAAAAACATATTTTTATAAACAGCTATGATGACTAGTTAAACTATGGTAATATAATCATATCTTTTAAGTAATTGAACTTCTACAGCACTTTAATAATTACACACATTATTCAATTAATTAATTTTTGTTTTAACTATGCGTTCGATTGAAATGTTGCCTATATGAGTACTAATCACAATTTAATTGGAGCCTTTACATATTTATTTTTGTCTTCCATTATGAGCCTTACTAATTGAGGCTTTGAGCTTGAAATGGCTTTTTTAAATTTCTGTCAGGGATTTGGGTTATTTTTCAGTCTCAAATGCAGTTTTAAATAAATATCCCAAAATAACCTTTTTTAGTTACGTACCTACGTGTATCTTCTTCCAATCTAAATTTTAAAATATATATATATACAAATTAAAATATGTTAAATAATAAGTTTGCAAGGTAAATACTGTTTTGGTTTTTTGCACAAGAAAGTTTGAGCATCTAAATAATTTTCTGAAATGAATTTATGATTTTTTCAAGTTATAACACTTGCCAACTAAACAAGTGGAAAACCAACAATATATGTCAAACGATCTTGGAGGTTTGATAATATCTAAGGGCGAATGAGACTGATCGATTACTGGTCAAACACAAAAGCCTCAAAAAAGGGAAAAAAATAATTCTTAGCCACTTCGACTGTATTGAATATTTTTACAAATGGCTTTTTCATAAGATAAATGTAGCTGACTCAAAATTCTCTATGATCCCACTTCTTGTAATTAGGTAGACTATTTTATCGTAAAACTATTTATTGAAAACACTCAAATAAATACCCGTTCACCGCACAGACTAAAAAAAGTTATAATCGATCCAAGCATATGTACCAAGCATGATCATATATGAAGAGTACAGGGGAAAACCGATTGATTTTGTAGAGAAGTTACCTTAGCAGGCCCCTTTGGCGATGATAGCGAGTGATCGCCTAAACTAGTGTATTAAAACCAGTTCCTACCACAGAGATCATAGTTTAAGTAATAGAGTGGCAGATCGAATGACCACCAATGCTGACGACGGAACGCGCAAGGAGCTCCCAGAAGAGCCCCAATGAAGCCAGTGTTGTAAGTCACGTGATCTTCCAATCTAATACTTTGACTACTCTCTCTGTGGTTCCTAGCTACCAAGATTCAGGCGATTGACGATCCCGACGCTTGGACCAAGCGAAGAAGATAGAAAGAAATCGGTTTACTGCCGCCAATGTCCGCCAAGCAGACAATTGCGGGCGTCCGCCTAATAAATCAATCGGTTTTCCCATGTACTCTTCATATGTAACAAGCATACGATCCAGGCATGTGTACGTTGGACAAGAACGATTTATTGCAGAATCCTGTCCAGATTATGGGATTTTTGAGGGATTTAACACATGCCAGGATAATAAACTTGTAGATTTACTAATGGGCTACTAATCAGTAGTGTACATGACTCTGGATCAGAAGTTTAATTTAGCTGAAGGTGTTGAATGTTTGAAATTAGACTAGTTATTAACGAGAACAAATGTATAATTTATTAAAAGAAATAAATAAATAAAAGAAAAACCTAAACTGCGCTTAGGGCATGGAGCTAAGCTTAGACTTAGGTGCATTACTAATATACAATTATATTTTGATTTTAAGTCCATGCAAACAATGCTTACTTGTTTGATGGTAAATAAATTTTATTTAAAAAAAAATAAGAAGCTATCCATACATACCGCCTGTTCCCCCTTGCACTGAAAATATTTGCAGAAATTAGAAGACAGTATTTTTTTACAAAAATATTCCATAAAAAAAGTGAAAAAATATTAATCAATATAACGAAAAAATAAAGACCATATTTAAGCTACAATTTTGAGTGGGCAGTTTTGCACATAAGATAACATAATTTGCTGTGCTTGGACACCGTATTATTCACCGCTTAATCCAAAATAAAATAAAGAAATTGTATTTATTGTAACGTATAATATAGATTTCGGATACGTTTTTTTCGGGTGACTTAAAATCGCACTAGAGCTTTACACTTGGCTATTAGAAATGTTTTATCGCCAAGCTCGCTAAAAAATTCAAACGGGCAAAGTTTTGTTTTTTATACGTCACAGTTTAGATTTCGACTCAAAATTAAGGCTACTTAAGGCTTCTTGGTATTAAAATAATTAATAAGTAATAGCAATTAGTTCAAATTAAAACAAAATGTTTGCTTAGATATTTAAATGGAGGTTAGCGCTGCCATCTGTAGTTTATATAAATAAAAAAAAATCTGTTCTAATTGAAAGTAGTTAATATTTTAAAATACACTTATTAATCATTTTAATGGCAAATTAACTTTCCTCTGTATTTTTTGGTAAGTTTTCGTAAGTACATATCGTTATGCAATTTTTGTTAATGAACAAACTAAAATGCAGCTTAAAAGGAAGTTGACGTTCACATTTAAACTGACTCTGTATGCATGGAAAAATGAATGCATAATTATTCATTAATTTAATTTTTACCTATAGCAAAAACATATTTTTATAAGCATCTATGATGACTAGTTAAATTATGGTATTATAATCATATCTTTTAAATAATTGAACTGCATCACTTTAATAATTACACACATTATTCAATTAATTTATTATTGTTTTAACCATACGTTTGATTGAAATGTTGTCTATATCATTATTAATTACACTTTGTTTGGGCCTTTAAATATTTATTTTTTGTCATCCATTATGATTCTTACTAATTGAAGCTTTAAGCTTTAAATGGGGTTTTTAAATTTCTGTCTGGGATTTGGGTTATTTTTTAGTCTCAAATCAGTTGTAAATCTATATCCCAAAATAACCTTTTTTAGTTACGTACCATAATGTATATTCTTCCAACCTAAATTTCAAAGAACATACAAAATAAGATTTGATAAATCATAAGTTTGCAAGGTAAATACTTCATTAGTTTTTTACACAAGTAAGTTTGAGCATCTCAATAATTTTCTGAAATAAATTACTGATTTCCCATACTTCCCCATAAGAAAATAACTCTAATAACTCTTATAATCATAAATTACTTCCCCATTAGAAAAAGATTCGAATAGAGTGTTTCATTTAAATATTTTCAATATTTTTTAAGTTTCTTAGACAAAAGTTGGAAGAGATAGATTTTGTAAAATTAAATGTTAGTATGAATTAAAACCGCATTTGTAGTAGTGCCAGAATTAGATTTTTTTTTCACGTGAGATGAAAGGCGATGTTTCCACCTTTCCAAAAATGCAAAACAATTTAAGATGAGGTCATTTAAAAAGATATTGTCTGATTTTATGAAAAGAATGTCTTATAAAGAGAATGAGAAAGTAACCTTTTACCGATGCGTGACCAGGTTTGATGGTACCAAAGAATAAAAAATAATACAATTAAAATAAAATATTGATTTTATCTTCTTCAAATTTGATCGCCATGAATGTAAAGAAGGACATGTGTTTTAATCCTTACCTCCCCATCCACCAACTCCTGCAAAATGAAATTTGTAAACTTAATATTGGGAAAAGTAGGTTTAACCGACCTTGTGGCAATTACGCTTCAAGACGTCAAAGGATTCTGTACTGAAAGTGGCAGATAGCGCATTTAAGCGTCCGCCTTTTCCGTACTATATTTGCTCAGTGAGGTGAAAGAAGTTTGTCTATTCTCAACAATTTTGCTTAAGAAATCATATTTGTGCAGTTCGAGAATGAAGAAGAGAATGAAAAAGAGTTGACATCACTTTTGCAACTCTTTCATGAATTGTGGTCCATTTCAAGTTGTGACATTTAGACACTCCCCTTGAGAGGGGGATGTAAAACCAAACACATCTTTTGCACTGTTTTAACACAAAGGGGTGAATCTTTTTGAACGAAGAGGGAATAAAAATATCTCGCTTTTAACTAAAATAAGAATTTTTAACACAAATGTAAATTCAATATTATTATATAGAGCGGAAGCATGGCATGGGAACAAATCAAAAATGAAAAAACTTCAAATCTTTATTAACAAATGCCTTCGAAAAATTCTTAAAATCAAGTGGTTCCATAAAGTTAAAAATGCTGAAATATTAGAACATGTAATCAAAAACCAATAGAATATGATATTAGAAAACGAAAATGGAGGTGGATTGGGCACGTGCTACGCAAGCTGGAAAAGTTCAAGGTAAAAGAGGCCTTAGAATGGAACCCGCAGGGCAAAAGGAAAAGAGGGAAGCAGAAAACAACGTGTCGTCGAACAATTAACAACGAAGTGAAAGAACTTAACAAGTCATGGGAAGAGATTAAGACCATCGCAGCCAACAGGGTGAGGTGGCGGACCATGACGGAGGCCCTATGCTCCATGATGGAGTGAAAGAGGTATAAGTAAGTAAGTAATCCGAAATTTTTTAAAAAAATACACATTTATTGTAACTCATAGTACTGATTTCGGATACGTTTCTTTCGGATGACTTAAAATCGCACTAGAGCCACACGCTGGCTATTGGAAATGTCTTTAGGCCAAGTTCCTTAAAAAAGCCAAATGTTCGAAGTGTTTTTTAAGATCACAGTTTAGATTTTGACTCAAACTTGAGGCTGCTTGAGGCTTCCAACAATATCATGGCAAAATCTAAAAATTATCGCCAAAAAATCACGATATGCGAAAAAAAACCTATTTTTTTAAACGAATTTTAGAAGGTCTAATCACTACTTTTCGCGTTGATTTCTTTTAATGTCTGAAGTTAAAATCTCAATGCCTGATTTTTGTTAGTTAACTGAAAAAAGTCCGGTAAAAATTGGGGGGGGGGGATTCAGATAATAGAAATATTACTGAACTGATATTAATTAACTCGTTATATTAATTAACAGCTCATAAAAAGATTTTGTGTAAATTTCACAAACATTGTTGTGCTTGCAGGCCACCATGCCCTGAATAAAATAAAAATACATGTGTCGTTATATTGTTATTTTGAAATGCAGAAGTTTGTTCGGCTGACTTAAGGGGTCATAGGAGTTTAAAAATGTGCAAAGAAGGTACACTCTTAAAAATAACACTTTCATTTTTGACGATTCATGAATCCTCAAGCCTCATTTCGTTAATTTTGAGGATTGTTTCGTCAAACTATCACGTGACTTTTGAGTAAACGCGAATCCTCAGTTTTACGATCGTGATTTGACGATTCTGTATCTTGATTTTGAGGAAACTGAATCTCGTTGTATTCGCACCGTTGCATTCTGGGATTGGAACTTAGCGGTTCAAACAATGGCGGCTTCTTGAAGTTTGGTTAGGCCTAACATAATAATTCGTAATATATACAAGCAGCTTGAACATTAAATTTTACAGTAAAGAACCAGAAGTAGCATGTTTCTAAACATAAAACTATTTGCCTTCATTAGAATATGTAAGTATTATAAAAATAGAACGGAATTATAGCTTTTGTTTACTATTGATGCTGATTTTCAACTGTTAATTTACACTGCACTCTTGAATCAAGTTTAACGCAGCTAAAGAACGCTTTGCAAATAAGAGGTTTTATCAAACGACTTAATAAATCTTGCATAGTAAAATTAAGAACAGTATTTAAAAAAAATAATTAGATAATGAGTGCATAAACGGAACACATTAAATAATAAAACATAATATTTTAAAGCAACTTTAAATATTCGTAAATCGTTTGAAAAACTTTTGAAGATTGCATGGTACTGCTCAACTCTTTTTGAAAAAGAATTATTCTTTTTTTTTTTTCGTTTTCTTTCGGTGAAATTAGAAGCTCGATAGAATATACGAATTAGTAAAAAGTAGTCACATAAAGTTTTGAGCCAACTGAAAAAACGAAGACGACATTACACTTTGTTATGTGTTAAAAAACGACAGGTGTCGAATTCTAAACATGAAATTCGAAGTTCGCCTTTCTATGATAATAAACTGCTTTTTATTCGGACAGCAGATGTGATCATCGCCAGGTGCCATTGCTAAATTCGAACTTCGATACTCTAGGATTTTTTTTTAAATATGTGAAGTAGAAACGGAAAAAAGTTAAAATATATAGAAAAGGGGTTATGTTGTTGGAAAGTATTTGGATTATTATCAATATTTATTAAGATAAGTTTAAGTCATTTCATTTTGTGTCAAAGTAAAAATGGTTTATTTTCTTCATTCAACTAATATGGTATAAAGTAATTATTAGTTAACTATTAATAAAATTTTTTTTTATTTATATTCTGCATATTTATTAAAAGTGAAAAGTATTATTTTGACGATGCATAATTTGTGTCTTTAAATTATGGTTTTATAATTAAAAAATATTTCACTGAAAGATAAAATTTTATGTGCACTGAATGCATTATATTTCCATAATTTTTTTTCTTTAAAGGTACTTTTAATGCAAAAAGTATTTAATAAAATACCGTAATTAATAAGTTTTTTTTTCTTAATATAATATTTAACGGCCTTGTTTTTTAGGTAGATGCTTTTGGGTTCGACTCGAAGATGCAACTAAAATTGATTTAATATAGTATATTAGTTTTGTGCCATGGACTATGTTGATTCCAAGCTTCAGGAATAGGGATTTGGATCTCTAATAGAAATAATTAAAAACAAGATTAAATGTAAAGCTATAATATTCAAAATAAGCCTAACTTTTTTAAAAGAATTATTTTTTTAAAAAAAGTTCTTTCTGTAATTTTTGTTTGAGAAAATTATCCACCTGAAATTTTGTGTACTATTTTATTGTTTAAATGCCTAACTTCTAAAAAATTGTCTCATCCCTCCCCCCCCCCAAAAAAAAAAAATACTAAAATTTTAATTTCAGTAAATTTGATGTGTTAGTATTCCACTTAAACTTGTAAGTTAAACGAATGCTATATTTGTTGTTTTTTTTAGACTCGCCTTTATAAGGGTTGGCCCAATTAGGTTATGAAAAGTATACTAAATGCTTCCTATTTTTTTAGAAGACAAAACTGCTGTAATGATACGACTGAAGTACTGATGATTGAAGCAGCAGTTTGTGAAGTACTACACAAAATGCCAGCCTGCCCAGCAGTTCCCAGACCACCGGCCCGTCATCATATAATCAATATGTTTATAAAAAAATTCGAAACTTGTGTTTATTTTGATAAAATAAATATACAGATTTAAATAAAGTGAAATGTTATTTTGTTGTAAAAATAAATGAACAATTTAAAAGTGGATTTTCTAGATTTGGAATGTAATAAACTGATTGTATAACTTATATTCAAAGCAAATTTTGGTTCCGAAATGCATTGAGAATCGTTTTAATATTTTATAAACATTATATATTATAGTTTTACATGCAAATAGTCAATTTTGTATCAAAATGCCTTCAATATTTCAGAAGCTGTACATAGATGGATTCGTGTCCGTAAAAAATATAATTATAGCTTTTTTTGTATTTGGGTGAAAAATACCAATAACAAAATGATGTAGTAAAATCCTATAAAACATCCTAAAAACTTTTTAGAAAAATGCGTTTCCTCAAATATGATGAAACTAGACCGAATACGACGTAACTCTAGTTAAACTCATAGTTTCCTTGCACAGAAGCCACGACCATGGGAGGAGCTATAAAACGCACGGAACAATTAGATGAAGACAAAATAACACGACTGAAATTTTCTCTTCATCTGATTGCCCCGCGCGTTTTATAGCTCCGCCCATGGTCGTGGCTTCTGTGCAAGGAAACTATGAGTTTAACTATAGAGCTGCCCGAACAATAAATATATATGCTCAAAAATGACGATGCAAAACTCTCAAATGAACAATAATAATCCTCAATTTAACGAAACCGGAACTATCAAAACAGCATCACATACTCAAAAATAACGATACCAAACTCTCAAATCAAGTATAACAATCCTCAATTTAACGTAACCAGAACTATAAAAACAAAATCACATGCTCAAAAATGACGATGCCAAACTCTCAAATTAAGAATAACAATCCTCAATTTAAGGAAACTAGCTCTCAAAACAACTAAATTCACATGCTCAAAAATAACGAAATATTTCTTTAGATTAGACGACATTCAAATCCTCAAAAAAATGACGATTCAAATGTCCTCACTTTGAGGAAAGGAAAACTCGGAGCATTTGGCAGGAAACTGAATCCTCAAAATTAAGGAAAATTTCGTCGTTTTTGAGCATTCATTTTTAAGAGTGTACTACAAAGCATAGTTTGATCTTTCATGTAATTTTTGAACTACAAGTTAACTTAAAGTCACACTTAAGCTACGCGTTGGCTATTGGCATTTAGCCTCGCAAATTTAGAACTAAGATACAAAATTCAATTGACGAGGCTGACATCTGAGCGAAATTAAAGCATATCATAGCCTCAAAGATGCGTTGCCCTTATGCAGACTAAATGGTATGTACATTACTAATGTACAATTATATTTTGATTTTAAGTCCATGCAAACAATACTTACTTGTTTGATGATTAATAAATAATACTTAAAAAAATTAAGAAATAAATAATACATACCGCCTGCTCCCCCTTGCACTGAAAATATTTGCAAAAATGAAAAGACAGTATTTTTTAAAAAAGAAATTCTGCATAAAATGTGTAAAAAAATTAATCAATCACTATAACGAAAAAATAAAGAATATATTTAAGCTACTACTTATAGTTTGCAGTTTTGCTTATTAGATTACATAAAGTGATGTCCATTGAAACCGTATTCACCGCTTAATCCGAAATAAAATAAAGCAATACACATTTACTGCAATTCAAAGAATTCATATCGGATACGTTTGTTTCGTGTTACATAAAATTGCATTAGAGCTACACGTTGGCTACTGGAAATGTCATGCCAAGTTCTCTAAAAAATTTCCAAATGGGCGAAGTATTTTTTTCGTCCCAGTTTATATTTTGACTCAAACTTGAGGCTACTTGAGGCTTCCAACAATACAATGGCAAAATGTCCAAATTATCGCCAAAAGATCACGATATGCGAAAAATACCTATTTTTTGAAACAAATTTTGGATTGTCTAATTGAAACATTTTGCGTTGATTCTTCTATTTAAGTCTGAAATAAAAATCTGAATGACTTATTTTTTTTATCTTATTATCTTAATTATCTTATTTTTTTTAATCATCTGAAAATTGTCCGGTAAAAATTTATTCAGATTATAAAAATATTACTGTACATATATACTGATATTGTGCATATATGCTGATATTGTACATATATACTGATATTGTACATATATACTGATGCACAACTCGTTATATTTATCAACAACTTATGAAAAGCTTTTGTGTAAAAGTTCACATACTTTGTTGTGCTTGCATGCCAGCACCATGCCCTGAATAAAATAGAAATTAATGTGTCGTTATATTGTTATATTGAAATGCATAAGTTTGTTCGGCTGACTTAAAGTCGCACTTAAGCTACTACACGTTGGCTATAGGCATTTAGCCTTGCAAATTGTGTACTGAGGTACAAAATTCAATTGACGAGGCGACATCTGAGCGAAATTAAAGCACATCATAGCCTCAATGATGCGCTGCCCTTATGCAGACTAAATGGTATATACATTACTAATATACAATTACATTTTGATTTTAAGTCAATTCAAACAATGCTTAATTGTTTGATGGTAAATAAATAATACTTTTAAAAAATTAAGAAACTATCAACACATACCGCCTGCGCCCCCTTGCACTGAAAATATTTGCAGAAATGAAAAGACAGTATTTTTTTTTAAAAAATCTATAAAAAATGTGCAAAAAATATTCATCAATATAACGAAAAAGTAAAGACTATCATTATTTAAAATACAATTTGGCGTTTGCAGTTTTTCACATAAGATTACATTATTTGCTGTCCTTGGATACCGTATTCACCGCTTAATACGAAATAAAATAAAGGAATTCAAATTTATTGTAACTCAGGGTATTGATTTCGGATAAGTTTGTTTCGGGTAACTTAAAATCGCACTAGAGCCACACGCTGGCTATTGGAAATGTCTTTAGGCCAAAGTTCTATAAAAAAAAAAGCCGAATGGGAGAGGGTGCGTTTTTTACGGCACGGTTTAGATTTTGACTCAAGCTTGAGGCTATTAGAGGCTTCCAACAATATCATGGCTAAATATTAAAATTATCGCCAAACGATCACGATATTCGGAACATAACTATTTTTTTAAACACATTTTAGAAGTTCTAATCACAAATTTCGTGTTGATTTATATTTATGTCTGAAGTAAAAATCGCAATGCCTGATTTTTTTAATCATCTGAAAAGAGTCCAGTAAAAATTGAATCAGATAATAAAAATATTACTGCACTGATATTGCATAACCCGTTATATTTATCAACAGCTTATGTGAAAAGATTTTTTGTTAAGTTCACATACTTTGTTGTGCTTGCATGCCAGCACCATGCCCTAAATAAAATAAAAATACATGTGTCATTATATACGTTATATTGAAAAGCAGAACCTGTGTATCAAAGTGAAAGTATCTTCCACAACAAGCCAACATGTATATTTTTTTTAAAATTAAGATTACTTTAAAAAAATTTCAACAATTATCAAAATACAATTTTACAGGTTCCACAGCATGCTCAAATATATTGTACTGTACCAATGGTTAAAAAATAATACAATTTAAATAAAATTTTGATTTAATCTTCTTCAAATTCGACAGTAAATAATGAAAAGAAGGTAGTATGTTTTTTCCTCACCTGCCAATCCGCCAACTCCTGCAAAATGAAATTTGTTAACTTATTCTTGGGAAAATTAGGATTGATCTTCCTTATTATGTGAGACTTCGAAGTGCTGTTACAATTTATAATTAACGCAAATGGTAGAATGATAACAATAACAAATGCGTTACCCTTATGCAGACTAAAAGGTATGTACATTACTAATATACAATTATATTTTGAATTTAAGTCGATGCAAACAATGTTTACTTGTTTGATGGTAAAAAAATAATACTTTAAATAAATTAAGAAACTATCAACACATACCGCCTGCTCCCCCGTGCACTGAAAATATTTGCAGAAATGAAAAGACAGAATGAAAAAAAAAAAAAAAAAACTATAAATTTAAAAAAAAAAAAGTTTTAAAAAATCTATTTTAATTATAAGTAATTCATATTTTAAAATACACTTATTATAATTTTAATGACAAATTAACTTTCCTCTATATTTTTTGGTGAGTTTTCGAAAGTATATGTCGTGTATTTTATGCAATTTTTGTTTTTAAACAAACTAAAATGCAGCTTAATAGGTAGTTGATGTTCAAATTTAAACCGACCCTGTATGTCATAAAAATTGAATGTAAAATTATAAATTAATTTCAAGGTAGTATATACCTATAGCAAAAGCATATTTTTATAAACAGCTATGATGACTAGTTAAATTATGGTATTATAATTAAATCTTTTAAATTATTGAACTTCTACATCACTTTAATAATTGCACAAATTTTTCAATTAATTTATTTTTGTTTTAACTATACGTTTGATTGAAATGTTGTCTACATGAGTACTAATCACACTTTCTTTAGAACCTTTACATATTTATTTTTGTCATACATTATGATTCTTACTAATTGAAGCTTTAAGCTTTAAATGGAATTTTTAAATTTCTGTCAGGGATTACGATTAATTTTTAAGTCTCAAATGCAGTTGTAAATCTATATCCAAAAATAACCTTTTTTAGTTACATACCTACATGTAGTATCTTATTCCAATCTAAATTTTAAAAAAATATATACAAAATAAAGTATGTTAAATCATAAGTTTGCAAGGTAAATACTCTTTTGGTTTTTTACACAAGTAAGTTTAAGCACCTCAATAATTTTCTGAAATAAATTAATGATTTTTTCAAGTTATAACACTTGCCAACTAAACAAGTGGAAAACCAACAATGAATATCAAACAATCTTGGAGGTTTGATGATATTTAAGGGCGAATGAGACTGATCGATTACTGGTCAAACCAAAAAGCCTCAAAAAAAGGAAAAGAAAAATTTCTAAGCCACTTCGACTGTATTGAATATTTTTAATGTTTACCTTTCGACGTTTGCAATTTTGAGTGATATACGTTTCCTGCATGTTATATTAACCTTTTTAGTGTTTCAAATCGTTTGATTTAAAAAATATATAAATATCTAAAAATGAGTAATCATAGAATTAAAAATTTTTCAAAAATATTTAAACTGAATACACTTTTATATACATTTTTTAATGTGCAAAGTTCCATAGGGAAATCTTTACTTCTGGACCAAAGTTACCCGCATTCATCGGCAAAAGCTTTCCAATTACCAATATTTAAATACAGCATAAAAAGTATTGAACTTAGAATAAAACACAGGCCTCCCAACAGATTTTCAACTTGTCCCTAGAGAAAAAAGGGACCCAGCATCTTAAAAAAAGGGAAAAAAGGGACCTCAAAATATCAAGTTAAATATCTTGTATTCTTCGTAGCGGGGTAGTAGATGGAGAGGTCAAATATTTAGCTAGTGTTCAGACTCCAGAAGACCAAGGGCAGAAATTTAGTTTTTTTTTTCAAATAGAAACTTTAACATGGCCTTCACTAGAGCCCTCTATCCCTGCTGTGTAGAAAGAGATGCGACAATAGGGCCGAAAATTGTCCAAGCCGGGTTGCCACGGCGAAATCACCGGGGAGAAACTGGTCAGGCTTGCTTGAGCTTGGCAGTTTATCGCTTTTCTTACATATCTTACTAATCCTTCCCGGGAAGACTATTTAGTTTCGCTTTAACTTCTGCAACGACTGATTTTCGAAATTAAATGCAGGATTTGAATGTTTGAAATGAATTAAAATATTTTATTTAAACCCTTATTTAATAATTATAGAAACTAAATGACAATAAAAATTAATAATTGACATTTATTTTTATATATATTACTCTACCACCACTTAAAACACATTGATATCTTGTTCAAGCTTTAGAGTCTCTCTTCCCTATGAAATTAATTCAAATTATTAACAAAATTATCAACAAGGTATTAAACTAGACGTTAATCTAATGAGTACCTCTTTCAAAATCAAGATAAACACTACTACACTAACAAAAACAAGCTGGCAAAATACAAGTTAATCTTCTTTTATTAATAAATAACAACAAAAATAACTCGCAACAAAAATTCCATATTTACCAATACTATAAATAAGTGACACGATATTTTTAGGTTTTGAGCAGACGAGTCTGTTTAGAAAAAGAATCTTCGCCAAGAGACGCCAATAAGTAGCTAACTAGAAAAGCGCGCGAATCAATGTTTATACTCGTATTTCAAGAAAATACGAAGATTCTTTGTATATTTAAACTGTGAAAAGATTTCTACAGACATTAAGTGAATAAATACGTTTTTTTTAAACGAAATGAAGCAATATTTTATGCATAATATGTTTTAATAGCCATTATAAATACATTCAGAGAGCGTACTGTTAAAGGAAAACTGTCTTTTTTCTAACTACTAAGGTATTTTTGAAGAAAATTATGGTTTTAGAATATTCTTTACACATTTAGGAAGCCATAAATAAACATTAAAAAGTTGTACTTTCCATAAATTTTATGGATTGTTGACGATTGCAAAGGCTACTTTTTTTTCCTATGCTAACTCTATGAGGGACAAAACGGAAAGTGCCCGAGGGGGACAATTTTGGACCTCGATCAATCTGGAGCGACTGCCAATATGTCGCGTCTCTTATAGACGCAGTAGTGATGTAGGGCTCTAGCCTTCACTGTTACATTACTTCATTGTTGACGGCGTCCCATTGCTCAAGCACTCTTTGCAGCGGGTTCGATTGACAGCCAACGAGAACTTACATGCTTAATAAAATGTCGTTTCGGCAAATTATTTTCGGCTGTTCATAAGACATTCCCATCTAGAAAGCCATCCTTTGAAGAAATACCACAGAACAGCAATCAGCTAAGATGCAGGTTGTGATGAAATGACTGTGCTGGAAAAGCCTATCGGAGTGCAAACCATAGAGAGGTCCTCCAGAGTTTAGTTGAGAGTATTTGAAGAAGGGCTGTCAGATTTTTATCTGACAACAACAACGCACACATATACTGACACCTATATATCCCAAGATGCACCGCTCTGTAGAGGGGCCCTCCAATTGAGATGATTTGAAGCAGGGCTGTGGGGTTTTCTGAGATACTTCGCATAACATACTGACACCGAGGTATCCCAAGATGCACCGCTCTAGCCCGCCTCATTTGTGCGCTACTGCGCATTTACAAGGACCTGTATTCTCCTTCCTACCTCTATGGTGCAAACCACCAAAGACCAAAGTATTTGCTTGTTGTGAGTGGGAAGCTGGTTTACTGCTTCGCCAGATGCTTGCTTACACCATATTGACATCTTCAATGACGTCTTATGTTGATTGTAGTAGGAAGAAAAATCCTATCGGTCAACGGAATTTTTTTTCTTTGTAAAATGCGGGCAAAAGGAAAAACATCCCCTTGTTTATCGTGAAAAAGGGAAAATAGGGACCACCTTTGTGAAATAAGGAGTTTTAGGGACTTGGGATGAAAAAAAGGACTTTTAGGGAAAAAAGGGACCTGTTGGGAGGCCTGAAATGGTGTAATATCATTCCCCATAAGTAAAAGATTCGAATAGAGTGTTTATTTCAAAATTTTCAATATTTCTTTAAGTTTTCCGAACATAAGTTGGAAGAGATAGATTTTTGTAAAATTTAATGTTAGTATGAATGAAAACAGCATTTGTAGTTTTGCCAGAATTAGTATGATATTTTTTTCACATGAAAAGAAAGGCGATGTTTCCACCTTTCTGAACAAGTAAATCAATTTAAGATCAGGTCATTTTATCAAGAGAATGTAAGAAACAAATCTTTTACCGACGCTTGGCCAAAGTTACTTCCGTGGATAGCTTTGACGGTACCAAAGATGAACAAATAATACAATTAAAATAAAATATTGATTTCATTTTCTTCAAATTTTATCGTCATAAATGTAATGGAGGAAATATGTTTTATTTTCTTACCTCCCCATCCACCAAGTCCTGCAAAATGAAATTTGTTAATTTAATCTTGGGAAAAGTATGTTTAATTTCCCTTTTAATGTGAGACTTCGATGTACTATCACAATTTAAAATTAACGCAAATGGAAGAAGGAGAACAATAACAAATGCGTTGACCTAATGCAGACTAAATGGTTGTACATTACTAATATACGATAAAACTTTGATATTAAGTCCATGTGAACCATGCTTATTTGTTTGGTCTTAAATAAATAGTACTTTTTAAAAAAATTAAGAAACTATCAATACATACCGCCTTGTCCCCCTTGCACTGAAAATATTTGCAAAAATGAAAAGACAGTATTTTTTAAAAAAATTCTATAAGAAAATGTGTAACAAAGTATTAATCAACATAACGAAAAATTAAAAGACCGTATTGAAGCTACAATTTTGAGTTTGCAGTTTTGCTCTTAAGATTACATAATTTGCTCTCCTTGGATACCTTATTCACCGCTTAATCCGAAATAAAAAAAAACACATATATAGTATCTCATAGTAATTATTTCGGATATGTTTGCTTCGGGTGACTTAAAATCGCACTAGAGCCACACGCTGGTTATTTAGGCCAAGGCCAACTTTAGGCCAAGTTCTTTAAAAAAGCCAAACGGGAGAAGTGTTTTTTTACGTCACAGTTTAGATTTTGACTTAAACCTGAGGCTACTTGAGGCTTCCAACAATATCATGGCAAAATCTTAAAATTATCGCCAAAAAATTATTTTTATTATAAAAGAGAAAAAAATAATTTATTCATAATTAGGAATCTGAAAATTTTTACCTTTCGACTTTTGCTATTTTGAGTAGTATACGTTTCCTGCACTTCATATTTATCTTTTTATGCTTGAAATCGTTTGATTTTTTAAAAAAAATCTAAAAATAAGTAATCATAGAATTACGAATTTTTTTTTTAAATATTTAATTTGACTACACTTTTATATGCATTTTTAATGTGTAAAGTTCCACACAGAAATCTTTACTTCTGGACCTAAGTTACCCGCATTCATCGGCAAAAGCTTCCCAATTACCTATATTTAAATACAGCATAAAAAGTAGAGAACATAGAATAAAACAAACGGTGTAATATTCTTCCCCATAAGTAAAAAGTTCAAATAGAGTGTTTTATTTAAATATTTTAAATTGTTTTTTACGTTTACCAAACAAAAATTGGGAGAGATAGATTTTTGTAAAATTTAATGTTAGTATGAATGAAAACAGCATTTGTAGCATTGCCAGAAATAGTATGATATTTTTTTTTCACATTAAATGAAAGGCGATGTTTCCACCTTTCCAAAAAAGTAAATCAATTTAAGATAAGGTCATTTTTGAAGAGAATGTAAGAAACTAATCTTTTACCGACGCTTGGCCAAAGTTACCCTCCGTAAACCAGCTTTGACGGTGCCAAATATTAAAAAATAATACAATTAAAATAAAATATTGATTTTATCTTCTTCAATTTTGATCGTCATGAATGCAAAGAAGGAATTTTCAGTCCTTGGATTCCGTATTCACCGCTTAATCCGTAATAAATTTTTTTTAAAAAATACACATTTATTGTAACTCATATTATTGATTTCGGATATGTTTGTTTCGGGGGACTTAAAATCGTTCTAGTTTTGCTGGTTATTGGAAATGTCTCTAGGCCAAGATCTTTAAAAAAGCTAATGGACGAAGTGTTTTTCTGCGTCACAGTTTAGATTTTGATTCAAGCTTGAGGCTACTTGAGGCTGCCAACAATACAATGGCAAAATCACCAAATTATCGCCAAAAGATAACGATATGTGAAAAATATATATATTTTTTAAACAAATTTTAGGGGTTGTAATTACTACTTTTTGCGTTGATTTCTATTTATGTCTGAAATAAAAATCAAAATTTCTGATTTTTTTAATCATGTGAGAAGTATCCCGTACAAATTTATTCAGATAATAAAAATATTGATGTACTGATATTGCATAACTCGTTATATTTATCAACAGCTTATGAAAAGATTTTGTGTAAAAGTTCACATACTTTGTTGTGCTTGCATGCCAGCACCATGCCCTGAATAAAATAAAAATGCATGTATCGTTATATATGTTATATAGAAATGCAGAAGTTTGTGCGGCTGACTTAAAGTCGCACTTAAGCTACACGTTGGCATTTAGCCTCGCAAATTGTGTACTGAGGTTCAACATTCAATTGCGAGGCTGACATCTGAACGAAACCAAAGCATATCATAACCTCAGTATTGCGTTGCCCTTATCCTGACTAAATGGTAAGTACATTGCTAATATACAATTATATTTTGATTTTAAGTCCATGCCAACAATGCTTACTTGTTTGATGGTAAATAGATAATAGGGGAGAGTGTTGTACCTTGGGACAATTTTTACATTTTAATTTTTTTCTTCGATAATTATTGTCAAAATAAAAATTTAAAAACAGCATTTCAACACACCAATATATTCCTCTATAATATATTTTTTTGAATTCTGGCAGCTTGAAATTAAAAAATTGTCACTCATTTAAAGTAGAGAGGATAAACTGTCCCAAGGTACAACATCATATTGTACCTTGGGACATACTTTATAATTCAGTCAATAGTCATACACTTGAACTAATTTGTGTAAGGAGAGAGAGAGAGAGAGAGAGAGAGAGAGAAACAAACTTTATTTCAAAATACATCAGAATATGTGTTCTTTAGAACATTTTATTGCACGGAAGGAAATAGATTTATCAGGTGTTGCCAGAATTAAATTTTCAAACTTTAATCATTATAAAATATATCCCAAACGAAGCTGAGTTGTATTTTAAATGTTTTGCGGAATTGCTCTTAAATTAAATAATAAAGATATTAATATTTATCCAAATTATTAAGAATTTAATCAAATTATTAATACTGTCCCAAGGTACAACACACTACATGGTTTAAATAAAAGCAAGATAGTGGCCAATCTAAATGCATTCTCATTATATTCTCATAGCTAAAATATTTTAAAATCTTCTCTTTTACGAAGAAAATAAAATGCAGTTGACTTTTTGTAAAAGTACTAAGGTAAAAAATTATATTAGATAGAGAAAAATATTTACTTTGGGGTAATGAAATATTATTTTTTGTCACCAATTTGTTTTGTCACAAACTACTACTTATAGTTTGCAGTTTTGCATATTAGATTACGTAAGTTGCTGTCCATTGAAACCGTATTTACTGCTTAATTCGAAATAAATTAAAGCAATACACATTTACTGTAACTCATAGTATTGATTTCGGATACGTTTGTTTCGTTCGACTAAAAATTGCATTAGAGCTACACGCTGGCTACTGGAAATGTCTTAACTTGACGCTGGCTACTTAAATGACCCAAACTTGAGGCTCCCAACAATACTATGGCAAAATCTCCAAATTATCGCCAAAAGATCACGATGTGCGAAAAATACTTTTTTTTAAACAAATTTTAGATGGTCTAATTACAATTTTTTGCGTTGATTTCTAATTATGTCTGAAATTAAAATATAAATTTCTGATTTTTTTAATCATCTGAGAAGTATCCTGTACAAATTGATTCAGATAATAAAAATATTACTGTACTGATATTGCATAACTCGTTATATTTATCAACAGCTTATGAAAAGATTTTGTGTAAAAGTTCACATACTTTGTTGTGCTTGTATACCAGCACCATGCCCTGAATAAAATAAAAATACATGTATCTTTATAAATGTTATATAGAAATGCAGAAGTTTGTTCGGCTGACTTACAGTCGCACTTAAGCTACACGTTGGCTATTATCATTAAGCCTCGCAAATTGTGTACTCAGGTACAAAATTCATCTGAGGAGGCTGACGTCTGAACGAAACCAAAGCAATCCCTCAGCCTGTGTATCAAAATGAAAGCATCTTCAACAACAAAACAACGTAAATATTTTTTTTTAATTAAGATTACTTTAAAGGAAAATGCAACAATTATCAAAATACAATTTTACAGGTTCCACAGCCAGCTCAAATATATTGTAGAGTATTAAGGGTTAAAAAATAATACAATTTAAATTAAATTTTGATTTTAATCTTCTTCAAATTCGACAGTAATGAATGAAAAGAACGTAGTTTTATTTTTCTCACCTGCCAATCCGCCATGTCCTACTACTCCCGCAAAATGAGATTTGTTAACATTATCTTGGGAAAGGTAGGTTTAAGCTTCTTTTTTATGCGATACTTCGATGTACTGTTACAAGTTATAATTAACGCAAATGGAAGAAAGATAACAATAACAAATGCGCTGCTTTATGCAGACTACATGGTATGTACGTTACTAATATACAATTATATTTTGATTTTAAGTCCTTGCAAAAAATGCTTACTTGTTTGATAATTATTAAATAAAACTTTTTAAAAAAATAAGAAATATGTAATACATACCGCCAGCCCCCCCTTGCACTGAAAATATTTGCAAAAATGAAAAGACGGTATTTTTTTAATAAGAAATTCTATAAAAAATGTTTTAAAAAAATTAATCAAAACAGCGAAAAAATAATGAAATTATTTAAACTACTGTAGTTTGCAGTTTTGCATATTAGATTACGTAAGTTGCTGTCCATTGAAACCGTATTTGCTACTGGAAATGTCATAACTTGACGCTGGCTACTGGAAATGTCTTATCTTGACGATGGCTACTGGAAATGTCTTAACTTGACGATGGCTACTGGAAATGTCTTATCTTGACGATGGCTACTGGAAATGTCTTATCTTGACGATGGCTACTGGAAATGTCTTAACTTGACGCTGTCTACTTAAATGACTCAAACTTAAGGCTTCCAACAATACAATGGCAAAATCTCCAAATTATCGCCAAAAGATCATGATATCCGAAAAATACCTATTTTTTAAAACAAATTTTAGATCGTCTAATCACAATTTTTCGCGTTGATTTCTTTTTATGTTTGAAGTAAAAATCGTAATTCCTGATTTTTTTTTGTAATCATCCGAAAGGAGTCCTGTAAAAATTGATCCAGATAATAAAAATATTACTGTACTGATATTAAATAACTCGTTATATTTATTAACAGTTTTACAATTTTTTTGCGTAAACTTCACATACTTTGTTGAGTTTGTATGCCAGCACCATGCCCTAAATAAAATAAAAATACGTCTGTCGTTATATACGTTATATTGAAATGCAGAAATTTGTTCGGCTGACTTAAAGTCGCACTTAAGCTACACGTTGGCAGTTGGCATTTAGCCTCGCAACGAGGCAAGTACGAAAAGACAGTATTTTTTTTGAATTCTACCCAAAAAATGTGCAAAAATATTAATCAATATTACGAAAAAAAAAAGACCATAATTATTTAAGCTACAATTTTAAATTTGCAGTATTCCACAAAAGATTACATAATTGTTTTTCCTTGGATACCGTATTCACCGCTTTATCCGAAATAAAGCAACGAAATACAATTTTATTGTAACTCATGGTATTGATTTCGGATACGTTTGTTTCGGGTGATTGAAATGGCACTAGAGCCACACGCGCTGGCTACTGGAAATGTCTTTAGGCCAAGTTCTCAAAAAAAAAAATCAATGTAGGCGAAGTATTTTTTTATGTCACAGTTTATATTTTGACTATTACTTGAGGCTTCCAACAATATCATGGCACAATCTAAAAATTATCGCCAAAAAAATCACGATACTTGTTTGATAATTATTAAATAATACTTTTAAAAAATTAAGAAAGAAGTAATACATACCGCCTGCTCCCCCTTGCACTGAAAATATTTGCAAAAATGAAAAGACAGTATTTTTTCAATAAGAAATTCTATAAAAAATTTTGAAAAAAATTAAACAATACAACGAAAAAATAACTAAATTATGTAAACTACTATAGTTTGCAGATTTGCATATTAGATTACGTACGTTGCTGTAATTTGAAACCGTATTTACCGCTTTATTCGAAATAAAATAAAGCAATACACATTTACTGTAACTCATAGTTTTGATTTCGGATACGTTTGTTTCGTGCGACTTAAAATTGCATTAGAGCTTCACGCTGGATACTGGAAATGTCTTAACATGACGCTGGCTACTTAAAGACTCAAACTTGAGGTTTCCAACAATACAATATCAAAATCTCCAAATTATCGCCAAAAGATCACGATATGCGAAAAATACCTACTTTTTAAAATACATTTTAGATTGTTTAATTACAACTTTTTGCGTTGATTTCTATTTATATCTGAAATAAAAATCTGAATGTCTTATTTTTTTAATCATCTGAAAAGTAGCCGGTAAAAATTGATTCAGATAATAAAAATTTTACTGCACTGATATTGCATAACCCGTTATATTTATCAACAGCTTATGTGAAAAGATTTTTTGTTAAGTTCACATACTTTGTTGTGCTTGCATGCCAGCACCATGCCCTAAATAAAATAAAAATACATGTGTCGTTATATACTTTATATTGAAATGCAGAAATTTGTTCGGCTGACTTAAAGTCGCACTTAAGCTGCACGATGGCAATTTGCATTTAGCCTCACAAATTGTGTACTGAGATACAAAATTCAACTGACAAGGCTGACATCAGAGCGAAACCAAAGCAATCCCATAGCCTTTGTATCAAAATGAAAGTATCTTCAACAACAAAACACCATGTATAATTTTTTAAAATTAAGATTACTTTAAAGAAAATTGCAACAATTATCAAAATACAATTTTACGGGTTCCACAGCCAGCTCAAATATATTGTACAGTACCAAAGGTTAAAAAAATAATACATTTTAAATAAAACTGATTAATATTGATAAAATAGGTTTGAATAGGTATAATAATTGAAATAATACTTATAATAATTGAAATAATAATAGGTGTTTAGTAATTGAAATAATAATAGGTGTTAATAATTGAAAAAATAGGTTTGATCCTCCTTATTATGTGAGTCTTCGACGTACGGTTATAATTTATAATTAGCGCAAATGGTAGAAAGATAACAAAAACAAATGCTTTGCCCGTATGCAGACTAAAAGGTATGTACATTACTAATATACAATTATATTTTGAATTTAAGTCGACGCAAACAATGCTTACTTGTTTGATGGTAAATAAATATTACTTTTAAGGGGGTATGGGACACTTTTAACCTTTTTTTTTTTTAATATTGCAGATATCAATATAATTTTTTTTCCATAAATGTATACTAAATATACTTACACTTTTAGATAGTCAAAGGTTTTAAATTATCATTATTTATTATTTTAAAAAATAAAATGTGTCAAAAGGTGATGTCTCTTATTTTTGTTATAAGTCAAAAACTTATTTATTGGCAAACAAATATTTAGTATTTTTATAAACAGAAAAATGTATTTAACAAACTGTTTTTACCGATTTTTCTTATTTGCCATAGTTTTTTTTAAATATTGAAGTGCTTTTTAATAATTTCACAGGTTCACTTTTTTAATAAAAATTAATAAATAAAATAATAAACTATTTACAACTAATCCCTAAAGACAAATTAAAGATATATGTTTGTAAAATATGAGTGGAAAATTTTGACACTCTATGAGCAGTAGATTTTGAGTTATATCAATTTAAAGTAAAAAAAATCATCGAAAACACGATCAAGGAGAAAAACAGCTTTGAAGTTTATCCCTTTCCTTACTGAAGCGCTCCAAACCGATCGAACAACTAAGGATTCGATAACGTTATTCCTATCTAATATTACGAGGAAGCAAAGATTATAAACGTGGATGGCCAACACAGATGTCAAGACACAAAAAACTACACATCTCACGTTCTACTGCAGATATAAATAAAATTTTTGTTTTAAATTATTTAAAAATATTTGTGTTATTTATTATGATAATAATAATTTTTTTGAAGATTTTGTGTCCTATACCCCCTTAATAAATTAAGAAACTATCAATACATACCGCCTGCTCCCCCTTGCACTGAAAATATTTGCAGAAATGAAAAGACAGTATTTTCTTAAAACAAATTCTATAAAAAAAATTGTAAAAAGTATTAATCAATATAACGAAAAAATAAAGACCAATTTAAGCAATTTAAGCTACCATTTTGAGATTGCAGTTTTGCACATAAGATTACATAATTTGCTGTGCTTGGATACCTTATATACCGCTTAATCCGATATAAAGTAAAGAAATAGATATTTATTGTAACTTATAGTATTGATTTCGGGTACATTTCTTTCGGGTGACTAAAAATTGCACTAGAGCTGCACGTTGGCTAGTGAAATGTCTTAAGGCTAATTTCTATAAAAAAAAGCCAAATGGGCGAAGTGTTTTTTTACGTCACAGTTAAGAATTCGACTCAAAATTGAGGCTACTTGAGGCTTCTTGGCATTAAAATAGTTAATAAGTACAATTTTTTATAATAAAATTTAGTTGTAATTAAAACAAATTTTTTGTTTAGATACTTAAACAAGGCTAGTGCTGTCATCTGTAGTTTATATAAGTTAAAAAAATCTGTTTTAATTATAAATAATTCATATTTTAAAATACACTTATTAATCATTTTAATGGCAGATTAACTTTCCTCTGTATTTTGTGGTAAGTTTTCGTAAGTACATGTCGTGTATTTTATGATATTTTTTTGTTTATGAACCATTTAAAATGCAGCTTAAAAGGAAGTTGATGTTCAAATTTAAGCTGACCCTGTATGCCTATAAAAATGAATGTAAAATTATAAATTAATTTCAAGGTTCTATATACATATAGCAAAAGCATATTTTTATAAACAGCTATGATGACTAGTTAAATTATGGTATTATAATCAAATCTTTTTAATAATTGAACTTCTACATCACTTTAATAATTACACACATTATTCAATTAATTTATTTTTGTTTTAACTATACGTTTGATTGAAATGTTGTCTATATGAGTATTAATCACACTTCGTTTAGAACTTTTACATATTTATTTTTTGTCATCCATTATGAGCCTTACTAATTGAAGCTTTGAGCTTTTAATGGATTTTTTTAAATTTATTTCTGTCAGGGATTCGGGTTATTTTTTTATACTCAAACGCAGTTGTAAATCTATATCCAAAAATAACCTTTTTTAGTTACGTACCTACATGTAGTATCTTGTTCCAATCTAAATTAAAAAAATATATATACAAAATAAAGTATGTTAAATCATAAGTTTGCAAGGTAAATACTCTTTTGGTTTTTTACACATGTAAGTTTGAGCATCTCAATAATTTTTTTGAAATAAAAATCTGATTTTTTCAAGTTATAACACCTGCCAACTAAACAAGTGGAAAACCAACAATGGATATCAAACAATCTTAGAGGTTTGAGGATATTTAAGGTCGAATGAGACTGAGTGATTACTGATCTCCAAACCAAAAAGCCTAAAATAGCAAAAAAATAATTTTCTAAGGCACTTCGACTGTATTGAATATTTTTACAAACGGTTTTTTCATAAGATATAAATGTAGCTGACTCCCAATTCTCTAAGATTCCACTTCTTGTAATTTAATACTCTTTTAAAGTGTAAAACTATTTATTGACAACTAGAAATCCTGTTATTTATACTACCTTAAAAATACAAAATAAAATATACCGTCAATGAGAGTAACTTTGGCCAAAAATCACAGTTTTTTTTTTCAAAAGAAGAAAACTTTAACTACAAAATCCATTTAAACACTTAAAAATCATTATGCATTCCAAGTATTGTACTTTTAGGAATAATTTTTAAGCATCTTTGTTACATTTTAAAAAATCAGAAAAAATTGGTATTATGTTGTTTAAAAAATTTTGGACACTGTTAGGAGTCGGGCTGGTAACTTTGACCAACCATGAAATACATAAGAAACATACTTTTCAACATCCTTAAAGGTTGTGTTATCGAACTAAATAGAAATACTAACAAGTTTAAGCCTAAAAATAGCAAAATTATAAGTTATATAATTATTAAAAATGGTATATAGCTTAACATTTACATTGCAGTGCATTGTTCAATAACATTACACGATGAATTCCTATATCATTATTTTTCTCCTAAATGAAAAGTAAACAGCAAGTTTTGATAAAAAATATATTTATAAAAAGCAAACGATTTTATTATAAAAGGGGGAAAAATAATATATTCATAATTAGGAATATGAAAATGTTAATTTTTCGATATTTGCGATTAAAAGTGGTATACGTTTCCTACATTTTATATTTACCTTTTTAAAGTTTGAAATCGTTTGTTTAAAAAAAATATCTAAAAATGAGTAATAATAAAATTACGATTTTTCAAAAATGTTTGAACAGAATGCACTTTTAAATACATTTTTTAATGTGAAAAGTTCCATACAGAAATCTTTACTTCTGGCCAGCTTTGACGGTACCAAAGATGAACAAATAATACAATTAAAATAAAATATTGATTTTATCTTCTTCAAATTTGATCGTCATGAATGTAATGAAGGAAATATGTTTTATTTTCTTACCTCCCCATCCACCAACTCCTGCAAAATGAAATTTGTTAATTTAATCTTGGGAAAAGTAGGTTTAATTTCCCTTTTAATGTGAGACTTCGATGTACTATTACAATATAAACAAGTCGGTTTGTTACAGAACCTGTCACTAAAACCGCTTCCACACCATATTTATGCTCACAGGAAACACACTTATTATACACATTAGAAAGAAATTCGCCTAACAGAGACTTCAAATTTATAATTGTAAACGCCAAAATTAACTATTTTCATTAATATACTTTGTCAAATTAAAAATAACTCATTATCGTTTGCTAAATTTGTTTGGAATTCGTGGAATAATGATGCAAATTTTTAATAAATATAATTCTTTTAGTCGCCGGAAGTTAATTTACAGTTCGAAAAATATATAATTAGTAAAAATGATGCTTTAAAAATAAAAGAGAAACTTTGCATATATTTTATGCAAAATTAGAATTCTTTATACATCTTTCTTCATACATATATAATGAACCATCAAAAGAAGTCTATTGTGATATTTCAACAATCCAAACCAAATTATATCACATAAATAAATTTTCTTTCAAAGGTTTTATTTTTATTTTAAATAAAGTTTGTATGCCAGCACCATGCCCTAAATAAAATAAAAATACGTCTGTCGTTATATACGTTATATTGAAATGCAGAAATTTGTTCGGCTGACTTAAAGTCGCACTTAAGCTACACGTTGGCAAATGGCATTTAGCCTCGCAACGAGGCAAGTATGAAAAGACAGTATTTTTTTAAAAATTCTACCCAAAAAATTTGCAAAAAATATTAATCAATATAACGAAAATATAATTAGTAAAAATGATGCTTTAAAAATAAAATAGAAACTTTGCATATATTTTATGCAAAATTAGAATTCTTTATACATCTTTCTTCATACATATATAATGAACCATCAAAAGAAGTCTATTGTGATATTTCAACAATCCAAACCAAATTATATCACATAAATAAATTTTCTTTCAAAGGTTTTATTTTTATTTTAAATAAAGTTTCTCGTACGTTTGACGAAATGGCAACAGTGAAAATATTGAGTGAAAATGGAATTTGCATGCTACTTCAATGTAGATTAATTTTTTAGTTATTTAAATTTTAAATATACTTCTAATTTAAATTTTTAATGAAATTTGGGATGTAACCTAGCCCAATTTTTTGCTTTAAAATGACGTATCCCAATTGTTTGTGCGACTTTTGGTTCGCTCTGTGAAAGTGGGTGACGGACGGACAGACGGACTGAACGATTATAAAACCTTCCACTTTTTACGTTATAAACGTAATGTGGAAGCTAAAATGAACGCAAATGGTAGAAGGAGAACAATAACAAATACATTGCCCTAATGCAGACTGGTTTGAACATTACTAATATACAATAATACTTTGATATTAAGTCCATGTGAACCATGCTTATTTGTTTGATCTTAAATAAATAATGCTTTTAAAAAAATTAAAAAACTATCAATACATACCGCCTTGTCCCCCTTGCACTGAAAATATTTGCAAAAATTAAAAGACAGTATTTTTTTTAAAAAAAAAATTCTTTAAAAAAATGTGTAAAAAAATATAAATCAACCTAACGAAAAATTAAAAGACCGTATTTAAGCTACAATTTTGAGTTTGCAGTTTTGCACTTAATACCCCAAATACCCCTTTAATACCCCTTCAGTACCCCAAAATCGGTGAAAAAATCAAAACAAAAATTAGTGGCTTAAAATACTATTACAACCTTTATTATAAATGTCACAAAGAATCAAGACGATTGGAAAAATGTTTTTGACATTAAAAGCCATTTTAATGTCATGGCTTCGTAAGGAAATGGGTTAACAATAAAAACTTTAAACGCTTTTTTCTCAGAACTTGATTTTTTGAACTTCGATGTACCTTTTCTCAAAAACTATGCTATGTTTTCTCGTAAACTTTTTTTTATGATGTAATACAAAGTATAGATTAGTCTGAGGTTATAAATTTTAATAAAACTAAAGTAAAAAAAAATATGGAGCAAAAAAGTGAAAAATTTCATGATTTTATGGGCACTTCAAAACTTATTTAATTAAAAAAAATCTAACACTTATATACAATAAACTTTTAACCTCAGATTAATATATAAGGTTGCTATAACACAAACAGAAAGTTTTAAGATGATCTGATCAGTAGTTATTGTGAAAAGGTACATTACAATTGGCCAATTTAACATTACCGATATACAACATACCGAACCCCCTTAAGATTACATAATTTGCTGTCCTTGGATACCGTATTCACCGCTTAATCCGAAATAAAAAAAAACACATTTAAAGTAACTCATAGTAATTATTTCGGATATGTTTGTTTCGGTTGACTTAAAATCGCACTTGAGCCACACGCTGGCTGTTAGAAATGTCTTTAGGCCAAGTTCTTTAAAAAAGCCAAATGGGCAAAGTGTTTTTTACGTCACAGTTTAGATTTTGACTTAAACTTGAGGCTACTTGAGGCTTCCAACAATATCACGGCAAAATTTTAAAAGTATCGTAAAAAAAATCACGATATACCAAAAATACCTATTTTTTAAACAAATTTTAGAAGATCTAATCACAATTTTTCGCGTTGATTTCATTTTATGTTTGCAGTAAAGATCGCAATTCCTGATTTTTTTTTGTAACCATCCGAAAGATGTCCGGTAAAAATTGATTCAGATAATAAAAACATTACTGTACTGATATTTAATAACTCGTTATATTTATTAACAGCTTAAAAAAAATTGTGTAAAGTTCACATACTTTGTTGTGTTTGTATGCCAGCACCATGCCCTAAATAAAATAAAAATACATCTGTCGTTATATACGTTATATTGAAATGCAGAAATTAGTTCGTCTGACTTAAAGTCGCACTTAAGCTACACGTTGGCAATTGGCATTTAGCCTCGCAAATTGTGTACTGAGATACAACATTTTATTGACGAGGCTGACATCTGAGCGAAACGAAACTAATGCATATCATAGCCTCAATGATGCGTTGCCCTTATGCAGACTAAAAGGTATGTACATTACTAATATACAATTATATTTTGATTTTAAGTAAATGCAAACAATGCTTACTTGTTTGATGGTAAATAAATAATACTTTTAAAAAATTAAGAAACTATCAATGCATACCGCCTGCACCACCTTGCACTGAAAATATATGCAGAAGTGAAAAGACAGTATTTTTTTTAAAAAAAATTCTACCCAAAAAATGTGCAAAAAATATTAATCAATATAACGAAAAAATAAAGACCATAATTATTTAAGCTACAATTTTAAATTTGCAGTTTTTCACAAAAGATTACATAATTTGCGGTCCTTGGATACCGTATTCACCGCTTAATCCGAAATAAAATAAAGGAATACAAATTTATTGTAACTCATGGTATTGATTTCGGATACGTTTGTTTCGGGTGATTGAAATGGCACTAGAGCCACACGCTGGCTACTGGAAATGTCTTTAGACCAAGTTCTCAAAAAAAAAAAAAAAAAAAAAAAAATTCCATGTAGGCGAAGTATTTTTTTACGTCACAGTTTAGATTTTGACTCTTACTTGAGGCTTCCAACAATATCATGGCAAAATCTAAAAATTATCGCCAAAAGCTCACCATATGCGAAAAATACCTATTTTTTAAAACAAATTTAGTTGGTCTAATTACAATTTTTCGCTTTGAATTTATGTCTGAAATAAAAATGTGAATGTCTGATTTTTGTTTAATCATCTGAAAAGTTTACATACTTTGTTGTGCTTGTATGCCAGCACCGTGCCTTTTATAAAATAAAAACAAGTTGGTTTGTTACAGAATCTGTCACTTACACCGCTTCCACACAACATTTTACGCTCAACAGGAAACACACTAACACCTCAAAAAGAAATTCGCCAAACAGGGCCTTTGGCTAGTTCTAATTCAAACTTTTATAAGCAAAAACTAATAACTTTCTTTAATCTTCTTTTGCAGATTTGATAATTAATCTTTATCGTTTGCTAATTTTTTTGAACTTAGAAGAATAGTGATGATTTTTTTTAAATAAATATTTGCAGTCACAAGTTTACATTTCGAAAAATAAATTGGTAACATTGTTGCTTTAAAAATAAAAGCGAAAATTTGCATATTTTTGTGCAAATTTCGAATTTTTTATGCATCTTTCTTCCCAAAAATATAACGAATCATCAAAATAACTTTATTGTGCTATTGCAACAATCCAAATTGAATTATTACACAAAAATAAATATTTTTTTCAAGTATTTTATTTTTATTTTAAATAAAGTTTCTCGTAGGTTTGATGTCATGGCAACCGTGAAAATATTGGATAAAAATGGAATTCGCATGTTATTTCAATGTAGATTAAAATTTTAGTTATTTAAATTTTAAATAAACTTCTAATTTAAATTTTTTAATGAAATTGGGAATGTAGCCTAAACTGATTTTTTGCTTCAAAATGACGTATCCCACTTGTTTGTGAGACTTGCGGTTCGTTCTGTGAAAGTGGGTGACGGACAGACAGACAGACAGACGGACGGACAGACAGACAGAACGATTATAAAACCTTCCACTTTTTACGTTATAAACGTAGTGTGGAAGCTAATACACGTGTCGTTATATACGTTAGATTGAATAGCAGAAATTTGTTCGGCTGACTTAAAGTCGCCCTCAAGCTGCACGTTATCTTTTGGCATTTAGCCTCTCAAATTGTGTACTGAGGTACAATATTCAATTGACGCGCGGCTGACATATGAGCGATACCAAAGCATATCATAGCCTTAATGATGCGTTGCCCTTATGCAGAATTAATGGTATGTACATTACTAATATGCAATTATATTTTGATTCTAATTACTAACGCAATTATCTTTTGCGTTGATTTCTAATTATGTCTGAAATAAAAATCTAAATTTCTGATTTTTTTAATCATCTGAGAAGTATCCTGTACAAATTGATTCAGATAATAAAAATATTACTGTACTGATATTGCATAACTCGTTATATTTATCAACAGCTTAAGAAAAAAATTTGTGTAAAAGTTCACATACTTTGTTGTGCTTGTATGCCAGCACTATGCCCTGAATAAAATAAAAATACATGTATCTTTATATATGTTATATAGAAATGCAGAAGTTTGTTCGGCTGACTTACAGTCGCTCTTAAGCTACACGTTGGCTATTATCATTAATCCTCGCAAATTGTGTACTTAGGTACAAAATTCATCTGACGAGGCTGACGTCTGAGCGAAACCAAAGCAATCCCATAGCCTGTGTATCAAAATGAAAGCATCTTCAACAACAAAACAACGTGGATAATAATTTTTTAATTAAGATTACTTTAAAGGAAAATGCAGCAATTATCAAAATACGATTTTACAGGTTCCACAGCCAGCTCAAATATATTGTAGAGTATTAAAGGTTAAAAAATAATACAATTTAAATAAAATTTTGATTTTATCTTCTTCAAAATCGATAGTAATGAATGAAAAGAAGGTAGTTTTTTTTTTCTCACCTGCCAATCCGCCATGTCCTACTACTCCCGCAAAATGAGATTTGTTATCATTATCATGGGAAAAGTAGGTTTAAGATTCCTTTTTATGCGATACTTCGATGTACTGTTACAATTTATAATTAACGCAAATGGTAGAAAGATAGTCCTTGCAAACAATGCTTACTTGTTTGATAATTATTAAATATTACTTTAAAAAAAATTAAGAAATAATTAATACAAACCGCCTGCTCCCCCTTGCACTGAAAATATTTGCAGAAATGAAAAAGACAGTATTTTTTAAAATTCTATAAAAAAATTAATCAATATAACGAACAAATAAAGACCATATTTTAGCTAAAATTTTGAGTTGGCAGTTTTGCATATAAGATTACATAATTTGCTGTGCTTGGATACCATATTCATCGCTTAATCCAAAATAAAATAAAGAAATACATATTTATTGTAACTTATAGTGTTGATTTCGGATACTTTTTTTTATCGGGTGACTTAAAATCGTACTAGAGCTACACGTTGGCTACTAGAAATGTTTTATCGCCATGCTCGCTAAAAAAATCCAAAGGAGCAACGTTTTGTTTTTTATACGTCACAGTTTAGATTTTGACTTGAAATTGAGACTACTTAAGGCTTCTTGGCATTAAAATAGTTAATAAGTATAATTTTTTATAATAACAATTAGTTCTAATTAAAACAAAATTTTTGTTTAGATATTTAAATGAAGGCTACTGCTGACATCTGTAGTTTATATAAGTTAAAAAATTCTGTTTTAATTATAAGTAATTAGTATTTTATAATTCACTTATTAATCATTTTAATGGCAAATTAACTTTCCTCTGTATTTTTTGGTAAGTTTTCGTAAGTATATGTCGTGTATTTTATGCAATTCTTGTTTATAAACAAACTAAAATGCAACTTAAAAGGAAGTTGACGTTTAAATTTAAACTGACCCTTTATGCCTTGAAAATTGAATCTATAATTATAAATTAATTTCAAGGTAGTATCTATCTATATTTTTTGCTTTGAGCTTTTGAGCTTTTAATGTATTTTTGGCTTTGAGCTTTTAATGGATTTTTTAAATTTCTGTCTGGGAATTGGGTTATTTTTTTAGTCTCAAGTGCAGTTGTAAATCAATATCCAAATTTAACTTTTTAGTTACGTACCTACATGAATCTTCTTCCAACCTGAATGTCAAAAATATACAAAATAAAATGTGTTAATTCTTAAGTTTGCAAGGTAAATACTCTTTTTGTTTTTTACACAAGTATGTTTGAGCATCTCGATAATTTTCTGAAATAAATTACTGATTTTCTCAAGTTATAACACTTGCCAACTAAACAAGTGGAAAACCAACAATGGATATCAAACAATCTTGGAGGTTTTAGGATATTTAAAGGCGAATGAGACAAAGTGATAACTGGTCTTCAAACCAAAAAGCCTGAAATAGGAATAAAATAATTTTCTATGCAACTTCGACTGTATTGAATATTTTTACAAACGGTTTTTTTTAATAAGATAAATGTTGCTGACTCACAATTCTCTATGATCACACTGCTTGTAATTCGATACTATTTTATCGTAAAACTACTTATTGAAAACTAGCAAATAAATACCCGTTCTCCGCACGGACTAAAAAAAGTTGTATTCGATCCAAGCATGATCATATATGTACCAAACATACGATCCAAGCATGTGTACGTTGGACAAGAACGATTTATTGCAGAATCCTGTCCAGGTTATGGGGTTTTGGAGGGATTTAATCCATTCAGGATAATAAACTTATGTCATTGTTCCGGATCATTATAAAGTAAGAAATCCTGTTACTTATACTACCTTGAAAATCCAACATAAAAATATACCGTCAGTGCGGGTAACTTTGGCCAAAAATCATAGTTTCTCTTTTCAAAAGAAGAAAAATTTAACTACAAAAACGATTTAAACACTCAAAATCATTATGCATTCTAAGTATTGTACTTATAGGAATGATTTTCAAGCATTTTTGTTACATTTTATAAATTTATAAAAAAATTGCTATTATTTTTAAAAAATTTGGACACTGTTAGGAGCCGGGCGGGTAACTTTGACCACAAATGAAATACATACGAAACATACTTTTAACATATACTTTTTAACATATATAACTTAACATTTGCATTGCAGTGCATCGTTCAATAACATTACACGATGAATACCAATAGTAATATTTTTCGCCTAAAATTGAAAAGTAAACAGCAAGTTTTAATAAAAAATATATTTATAAATATCAAACGATTTTATTATAAAAGGGAAAAAATAATATATTCATAATTAGGAATCTGAAAATGTTTACCTTTCGACGTTTGCAATTTTGAGTGATATACGTTTCCTGCATGTTATATTTACCTTTTTAATGTTTCAAATCGTTTGATTTAAAAAAAATATATCTAAAAATGAGTAATCATAGAATTAAAAATATTTAAACTGAATACACTTTTATATACATTTTTTAATGTGCAAAGTTCCATAGGGAAATATTTACTTCTGGACCAAATTACCCGCATTCATCGGCAAAAGCTTCCCAATTACCAATATTTAAATACAGAACAAAAAGTACTGAACTTAGAATAAAACAAACTGTGTAATATTCTTCCCCATAAGTAAAAGATTCAAATAAAGTGTTTTATTTAAAACAATTTAAGATGAGGTCATTTTATGAAGAGAATGTAAGAAACAAATAGTTTACCGACGCGTGGCCAAAGTAACCCTCCGTAGCCAGCTTTGACGGTACCAAAGATAAAAAAAAATATAACAATTAAAATAAAATATTGATTTTATCTTCTTCAAATTTGATCGTCTTGAATGCAAAGAAAGAAGTATAATTTTTTTCTCACCTCCCCATCCGCCAACTCCTGCAAAATGAAATTTAAATTCAATCTTGCACTGTAAAAACGAGGGAGTATTATTACAATTGTTTTGGGTTTATGAAATGCTATATAAGGTGTAAATATACACGACTTGTGGTGTCAGCACCAACATAGGTGTTACCATTCACTCAAAATGCTTTTTATTTAAACTTAAGACAAAATTGGTGTTAACATACACCAAGAATGTAGCCTTTTGACGACATTTTGTAAACAAAACACCAAATTTGGTGTTACAGATCGAGCCAATCTAGCAATTCTTTGGTTGTAACGGGAAAATTAGAGCTGTGTTTTGATAATTTATTCTTGCTGTGCATGGTTTAGTCTTACTTTAAAAATTGCTGGATAGAAAGCTTATTTCAGCTTGTAGTTATTACTTTTAAATGATTGTCTGTGTGTTTGCATTCAGTTAGCCCTAAACTACAGCATGAGTTTGATTTTGATGATGGTAAATCGTGTGTTTGTATTTGCCGAAAATGCAAAGTAAGCGGAACAAATATATTTATTCTTTATATAGATAATTGAATTACTACTGAATAATTTAACTAAAACTTCAACATTAGCGATTCTGGTTAAAACGTGAAAATTAGGGTTATATGTTTATATCTTTGTGCGCTAGTATATATGATTAAAAGATATTGAAATGAAAAGTATAATTACAGTATTTTCCCATAAGTCATTTAGCTTATTGATATCTGAATTATTTCAGTGATTAACTTTTCGATAATGAAATCATCATTGCACTTTCATAAATGATATTTTATTTACGTTTTGTATGAAAAAACTATTTTACTATACTATAAAAAAAACTATATACTATAAAACAGTTAAACAGAGTTTAATTGCATAATTTTATAGCTATGTAGATAGTTGAGCAACAAATTAAACAATATCTGGCCACCCTATTGATATCTTTAATTTACGTTAAATAGTCTTAAACATTAATTTTGTTTGAGTTATGTTTTTGTACAGGGTGAGGCAAACAAAACCGGCCCCGAGATGGAGATTCGAATACGACAGAAATGTTGCCAAGTCTAAAACCAAAACAAAAACAGGCTTACTCACTGAAGCTATTGATCGCTTCAATATTAAGCCCAAGCAAACGCTTGGCGACTTATTTGCCGGCAACTACGCTACGCTTTTAAGGGGTCATAGGAGTCTTAAAAATGTGCAAAGAAGGTACTACAAAGCATAGTTTGATCTTTCATGTAATTTTTTAACTACTCAATTTATAAGTATATTTTTTATATGTAATTCTATAAGCTTTATTTAATATAAAGCAAATTTAAAAATTTATGAAACTTTAGCCAAAACTAAAATAAATGATAATAAGCACAAAGCTATTTGAACACATTGTGATTAGGCTTGCGCGGCAAATTTTGAGGTCAAAATTGAAAAAATGACCTAGAAAATGACTTTATATTGTACAAATATGTACAAACAAAGACTTATACCTAAATTCTCAGCTCAATTTTAATTAGAAATTATTTTAAGAACTTTTTCAAAAAAAAAAATTAAAATTTTGATTTTAATTTTTTTTAAAAATAATTTCTTATTAAAATTGAGCTGAGAATTTAAGTATAAGTCTTTGTTTATACATATTTGTACGATATAAAGTCATTTTCGTGGTCATTTTTTCAATTTTGACCTCAAAATTTGCCGCGCCAGCCTAATCACAATGTGTTCAAATAGCTTTATGTTTAATATCATTTATTTTAGTTTTGGCTAAAGTTTCATAAATTTTAAAATTTGTCTTATATTAAATAAATCTTATAGAATTACATATAAAAAATTATAGTACTTATATATTGAGTAGTTAAAAAATTACATGAAAGATCAAGCTATACTTTGTAGTACCTTCTTTGCACATTTTTAAGACTCCTATGACCCCTTAAAAGCTAGTTGAAATGGAATTCAAACAAGGTTAGTAGAGCTTATCAAGATTTAGTGATTATTTGATTGTTTCAATTGTTTCGTATTTATCCTAGAGAATCGGACCTTTTTGTATTTGGTAATACAAAACATTCTAAATTGATTGCAAGACCCTAAATTTGCATTATGGGACGTCTTCATACAATACGAACTGAGATCTGAATTCGCCACTAGTCTATGAGTAGCTCTAATGTGAAGCTAATCCGATCCAACCAGTGCAAAAACAGGTTTCAGGCGGCTTCAAGAGTTTTTCTCGCCAAGCATTTTAACGTATTCCCATCTCTAGCTCGGGGCCGGTTTTGTTTGCCTCACCCTGTATAATAAGTGTACATTTTCATTTTATCTTTTGTGGCATGGATAAAGGTATCCTCGTTGAGTTCAACCCAAGTCGCAAATCAACTCAAGTTACAAAATTAGCTATTTTTAACATTACCAATATGTCTGTTGTTCAGGATTCGTAAGAAACCAGTTTACACCAAAAAGTGTTTTTTTAAAAAAATAATCATTTTATCCTTTTGATTCTGAAATTAGTACCAGAACACCCTGTTAGGTCGTTAGGTGTTTACGTACACCAAATCAATGGGGGCGTTTCATCACACTAAAAATGGTGGCAACAGAGTAGCCACCAATTGTGGTGTTTCTACACACCAGTCAATTATCGGTGTTTCATTACACTGATTACTGGTGGTGTTTCCTTACACCACTTTTGGTGGCTACTTTGTTGCCACCATTTTTGGCGTGAAGATACACCAAAATTATTTACAGTGTGGGAAAAGATCTTCCTTTTTATGTGAGACTTCGATGTACTATTACAATTTAAAATTAACGCAAAAGTTAGAGAGAAAACAATATAAAAATCGTTGCCCTAATGCAAGCTAAATGGTATGTACATTGCTAATATACAATAATATTTTGATTTTAAGTCTATGTAAACTATGCTTATTTATTTGATCTGAAATACTACTTTTAGAAAATTACGAAATTATCAATACATACCGTCTTGTCCCCCTTGCACTGAAAATATTTGCAGAAATGAAAAGAGAGAATTTTTTTTAAGTCTTTAAAAAAAATGTGCAAAAAATATTAATCAAAACAACGAAAAAATAAAGACCATAATTATTTAAGCTACAATTTTGCGTTTGCAGTTTTGCACATAAGATTACATAATTTGCAGTCTTTGCATTGCGTATTCAACGCTTAGTCTGAAAAAAAATACACATTTATTGTAACTTATAGTATTGATTTCGGATACGTTTGTTTCGAGTGACTTAAAATCGCACTAAAGCCACACATTAGCAATTTTAATAGTCTTTAGGCCAAGTTCTTAAAAAAAGCCAAATGGACGAAGTGTTTTTTTTACGACACAGTTTAGATTTTGACTCAAACTTGAGGCTAATTGAGGCTTCCAACAATACAATGGCAAAATCTCCAAGTTATCGAAAATAGATCACGATATGTGAAAAATACCTTTTCTTTTAAAACGAATTTTCGAAGGTCTAATCACAACTTTTCGCGCTGATTCCTATTTATGTCTGAAGTAAAAATCTCAATGCCAGGTTTTTTTAATCACATGAAAAGAGTCCGTAAAAAATTGATCCAGATAATAAAAATATTAATGTACTGATATTGCATAACTCGTAATATTTATTAACAGCTTATGTGTGTGTGAAACGATTTGGGTTAAGTTCACATACTTTGTTGTGCTTGTATGCCAGCACCATGCCCTAAATAAAATAAAAATACATGTGTTGTTATACACGTTATATTGAAATGCCGAAGTTTGTTCAGCTGACTTAAAGTCGCTCTTAACTACACGTTGTTATTTAACCTCGCAAATTATGTACTGAGGTACAAAATTCAATTGCGAGGCTGCATGACATCTAAGCGAAACCAAAGCATATCATAGACTCAATGATGCGTTGCCCTTATGCAGACTAAATGGTATGTACATTACTATCATACAATTATATTTTGATTTTAAGTCAATGCCAACAATGCCTTCTTGTTTGATGGTAAATAAATAATACTTTTAAAAAATTTAGAAACTATCAATACATACCACCTGCTCCCCCTTGCACTGAAAATATTTGCAGAAATGAGAAGACAGTATTTAAAAAAAAATTCTATAAAAAAATGTGTAAAAAATATAATTATTAATATTATGAAAATATAAGGACCATATCTAAGCTACAATTTTGAGTTTGCAGTTCTGCACATAAGATTAAATAATTTGAAGTTCTTGTATACCGTATTCACCGCTTAATCCGAAATAATAAAAAAAAACACATTTATTGTAACTCATAGTATTGATTTCGGATACTTTTGTTTCGGGTGACTTAAAATCGCACTAGAGCGAGCCACACGCTAGCTACTAGAAATGCTTTATCGCCAAGCTGGCTAAAAAATCCAAAGGGGTAACGATTTTTTCATACGTCTTAGTTTAGATATTGACTCAAAATTGAGGTTACTTGAGGCTTCTTATCATTAAAATAGTTAATAAGCAAAATTTTTTAAATTAACAATTTGTTCTAATTAAAACAAAATTTTTGTTTAGATAATGTAGGTTGAAGCTGCCATCTGCAGTTTATATAATGTACAAAATTCATTTTTAATTATAAGTAATTAATATTTTAAAATACACTTATTAATCATTTTAATGGCAAATTTACTTTCCTCTGTATTTTTTGGTAAGTTTTCGTAAGTACATGTCGTGAATTTTACGCAATTTTTTTGTTTATGAACAAACTAAAATGCAGCTTAAAAGGAAGTTGGTGTTCAAATTTAAACTGACATTGTATGCCTAGAAAAATTAATGTAAAATTATAAATTAATTTCAAGGTAGTATATACCTTTTGCAAAAGCATACTTTTATAAACAGCTATGATGACTAGTTAAATTATGGTATTACAATCGAATCTTTTAAATAATTTAATTAATTAGGCATTTAATAATTATGTGCTTAATTATTAAATCACTTTAATAATTAATCACAAAATTCATTTAATTTATTTTTGTTTTAACTATACGTTTGATTAAAATGTTGTCTACATAAAAATTTATCACATCTTGCTTGGAGCCTTTACATATTTATTTTTTGTCATCCATTATTAGCCTTTCTAATTGAAGCTTTGAGCTTTAAATGGATATTTTAAATTTATGTCGGGGATTTGGGTTATTTTTTAGTCTCAAAGCAGTTGTAAATCTATATCCAAAAATGATATTTTTTTAGTTACGTACCTACATGTATCTTCTTCCAACCTAAATTTCAAATATATACAAAATAAAATATGCTAAATCATAAGTTTGCAAGGTAAATGCTCTTTTGGTTTGTTACACAAGTACGTTTGAGCATTTCAAAAAATTTTTGAATTAAATTACTGATATTTTCAAGTTATAACATTTGATAACTAAACAATGGATATCAAAGAATCTTGGAGGTTTTAGGATATTTAAAGGCGAATGAGACAAAGTGATAACTGGTCTCCAAATCAAGAAGCCTGAAACAGGAAAACATTCGACTGTATTGAATATCCCCCCAAAAAACTTCGTAAAAGTAAACAAACGCCAATCTAAAAAAAAACCTATTTATTTTATCAAAAAACAAGTCATTATGAAAGTTGTGGCGAAAAAAGCCGTGATATAAAATGAATGCCAATCTCTTGTGTAAAACTTCTTGGTCATAATAAGTAGTATAATTTAAGTTTTGCTGCCATAAAAATATCGCACTGTTTGAGGTTGGTGCCCCCCCCCCCATCTTAAACACCCTCTATACCTTTATATAAATGTATTGAGATCATAAGTGTGTTGAAGTTTTTTTTTAAGTATCCTTCGTTATTCTGATTTAGTAAATCAAGTACATTTGCGTGATTTAAATTTTTAGGGGGATTAAGTTGTGCACCAACCTCAAACAGTGCAATACTTTTATGGCAGCAAAACTTAAATTATACTACTTATTATGACCAGGAAGTTTTACACAAGAGATTGGCATTCATTTTATATCACGGCTTTTTTAGCCACAACTTTCATAATGACTTGTTTTTTGATAAAATAAATAGGGTTTTTTTTAGATTGGCGTTTGTTTACTTTTACGAAGTTTTTTGGGGGGATATCAGTAGTTTTTTTTTTAATAATAAAAGATGCAGACACAATACGACTACAAAATTGACGAAATGATTTCAATGTTTATAGAGAGTTATATAACTTCTGAGAACCAAAGAAATATTATTTCTTACTCTTCATAGAAAAAGCAAAATGTTTAAAAAGTTTGAATGCTAATATGAACTGAATCTGACAACCAAATATGACTGTTTACATTTATAGATCAGGATCAACCATTCCATTATCGCTGTGGATATTTTTTTTTAAATAAACGCCAAAACTTTTTAATGAAGCGTTCCGTTTATTAATTAGAATTCCAAAGTTTTTTCAGTCTGCTGATTCATATATTTGATTAATCATTTGTTTTAGAAACTGTAATATCGGCTTGTTCGTTGTGTTTTTGAACTCTGAGGCTCTTTGATGAAAATATAGCAAACCTCGGTTGACGCCGTCTCGGGAGATAAATGGCCGAGAAGATGGCTAGTTTATCGCGCAACCTTACCGCCAAAGATAATATCGATTTTAATTAATTAAAAATAGAAGAAAAAAGTTTTTGAAACTTCGAACCTATGAAAGGGCCTGAATTGGGACATTCTTAATCGTTTAGTAGAAACAGCTTAAGGGAAGAAATCTCCCCTGTCACATCTGTAATTTTTTTTAAAAAAAGAACAGTTTTAATATCCGAATCTTCATTATCGTAACGTTCCCGTTTGTTATTTTCAGGAACAGTTTCTATACCAAAACCGACCTTAAGTTTGCAGCAGAGAAATGTACTAGGCGGAGGAATTTGCGTAAACAGCGCGGCTGGCGCCGAAGCTTCGCGTGCTCCGATTGGTTGATAATTTGACCCTGATATTCGTGCGCCCTGTTACGTCAAAATCGAAGGGGAAAAAATAATTAAAATAACACTCTAACTGAAGCTAAACTAATAAAAATAGTAAATTTATGTCTTGAAATAACAAATAAATTTGTTTATTGAATGCGAAATACCTTTTTGTATTTGATTCTCGCACTCAAAAATGAGAACTATTTACCCTTTTTCTCGTAGAACATTTGTATACTGCAAACTTAAGGTCGGTTTTAGAATAGATGACGTTTTATTTAATATATATTATTTTCGACACATTTCGAGATTACATCGCAGCTGTTATTTTTAATGTACCACATCCGTCTTTTATGCCTAGTTTTTTTTCACTTTTGTAGGCATATTTAATTTCAATTTTCTTTCATAAAACTAAAAAATATCCATCCTATTCAAGAAAAAACAATAACCAAATACAATTCTTAGATTACGGTTATGTATTATATAATACAAACATTTAGTAACAGCTCATGTTAAAAAATGTAACTTTAATTATAAAATATTACTTTGGCATAATAAAATATTCCTCAATAAATTTTTTAAAAAAATATAATTTCTTTTCATAAAAAATAAGCAAAGATTACTTCGACATAATTAATTACTCCTCAATAATTTTTACGGATAAAATATATTTCTTACTTTTTATGAAGAAAAAACCAACAAAACTATTTTTAATGGTATTGGTAACTGAATATGGCAACCAAATTGGCAAATATAACTGTTTTGTTTACATATCTGTATTGATCCATCACTCGAGTTATTCAAAACTTTTTAAAATAAAAACGCCAAAAAGTTGAAATGAAGAGTTTCCGTTTACTAATTAGATTTTTTTTTTCAATCTGTCTATTCAGATATTAGATTAAATATATATTTAGAAGTTGTAATAATAACTTAATAGCTAACAGCGCTGCTATGCGGCTCTTCGATGAAAATACAGTAAACCTTATTGGCTCGTTTTTGGAGGTACCTGGCCGCTAGGATGGCTTGTTTATCGCACATTCATACCGCCAAAGGTAATATAGATTTAAATTAATTAAAAATAGAACGAGTTCTTTTTAAAACTTCAAACCTATGAAAGGGGCTTAATTGGAGCATTGTGAATCTTTTAGTAAAAACCGCTTCCAGATTACTGGTCTAGTAATGGCTGTAGGTCACTTCAAAAATTAGGTCAAAATTTGACTAAAACTGCTCGAAAGATTTCATTTTCGAAAAGTTCCATATTTTTTTTCTCCGCTGTATTTGACTCTAGAATAACCAATTTTTTTTTTATTGAAAGTAATCTACGAAACCTCTTTACTGTATTTTTTTTTATTGTTCTACGAAGTTTAGTTTGCCTGGTAGAAAATAAAATCAATTTCGCTGTTAACATAGCGAAATGTTTTCTGTATATATACATAACTGCCGTTTGCCCTTGGCGTCATTTTGAGATTGGCGGGCGGAACGACCGTTCCGTCTGATTTTTACAAACGGTTTTTTCATAAGATAAATGTAGCTGACTCACAATTCTCGAAGATCCCACTTGTAATTGTAATTTATTACTATTTTAAAGTGTAAAACTATTTATTAAAAACTAGCAAATAAATACCCGTTCTCCGCACGGACTAAAAAAAGTTTTAATCAATCCAAGCATGATCAGATATGTACCAAGCATACGATCCAAGCATGTATATGTTGTACAAGAACGATTTTTTTGCAGAATCCTGTCCAGGTTATTTGGTTTTTGAGGGGTCTCCAAACCAAAAAGCCTGAAGTAGAAACAAATAATTTTCTATGCAACTTCGACTGTATTGAATAATTTTACAAACGTTTTTTTTTTAATAAGATAAATGTTGCTGACTCACAATTCTCTATGATCGCACTTCTTGCAATTCGATACTATTTTATCATAAAACTATTTATTGAAAACTAGCAAATAAATACCCGTTCTTGGCACGGACTAAAAAAAAAGTTGTAATCGATCCAAGCATGATCATACATGTACCAAACATATGATCCAAGCATGTGTATGTTGGACAAGAACGATTTATTGCTGAATCCTGTCCAGGTTATGGGGTTTTTGAGGGATGTAATCCATTCAGGATATTAAACTTATGTCATTGTTTCCGCTCATTATAAAGTATGAAATCCTTTTGCTTATACTACCTTAAAAATCCATCATAAAAATATACCGTCAGTGCGGGTAACTTTGGCCAAAAATCCTAGTTTTTTTTTTAAGTAGAAATATTTAACTACAAAGACGATTTAAACACTCAAAATCATTATGCTTTCTATGTATTGTACTTTTAAGAAAAATTTTCAAGCATTTTTGTTACATTTTAAGTATTCATTAAAAAATTGGTATTATGTAGCTTAAAATAAAATATTGATTTTATCTTCTTCAAATTTGATCGTCAGGAATGTAAAGAAGGAAGTATGGTTTTTTTTTCTCACCTCCCAATCCGCCAACTCCTGTAAAGTGAAAATTGTTAACTTAATCTTGGGAAAAGAAGGTTTAATCTTCCTTTTAAAGGGAGACTTCGATGTACTATCACAATTTAAAATTGACGCAAATGGTAGAAGGAGAACAGTAACAAATGCGTTGCCCTAATGCTGACTAAATGGCATGTACATTACTAATATACAATAATATTTTGATTTTAAGTCCATGTAAATTATACTTATTTGTTTGATCTTAAATAAATAAAATGATATAAAATATCTTAAATAAATAAAATGATATAAAATAAATAAATAAAATTAAATAAATAAATAAATAAAATATGCTTTAAAAAAATTAAGAAACTATCAATACATACCGTCTTGTCCCCCTTGCACTAAAAATATTTACAAAAAGGAAAAGACAGTATTTAAAAAAAAAAAACTATACAAAAATGTGTAAAAAAATCAATATAATGAAAAAAATGAAGACCATATTTAAGCTACAATTTTAAGTTTGCAGTTTTGCACATAAGATTACATAATTTGCTGTCTTTGCATAGCGTATTCACCGCTTAATCCGAAATAAAATTTTTAAAAAAATACACATTTATTATAACTCATAGTATTGATTTCGGATACGTTTGTTTCGAGTGATTTAAAATAGCTCTAGAGCCCCACATTGGCTATTGGAAATGTTTTTTGGCCAAGTTCTTTAAAAAAAAGCCAAATGGGAGAAGTGTTTTTTTACCTCACAGTTTATATTTTGACACAAACTTGAGGCTACTTAAGGCTTCCAACAATACAATGGCAAAACCTTCAAATTATCGCCAAAAGATCACGATATGAGAAAAATACAAATTTTTTTATACACATTTTAGAGGTTGTAATTCCAACTTTTAGCGTTGATTTCTAATTATGTCTGAAATAAAAACCCGAATGTCTGATTTTTTTAATCATCTGAAAAGTATCCGTTAAAAATTGATTCAGATAATAAAAATATTTCTGTACTGATATTGCATAACTCGTTATATTTATCAATAGCTTACGAAAAGATTTTGTGTAAAAGTTCACATACTTTGTTGTGCTTGTATGCCAGCACCATGTAATGAATAAAATAAAAAATACATGTTTCGTTATATACGTGATATAGAAATGCAGAAGTTTGTTCGGCTGACCTTACGAGGCTGACATCTCAGCGAAACTAATGCATATCATAGCCTCAATAATGCGTTGCCCTTATGCAGACAAAATGGTACAAACATTACTAATATACAACTATATTTTGATTTTAGGTCCATGCAAACAATGCTTCCTTGCTTGAAAATTAATAATTTATAGTTTATACTTTAAAAAATTAAGAAATAATTATTACATACCGCCTGCTCCCCCTTGTACTGAAAATATTTGCAGAAATGAGAAGACGGTATTTTTTAAAAAACAAATTCTATAAAAAAAAATATGTTCTCTAAAGGATCCAAATAGGCGAAGTGTTTTTTTACGTCACAGTTTATATTTTGGCACAAACCTGAGGCTACTTAAGGCTTCCAATAATACAATGGCAAAACCTCCAAATTATCGCCAAAATATCACGATATGTGAAAAATACCTATTTTTTATACACATTTTTGAGGTTGTAATTACAACTTTTTGCGTTGATTTCTATTTATGTCTGAAATAAAAATCTGAATGTCTGATTTTTTTAATCATCTGAAAAGTATCCGGTAAAAATTGATTCAGATAATAAAAATATTTCTGTACTGATATTGCATAACTCGTTATATTTATCAACAGCTTATGAAAAGATTTTGTGTAAAAGTTCACATACTTTTTTGTGCTTGTATGCCAGCACCTTGCCCTAAATAAAATAAAAATACATATGTCGTTATATACGTGATATAGAAATGCAGAAGTTTGTTCGGCTGACTTACAGTCGCACTTAAGCTACACGTTGACTATTGGCATTTATCCTGGCAAATAGTGTACTGAGGTACAAAATTCAATTGACGAGGCTGATATCTGGGCGAAACTAAAGCAATCCCATAGCCTGTGTATCAAAACGAAAGAATCTTCAACAACAAAACAACGTGCATATTCTTTTAAATTAAGATTACTTTAAAAGAAAATGCAACAATTATCAAAATACAATTTTACAGGTTCCGCAGCCAGCACAAATACATTGTACAATACTAAAGGTTAAAAAATAACACAATTAAAATAAAATTTTGATTTTTATCCTCTTCAAATTCGACAGTTATGAATGTAAAGAAGGTAGTATGTTTTTTTCTCACCTGCCAATCCTCCATGTCCTACTACTCCTGCAAAATGAAATTTGTTAGCATTATCCTGCTACACGTTGGCTATTAGAAATGTTTTATCGCCAAGCTGGTTAAATATCTAAAAGGGCGACGTTTTGTTTTTTATACGTCACAGTTTAGATTTTGACTAAAAATTGAGGCTACTTGAGGCTACTTAGCATTTAAATAGGAATAAGTATAATTTTTTATAAGAACAATTAGTTAAAAATAAGACAAATTTTTAGTTTAGATATTTAAATGAAGGTTAAAGCTGCCATATGTAGTTTATATAAATTATTACAAAATACACTTATTAAGGTAGGCGAATACCTAAAATTTTAAAATTTTTACTATTACTTTAATCTTTTCCAAATTTGGCATAGTGATTTCAAATATAATTTACAATGCTTTTTTGGCAATTTTTTTTATTTAAATATAATTGATTTATTTTAAACGGTGTTTTTCTACTAAAAAAGGGGGTTTACGCTAACACTTCTAGCTTAAAAAGTTTTACACTAATTTACCTGAAATTTTTTACAGATGCTATTTTAATATACATCTGTGCCATGAACCTCTAACATCTGGTATTAATATAGTAGTTTTTGTTTAAAAAAATGTCAAAGTGTAAGTTTATCGAAAAAAAAAATTGTTGATTGGTAGTTGCGAGTACGATAGTTCCTTAAACCCATTGCACTTACGGCACCATCTGCGCATGCTCAGCATCTGCCGGAAATCCAGCTCTCTTACGGAAAACCACTGCGCGTGCGCAGACGGATACTGAAAGGGAAAGATAGTTTGTCACGTTGGCTTATTATCGCCCAAAGTTGATAAGGTTTTGGGAATAAAAATTAACATGTTGATTGAGATGAAATCGATATTCGTTGCGGAAGAATGGAATAAAAAAAAAGATAGAATCCTAAAAAATAATCATTAAAAAATAATCCTAAAAAACAAACTCGTCTCTTGACCAGGGTTCTAAATTACGAGGCATCGTCAATTATGGCCAATTACGGCCAACAATTACGCCTCGTAATTTAGAACTCTGGTCAAGGGACGAGGGTGTTTTTTTTTTCGAAAAAGATTGAAATCATAAATAAGAAACTCGTCTCTTGACAAAGGTTCTAAATTACGAGGTACAGCCAATTATGGCTAATTACGGCCAACACATCCAATTACGCCTCGTAATTTAGAACCCTGGTCAAGAGACGAGTTGGTTTTTTATGATACCATTATCTCCCTCTCCCCCCCCCCATCTTGATTAGTAAGTATCTCAAAGTTTTTTGCATTTGGAATATTCATTACAGCTACAGACCACTCTGAATAGCGATCGTTATTTTATAACCACCCTGTATAATTTAAAATGTATTATGGATCTGGAAGTTGCTTTTTTAACTGATAACCATAATTTCTAAAGACATGCTAAATGACTGGTGCACGTTAAATCCGTCGTGGTCACTAAGTCCTCCAAGTTACCATACCAAATCAATACATGTGACAAGTCAATTCTGGGGATCCTCTAGTTGGCCTCTGTCTCAAAAAATTAGATGGATCCATTTAAGTGTTTGTGTTGTATCTCTCTTGCTTGACGAAGGTTTATAAGCGGGTTTGATTATGTAAAGTCTTACATCAATTGATCCCAGAATAAAATAGGCTTAGAATTGGGCAGTGTTATAATCCAATAATTCTATTATAATCCATAAACGCACACGTTCGGCGAGGGTAAACGCTTGATTTCAATAACAACCTAAACCTTCACTACAACCCTAACTAACAACTTGGCGATATTTTACTTAGCTGCTCACAAAAACGTTTCGCTCTCAAGTCGAGATATCCGCTTGCGCAGATTTCCGGCACTGCCGTTAGATTAGCCACATTGTGTTTGTTTCAAGTTAATTCATAAAATTTGTCGTAAAACACATTCTTGTGATTTGTTTGTAACTCTAGAGGGTCATTGCACGGATCAGTTCAAAACGAAGAATTTGACACATAATTCATGTTTATCGGAGGAAAATTCAATGTGGTAGGCTTGTTGGCGTGAACCTCTTTTTTTAGTTGAAAAACACCGTTTAAAATAAATAAATTATATTTAAATTTAAAAAACTGCCTAAATAGCATTATTCATGATATTTGAAATCACCATGCCAAATTTGGAAAAGATTAAAGTAATAGTAAAAATTTTAGAATTTGGGGGAATTTTGGGTATTCGCCTACCTTAAGCATTTTAATGGCAGATTAACGTTCCTCTGTATTTTTTTGGTAAGTTTTCGTAAGTACATGTCGTGTATTTTATGCATTTTTTGTTTATGAACAAACTAAAATGTAGCTTAAGAGAAAGTTGATGTTCAAATTTAAACTGACCCTATATACATAGAAAATTGAATGTAAAATCATAAATTAATTTCGAGGTAGTATATACCTCTGGCAAAAACATATTTTTATAAACAGCTATGGTGACTAGCTCAACTATGGTATTATAATCATATCTTTTAAATAATTGAACTTCTACATTACTTTAATAATTACACACATTATTCAATTAATTTATTTTTGTTTTAACTATACATTTGATTGAACTGTTGTCTATATGAGTATTAATCACACTTTGTTTGGAGCCATTACATATTTATTTTTTGTCATCAATTATGAGCCTTACTAATTGAAGCTTTGAGCTTTAAATTGATTTTTTTTAAATTTCTGCCCGGGATTTTCCCCAGTTTTTAGTCTTAAATGCAGTTGTAAATCTGTATCCAAAAATAATCTTTTTTAGATGCGTACCTTCTTGTATCTTATTCCAACCAAAATTTAAAAAACATATACAAATTAAAATATTTTAAATCATAAGTTTGCAAGTTAAATACTGTTTTGTTTTTTTACATACATGTTTTACACAAGTAAGTTTGAGCATCTAAATAATTTTCTTAAATAAAATACTGACTTTTCAAATTAAAGCATTTGCCAACTAAACAAGTGGAAAACCAACAAATGATATCAAAATTTTTCAATTCCGACAGCCTTAACCAATCAAGTTAACTTTAGCCCAGGCATTCCTAAGTAGTCAATCATAACTAAATGTATTGGATTTTTTTGCCCGAGTTAACAATACTGTGTGAGCAAACTTTATTCTTAAAGTTAATGAATGCCTTGGTCGAAATGTATATTATGAACGTCCAAAGTTACTACCTGCTATATATTTTGAGGATATTTGCGAATGAGACTGAGTGATTACGGGTCTCCAAACCAAAGTGCCTCCAGTAGGATAAAAAATAATTTTCTAAGACACTTCGGCTGCATAGAATATTTTTACAAACGGTTTTTTTCATAAGGTAAATGTTGTTGACTCATAAAGCTCTATAATTCCACTTTTTGTAATCAAATATTTAATTGTAAAACAATTTATTGAAAAGTAAAAAAAAATATTCGAACCACTTCTCCAAAAGTGGGAGAAAAGAACGCTGTGAGACGCATTCTAAAGCCATCCAAAGCCATGCTTTTATGCGGTGCTTCCAGAAATCCGATGGATTTTTCGAAACTAAGTGCTCCGTATAAACGGGTACTGTTAAGGGGGACTTTCAGTCCCATAGAGCTAATGCATTAATTTTTAAACTACATTTTTTTGTAAAAGAATTTATTTGACATTTATCCCATATTCACCAGGTAGGGGAATCATCATTACATCAATTTAAATAAAATTTTAAGAGAAAATAACATCCGATTATTTAATTATTAATTGAGGAAGTTTTAAAATGATGAAACCATCTGCTGTATAATTTTGTCATCTTAAAAGTTCAGAAATACTATATTAAATAACCAGATAACGTTTTCGTTTCAAATTTGGTCCCTTTCGATGTTATGTAGACTCCTACTACTTTTTACCTCCCCGTCGCAACAGCCCATTAGTGGGCCAGGGCCTGCCGTGCTCATTTCAGCTTTCGTGACCTTGGGCTCTTTGGTGCTTTTTGGAAAATTTTATTCTTGATAAAAAAAAATATTGAAAACATAAAATTTGCTTGAAATATTGTTTTTCACCCATTTAAAAGAAATAACTTTTGGACTTACCATATCCCCCTTGCACTAAAAATAAAAATAATGTTAAAAGGTTAATGCAAAAATATCTAATATATCGGACTGTGGTTTAACCCATTAAAGACGGTTGTTGGCGAACAAATTTGTAATACATAAATAAGTTTTCCGCTTAAGTTTAAGTAAATGAACAAATCAAAAACATGTGATGACCAGAGTTCTTAACAGTTTATATCGGACGCATTAATAACGCGAATAACAAATTCTAAGAACTAAAAGTTGTTTTTATTCGGAAATGAAACTTGTTAATGCTATTCACAAAGTCGTCGTACGTGGGTTCAGGAAGCATGAATAAAATCTGTATTTCCGTGGTCCGTTAATCTGGAATATCGACAAGAATGGTTTGAACCATATTCGTCCTGATATACTCAATCTTTAAAAGATACTGTCTTATCGGGATCTGTCAACAAATATTTTATAACAATGATTCTAGTCTGCGTTGTAGATAGGTCCGGGTGGCCTAGTGGGTTTGATCACAGCCCATAACGCTAACAGTCTGCGCATTCCCAGCAAATCATTTAGTCATAATTTAAGACCAAAAAGAGTCTTAAACGTAATTTAAGTTCCATTAAGAGTTCTAACTGCTATTTATCTTCATTATTTAAGACATCATACGTGTCTGAAAAATCTATGACGTCATTTAGATAGTTGTTCAAAGCCATCGCACTAGAGCTGAATAATAGTTTTCAATGCTTTTATTTCTATTTACCAAATAATTAGCCGAACTCGCCAAATTCTTTTCAAAACGCACCAAATAAGCCTTCTTTAAAAAAAAAATTTAAAGACTGGTTGGCAGTTCGAAGGTCATTTTGCTAGTGTGTTTAAAAGAGTATACAGTTCTACGAGGCATTGTGCTAGTGTGTTTATAATAGCATAGTGTGTTTATAATAGCATAGTGTGTTTATAATAGCATACAGTTCTACGGGTCATTTTGCTAGTAGGTTTATAATAGCATACAGTTCTACGGGATAATGTTATGAAGGAAAAACAACTTACTTTGTTGTCCCTGCATTCCGCCACCTGATTAAATACATCACGATAAAATGTAACCGAATAATATGAAATGCAGATCTATTTATAAATTCGCTAGTTAATAAAAATAATTGGTTGGGAAGCAAGTTGACAATTTTCCGAATATTGAACTGAATGATTTTTACCAGAAGATCAGCCTAAAATGTCTTAGACTTAGAATAAAATAATGTTCCAATTAAATGTTTGGTTTCCAAAAAGTACTACGTCATAAGCTTTGCAATATTATTTTTTAACTAATAAATATTTACGATCAAGTATTCGCTTTTACTTCTGAAATTACTGGACAAGTAAGTAGTGTAATACCATTTTTCCATCGAACTTCCTTCCACTGATAAACGCCTTAAAATCCAGTAAACCTATTATTTTTACTTTATGCGATGTTATGGGCAAGCGACATTTTGTCCCGAGATATTTTGGTCACGCGACATTATATGCGCGCGCGATATTTTGGCCGGCGGTATTTCAGCCGCGATATTTTGGCCCATGATATTTCGGCCACTATATTTTGTCCCTAAACCATTAACTATAATGCTATATATATTTTTTTATCTTTTAATTAGTTTGTCAATAATAAAAATTACTTACCATAGCCTAAAATGAAAATCAAAAAATTAAATTCTTATTTTGTAATTATTTATTTGTGATATTGAATAAAATGTGAATTTTATTCGAAACTAAAATGAATGCATTAAAAAAAATACATTTAGCCATTTTTTTAAACTCTTACCACCATACGGATATCCACCATATTCTCTATAGCCACCTTGCGCTGTAAAAACATATATTTTTTACAACAAGTAAGAAAAGTTTTTTTTTAATTTAAATTAAAAATATCTATCAATATTTTAAATATGATAAAAACTGATCAATAAACAAATCAGTAAATCCGTAAATTTAAAGACACTTGTATCAATACAAGCTTTTTTTTAATTAAAAAAATACTTTTATCGTTTAATAAAACTGTTTTAAATATAATTAATATAGTAACTAATTTCCCCAAAATTATTCATTTTCAAATATTATATCCTCGATCTAATGACAAATTCACTAATGTGATATTTCTAGGGATTGGTGGTTTCCCAAAAAAATTCGGGGAAACTTTTGCCCCTGTTTCTGATGTACCTTGTTTTTTTTAAAATCCGAATAAGCTTTTCTTTATTTGACAAGCATAAACGTTAGTAATCAATTACTTCCTCCTACTAGAACTTACTTTTCATTCAAAAATACGAAATGTCTTCCAGTGAAACCGAAACTTAGCAAAAAAAAAACATCCAAAATATCTTTCGGGGGCCCCTTCAGAGCGAAGTAGCCAGATAAGGTACTATTTATCAATAGCTTTTGGTGTTAATTACAATTCTGGTCAAAGGGAGCCCCTAACATCTTTCGCGGAATACAGTGGTAATTGTATCCGCGAAATAGATAACGAAAACTTCTCTTGGGCTTTTACTCAGTGCCTTACTACTTGCTGTGGGGTGGGTTGTTAGTCCAGGTAACGGATGTTTCTTTAACATCCTTTTAAGCTTGTGTGTTGACGTGTTGTGTTTGTTTTTCAACTGGAGCGATAAAAATTCCTGTCTTCCACACACAAAAAAATATTTCCGGGAGCAAAAACTTAAATTCTAAAGAAGCCACCAATTGCGAAGTGGATACTGCGGGGCCCCTAAAATGTACGCGGCCTGTTGGCAATTGCCTACCTTGCCTAATTGGTAATCCGGCCCTGCATACAGTCCACAAACACCATACCAAACAAACCATAAAAACCACATCATACACACCGTACCAAACAAACCATACATACCGTATCCACCATACCATGCAATATATGTAATATTTTTTACGCATGTTTGTACAAATCACTATACAATTTTAACATCTCATAACGACCTTGAAAATCACACACGAATCCGCTTACTTTTACCGACGCGATATTTTAAGTAAATTTAATGAGATTTATAAAAATATAGTTCAAATTTAAAACCCTAACCCTTTAAACCTACCTCGTGACTAACAAAAAATGCATAAATATGCAAGGCTTAAAAAATACATTTTAATAAAATTCAGAATCTAATTGGTAAAACCGAACTTCATTACAAATGACTGGATATATAAGTACTAGTGTAATACCATTTTACCATTGAACTCCCTTCACCGCCAAAATCCAGTAAATCCACTTCTTTTTATTTTACACTATATTTTGTCCCCGCGATATTATGGGCAAAGCGAAATTTTGTCCAACGATATTTTGTAAAGCGATTTTTTGGTCACTCGCCATTACGGGCGCGCGATATTTTGGCCCATGATATTTCGCCCGCGATATTTTGTCCCCAAACCATTAATTATAATGTTATAAATCTTTTAAGGAGTTTGTTATTAATAAAAAGTACTTACCATAGCCTAAAATGAAAATAAAAATAATTAAATTTTTATTTCGTAATTAGTTATTTGTGATATTGTATAAAAATGTGAATTTTATTCTAAACTAAAATTAATGCATTGAAAAAAACATTTAGCCATTTTGTTTAAAACTCTTACCACCATACGGATATCCACCATATTCTCCATAGCCTCCTTGCACTGTAAAAACATATATTTTGTACAGCAAGAAAGTAAAGTTTTCTTAAAAAGATTAATTAAAAACATCTATCAATATTTTAAATTTGATAAAAATTTATCAATGAATGTGTCAGTAAATCCGTAAATTCACAGACACTTATAACATTAAGAAAAATTCGAATTTTTTTAAAAAGTACTTTTATCGTTTAATAAAACTGTTTTAAATATAATTAATTACGTAACTAATTTTCCCTAAACTTATTCATTTTTAAATATTATATCGTTGGTCTCATGACAAATACACAAATTTGATTGGCTTTCGAAAACGTTGTGTTTAAGGTTCTTGCATGGTAACAGATTTTTATGCCATTTCTATGGGGAAACTTTTGATCCTGTTTTCAAAAAAAGTGTTCATAGAGCAACGGAAACTTACCTAAAATACGGAAGAAAGTTATTTTGCCATTAAAAAAATTAATAAGTATGAGTTTAAAGATATTCTTCTTTATTGACTCGACAACCCTTTGTGGGCCAGGGCTTGCTTCAGATTCTTCTTCCATTCTGATCTTGTTCTGGAAGACGACCTCCAGTTATGTACTTTTAAGGTAGGCGAATACCCAAAATTTCCCAAAATTCTAAAAATTTTACTATTGCTTTAATCTTTTCCAAATTTGGCATAGTGATTTCAAATATAAGGAATAATATTATTTAGGCTTTTGTTTTTATTTAAATATAATTTATTTATTTTAAACGGTGTTTTTCTACTAAAAAAAGAGGTTTAAGCCAACAAGTCTACCACATTGAATTTTCATCCTATGAACATTTATTATGGGTTAAACTCTTCGTTTTGAACTGATGCATGCAATGTACTCTAGAGTTGCATACAAATAGCAAGAAAAGAAGTTATTAAGAAAAATGTTATAAATTAACCACACAAAAAAAGATTTTTTTTCGATTAACTTACACTTGGACATTTAAAAAAAAACTTGTATATTTACACCAGATGTTAGAGGTTCATGGCACAGATATATATTGAAATAGCATCTGTAAAAAATTGCAGGTAAATTATTGCAAAACTTTTTATACTAGAAGTGTTGGCGCAAACCCCTTTTTTTAGTTGAAAAACACCGTTTTAAATAAATCAATTATATTTAAATAAAAAAGTTGCCCAAAAAGCTTTGTTCATTATATTTGAAATCACTATGCCAAATTTGGAAAAGATTAAACAAATAATAAAAATTTTAGAATTTTGGGTATTCGTCTACCTTAACGTTTTGAAATCCTCGTCGACACAATCCATCGAAGTTTGGCGCCGATTGGTTTATAGTGGAAGACTCTTGATGTTGAAGAGTAACGGTTCATTTTGCACAGATGTCTAGCAAATTTTTATTACTAACTGTAAGTGCTACTGTTTCTTCGGAATGTACTATAATATCACTGATAACTGCAATTTTCGTAAATTAGTTAACTAGTTTTTAACTGATAACTGTAATTTTCGATTTTGTAGTTACCTAATTCTTGAGAATGAATTAATTCAACGCTAATCGTTTATTTGTTTCTTGTTATATCTTGCAATTTCACATCCTATAAATTTCGAATTTATTAAAATCGAAGTCTGACAACAGATAAAGTAAATTTCGATAAGAGTAAATTTCGTTTTTTTTTTTTTAAAGTAAGAGTAAATTTCTGTTACAATGACGATAACGTTGATAAATGCATTTTAGAATAATATTCAAATTTGTTTCTTTTGTTTCCTCTACAATTGTTTTGTTGTTAATTCTTACTTAAAAAATAATCTTCGAGGAATATTCAGCAATCATGATAATAAACGACAGTTAAGTGCATTTCATGTAAATATTCAAAATCTTATTGTTTTAGGGATTTTTAGATGACTGTTTTGAACGATATTAAAATTTTCTCACGTTTTTATGAAAATCGAATGTAATTCATCCATTCTAAAGGAATAATTCAGTGTATTGGTTAACTTATGTAATAATTTTGCTATTATTTCTAACGTTACGAATCTTAAAAAATCTTTTTGCTTAAGTTGCCATATATTAAAAAAAAAAGAAAGTCCCACTAGTTACTGGCTTTATACGATAATTTTATATTGTAAAGAATATCTTTTTGTTCATTTTTATTTTATCATTTGGAATTGGTTAAAGAAATTATAGGAATTAGTTCTACATAAAGAAGTTCTTTTTTCATGATTCATACTTATAGGATATTGTAGCCTCTTCACAGAAACAGATAAATTTACGGAGATAAAAATAGCGGAGTTCTACATAAAAATTGATGTACGCAGTCAAATGTTTTTATTATCTAGCAAAATTGAATTAATAATAGTGTTAAATAGTTACAGTTCCCCTTATCATTTTTAATTAAATATTTAAAGCAGTATACAGCACTTGCAGCTTCTAGGAAATTTTTTGGGTAGTGGGGGGGGGGTGAATCCAAGTACAAGAATTTTAACAGCGTTCTTAGATTTTATTCATAATTCTTTCATATGAACAGCAACAACTATTTGTGCCAGAAGTACACGAAAATGTGTAGTGTAATTTTAAGGAATCTCAATTAAATATTAATAAAATTATAGTATGCTTGCTTCTGCGACATACCATATAGAGGCAAATAATTAAAACATCAAGTACGAAATCTATTGTTTATAACAGTGTTGTCATCATTGCATAGGGTATCATAATTAATGAATATCATTACAACAGATTTCATTTAAATTACTTACCGGGATATTGTTCAACTGGTATATAACCTAAAATTAAAAGACAAAGATCCTTTCAGACATCCACAGATACATAAGCTCCAAATGAATAGTAGTTGTCAATTAAAAAATCATTATAATTATTATAAAAATAATCTTATTAGATAATTTTGGGGTATCTCATCTGGGGCATTTGCTAAGGCAAATAATCAAAACTTATATATGAGGAATTGCATATTAGAAATTGTAGTGTCATTTTAATTTAAGAATACATAATCCAATATGATTGAAATTACAGTTTTCTAGCTTCTGCGACATACTATATAAGGGCAAAAAATTAAAACATCAAGTTGGAAATCTATTGCTTATAACAGAGTTGTCATCATTGCATAGGGAATCATAATTGTTGAATAGCTTTAAAACAAATTTAATTTAAATTACTTACCGGAATATGGTCCTTCTGGTATATAAGCTAAAATAAAAAAAGATATTTTCAGACAAACACAGATACATAAGCTCCAAATGAATAGTATTTGTCAATTAAAAAATTGATAGAGTTTCACCAATAACTTGCCTGTCCCCCTGAATGTGAAGTGAACTCTCCTAAGTATCCCTCCGCCAAACTGAACTGCACTTCGTTCGAAGCGAACAGTCTTACTCACCTTTTGAATTCTGCTCTCTAAGAGGAGCCACGCTCCTAATCTGTCTCTAATGGCGGGACCGTTGGTCCAGTAAATCGCCCTAAACTTCTTTATTAATTCCTTAACTTAAATTGATTGTTCTAATGATGTTAAGTAAAAGTCTTTCTCAATTTACGCGTTGCTATCTGCTACTAAATCCTATCAAAGGTAATGAGACCAGCAAGCCTAACCACTGGGCGGTGACGTACGAGGCCTAACACGAGGCTTAGAGACTTTGTATAACGAAAGAACGGCTTCTCGAACTTTTTACCAAGTTTCCTGTCTTCAACGGTCAGAAGATGTCATCGAATCAGTCAAACATCCAAAAACTTGGAAAGGACAATTACGATACTTGGAAACTACAAATCGAGGCCATCCTGGTTTAAAACGATCATTGGAACTTTGTTACTGGAGCGGAACCAAAACCGGAAACCGGTGCCGAGAAGATCGCCAAATGGATTTCCGACGACCAAAAGGCCAGAGCCGACATTATCCTGTACATGTGTCCGAGCGAATCGTGTCATATAAAGCAGTGCTCCACTTCTAAAGAAGTCTGGGATAAACTTAAAGAAGTTTACTCATCGAAAGGTCCTGCGAAGAAAGCGACGCTCTTGAAACAACTTCTGTTTAAGAAGATGTCCTCGTCAGAAAATATGTCCGACCACATCAACAGCTTCTTCGTGACGGTCGATGAACTACAAGAAATGGATATATCAATCGTCGACGACCTACTTTCTATACTTTTGCTGTACAGCATTCCAGACAGTTTCGAAAACTCCCGGTGCGCGATCGAGTCCAGAGACACTCTCTTAGAAGAATCGGAATCCCGACGCGGCGGGGAAAGTCAACAAGATATCCCGAACGCCTATTTATCTTCAAAAATATTCAACTCACATTCGAAATCCACTTGAAATCAAAAACAAAATGATAAAAAACAGCAAAATAAAAACATCCTGTGTTCTTATTGCTCGAAAAAGGGTCATAAATATGACGTCTGCTACAAACGCCAGCGAGAAATGAATAAAAAGAACTATCCCAATCAAAAGGAAAGCTCAACACCTGCCGTCGCCATGGCAACGAATTAACAAGAAAAAAATAATTCCCCGCCAGAAGAAGCAGTCGCCGCTGTATGCTCCGAGAGAAGTAACAAATTTATCCTAGACAGCGGTGCGACGAGTCACATGATTTTCGATAACTCCATGTTCTACGAATTTACATCACAAGTGGACTCTTATATAACGTTAGCAGACGACAAACCCGCTAAAATAACGGGTAAAGGATCCGTCAGAATAACTGTTCCAGATGAAGAATGGGGTACAAGGACATTGAAGCTAGAAAATGTCCTATGCGTTTCTGAACTCAAAACAAACCTGCTGTCAACTTCGAAGTGTACCCGTGACAACCGAATCGTAGTATTCGACGCTCACGAAGCTAAAGTACTTTCAGAAGATGGTTCTACATTGCTCCGAGCTAAAAGAAAAGGAAATCTATATTTTGTCGAACCAATCGAAGAAAAGACAGCTGTCGTCACCGAATTAGAAATCTGGCATCAAAAATTCGGACACCTAAACATGAACGATCTGAAGAAGTTACAATCACAAAATATGATCAAATGTCTATCTTTCAAAAACAACAATGACTTTATTAAGGACTGCAAAATCTGCATTCAAAGTGCCACTCCTTATCCAAAAAGGTCTAAATTTGTTGCAAAGGATATCCTCAAACTTGTACATTCGGACTTGTGTGGTCCTATGAAGATTCCCTCACTTGGCGGATCGCGATATTTTGTGACATTCATCGATGACAAAACAAGGTACACCAAAATATTCTTCCTAAAGAACAAAGATGAAGCAAAAGATGCATTTCTGAAGTATAAAGCCTGCAATGAAAATCGTACGGGTAGGAGGATCAAGGTTTTACGAACAGACAACGGCCTTGAATACGTGGGTAAAGAATTCGACCAATTCTTAAGCCAAGAAGGTATACGCCGAGAAAAATCTGCTCCCTACAGTCCACAACAAAACGGGGTTGCAGAGGTCAAGAACAAGATTTGTTGTTCCACAGCGAGATGTCTACTCTCCCAAGCAAACCTTGATTCAAGTTTTTGGGCCGAAGCAGTTCGAATCAGCGCTCACATCAGAAATCGATGTCCAACCAAAGGCGTAGCAGAAAACAAGAACGAACCCCATACGAACTATTCTTCGACAGAAAGCCATCAGCATCAGACTTCAAAGTTTTCGGACAAAAAGCATTTGTGTTAAACAAACCCAAAAAATCTAAATTTGAACCAAGATCACATGAAGTAATCTTTGTTGGATACTCCGACGAAGCGAAAGCCTATCGCTTTTTCTATCCCAAAACAAGAACTGTCATCGTAAGCCGAGTTGCAAAGTTCATTGAAGAAATGAATCCAACTTTAGAAGAAAATGAGCAATGGTACGATTTCCCCATCGAAGATCCAGATCCAGCAGCCGACACTCATGGAGAATCCAATCCTGAGACTACGTCCCCGCCGCCAGCCGACCATCAACCAATGAGAGATGAGCAGTCCCTTGGCGACGACGACGTCACTTCAGGAGAAGAGGAGAAACCGGAACCGGATGCGCAGCCAAACTCCGAAGGGTTGCCGGGCGCCCACACAAAGAGAGGACGATGAATCCAGGGCGACCAAGGAAGCTGTATCACTATGCAAAGTTGGCGACCGCCAATAGCACCATGTTTACACCCCCGGCGAGCGGGAGCGGAGAAGTCGTGTTGACATCGCCCAGCTTCAGGGAGGCCGTGCAAAGTAAACAGAAGGATGACTGGATTGCAGCCATGGAAGAAGAGTATAACTCACTTCAACAACAAGAAGCTTGGAAGCTCGTAGAAAGACCAAAGAATGAAAAAATAATCCCATCCAAATGGGTATTGAAGACAAAGTTTAAACAAGATGGCACAGTGGATAAGTTGAAGGCCCGTCTTGTCGCCAAAGGCTGTTTTCAAAAGCCAGGTAATTATGTAGACAGCTACTCCCCAGTTTCTCGACTATCTTCAATTCGTGCTGTAATATCTCATGCTGCAGAAAATGATCTGAAAGCTTATCAATTGGATTTTGTGACAGCGTATATCAACGGCGACATAGAAGAAACCGTTTACATGGAGCTACCTGAAGGTTTCGAAGAACTAAACAAAGTTTGCCTGTTGAACAGATCGCTTTATGGGCTAAAGCAATCGGGTCGGCAGTGGTACAAGATATTAGATGAAAAGCTCAACTCGCTTGGTTTTAGTGCTCTTCAATCAGACCCTTGCATTTATAAATTAAATACAGCCTCCCAAGAAATAATAATCTGTGTCTTCGTGGATGATTTGTTGTGTTTCACCGATTCAGAAAAAAGCTACTTTTCCATTCGCGACAAGCTAGCATCATCATTTAAAATGAAGGATTTGGGACGTCTACATTATTGCCTAGGAATTGAATTTTCACAAGACCAAGGAAAATTAAAGATGACGCAGACAAAATACATTGATGACCTGCTTAGAAAGTTCAACATGGAAGATGCGAAGACCGTGTCAACAACATTGGACCCAAATCAAAGATTGACAGCTGACATGAGCCCAAAGACCGATGCTGAAAGATCTGAGATGAAAGACATCCCTTACCAGTCCCTGATCGGATCACTGTTGTACAGCTGTGGAAATAAAAAAGTACCCACTTGAGGTTATTTCATCCGTTAGTCACTCTATACAATCGGACCTTTTTGAGATTGTGTACAATTAACACTCTGAGTTAATTGCACGTTACAAAATTTGCATAAGGGGCCGTCTTCATATTAAAAATATTGCGATCTTTGAAATTTCCAATGGCAACACCCCTTTTTGAATCCATATTTCAAATCTATGACCTATGTTAATACGAAATGCCAAATTTTGTTAGTTTTTAAGCATTATTAAAGGAGTTAGAGACGTGCAAAGTTTAGGTCCCATAATGTTAAATGAGTTGCACATAAAAAACTATCCCGATCTATAAATAATTAAGATAATGAAACGAATTTTTTACTGAAAAGAAATTATAATAACCCAAACAAAATGCATTCAATATCGGGGTATTTAAAACAATTTTTATATTTTTAAATAATTATTATATTAATTTTTTAAAAAAATATGAATAGAAACCCCTTAATATTTTTAAAGAAATAAATTTAAGACAAGAAGATTAAGCGAAATCCCAATTTTTAGAATTTTTAATTCATAATTTGCTGAGTAAATCACAAAATACCTTTTAATTACCCTTTAGGGGACTGTGTATAAGATTACGTGTGGTATTGATAAAAAAAGACGACATTGCATGCATGCTTGCTTGTCAGTTTAAAGATGATCCCCAAAAGGTCCACAAGTGATTCGATTGAATAACTCGTCAAATATTCATCCAAATGTAACAAAAACTTAGATTTAAGGGTTTTCAAGAGTGCTTAACATTTCTAAGTTATTAAAATTGGGTGTTGCCATTGGAAATTTCAAAGATCGTAATATTTTTAATATGAAGACGGCCCCTTATGCAAATTTTGTATCGTGCAATTAACTCAGAATGTTAATTGTACACAATCTCAAAAAGGTCCGATTCTATAGGGTGACTAACGGAGGAAATAACCTCAAGTGGGTACTTTTTTATTTCCACAGCTGTACCTCTCAGTAGCTACCAGACCCGACATCACCCACAGTGTCAACTTCCTCAGCCAATTCAACAACAATCCTGGAAAGCTCCATTGGCAAGCAGCGAAGAGAATCCTCAGATACCTGAAACTCACCAGGAATCAAGGCATCGAATTCAAGAAGACGGGTGAACCCCTCACTGGCATATTCTGATGCAAATTTTGCTTCTTGCACTTCCGATAGAAGAAGTTTCACCGGATTCATCTGCAAGTATGCTGGTGGTGCCATTACATGGGAAGCAAGAAAGCAGCGAACGTGGCCTTGTCAACAACTGAAGCTGAATATATGGCACTGTCAGAAACATCGAAAGAAGTGGTCCATCTAAGAAGATTTTTAGTGAATTGTCCCCAGTGTGTGTTAGTGCCCCGACAATAGTGTTTAGTGATAATCAGTCTGCACAAAAGCTAGTGCGCAACCCAGTGTTTCATGCTAGAACGAAGCATAATGACGTCCGTCATTACTTTGTGCGTGACATTTTCGAAAAGGGTGATATAAATGTTGTTTATTTAAATACCAACGACATGCCAGCTGATGTTTTGACCAAATCATTGTGTGCACCAAAGCATAAGTATTGTTGTCAACTCAAGGGACTCACATAAACAAACAGGCAACTCATCGTTGAGCGGGGGTTTGATAGAGTTTCACCAATAACTTGCCTGTCCCCCTGACTGTGAAGTGAACTCTCCAAAAGTATCCTTCCGCCAAACTGAACTGCGCTTCGTTCGAAGCGAACAGTCTTACTCACCTTTTGAATTCTGCTCTCTAAGAGGAGCCACGCTACTAATCAGTCTCTAATGGCGGGACCGTTGGTCCAGTAAATCGCCCTAAACTTCTTTATTAATTCCTTAACTTAAATTGATTGTTCTAATGATGTTAAATAAAAGTCTTTCTCAATTTACGCGTTGCTATCTGCTACTAAATCCTATCAAAAATCATTATAATATGATAAAAATAATCTTATTAGGTAATTTTGGGGTACAGCTGTGGAAATAAAAAAAGTACCACTAGTGATTATTTCAGCCGTTAGTCACCCTATGGAATCGGATCTTTTTGAGATTGTGAACAATTAACATCCTGAGTTAATTGCATGGCACAAAATTTGCATAAGGAGACGTCTTAATATTAAAAATGTTACGAACTTTGAAATTTCCAATACCAACACCCACTTTTAATAACTTAGAAATGCTAAACACTCTCGAAAATCCTAAAATATAAGTTTTTGTTACATTTGGATGAGTATTTGACGAGTTATTCAATCGAATCACTTGTGAACCTTTTGGGGACCATCTCTAAAATGACAAGCAAGCATGCATGCAAGGCCTCTTTATATATCAATTACACATGAAATCTCATACACAGTCCCCTAAAGGGTAATTAAAAAGTATTTTGTGATTTACTCAGCAAACTATCAATAAAATTTTTAAAAAATTGGGATTTCGCTTAAACTTCCTGTCTTAAATTTATTTCTGTAAAAATATTAAGGGGTTTCTACTCATATTTTTAAAAAAATTAAAATAATAACTATTTAAAAATATAAAAATGTTTTAAATACCCCAATATTGAATGCATTTTGTTTGGGTTATTATAATTTCTTTTCAGTAAAAAATTCGTTTCATTATCTTAGTTATTTATAGATTGGGATAGTTTTTTATGTGCAACTCATTTAACATTATAACACCTAAACTTTGAACGTCTCTAACTCCCCTAGCAATGCTTAAAAACTAACAAAATTTGGCATTTTATAATAAAATATGTCATAGATTAGAAATATGGACTCAAAAAGGGGTGTTGCTATTGGAAATTTTAAAGTTGTTAAAATTTGTAATATGAAGACGGCCCCTTATGCAGATTAAGTTTTAAGCAATTAACTCAGAATATTATTTATTTACAAACTCAAAACATTTCCTCAGCTGTACTTACATCTGGGCAGTGTTGGGCAAATTTTAATTGCAAAAACAATTAATCAATTGTAATTGCAAAAAACTGCAATTAACAATTGATCAATTGTAATTGCGGAAAACTGCAATTAACAATTAATCAATTGTAATTGCGGAAAACTACAATTAACAATTAATCAATTGTTAATTGCGGAAAACGGCAATTAACAATTAATTAATTTTTAATTGGTACTACTGCAATTAACAATTAATTTATGTTAACTCCGATCAAACACCCGACCGTTGAACAAGATCGACTGATCGACAATAGGACTGCTGACCGACAACCCGACGGCCCGATGACCGACGAAGTTGACAACCCGGCCTACAACCCTACTAACGTCCAAGTCCGACAAATCGACTGACCGACCAACCAACAACCTGACTACCGACTAAGATAGACAACCCGACCGACCAAGACTGACTGTACGACCGACATCCTGACCTAATAGTCCGACATCCCTTCCGACAGACCGACCAACCCACCAAACCAATCAAAAGACCAAACCAAAGAACCCAATCGACCAAATCAACCAACCAACAAAACCAAACAATCCAACCAATTGACCAACCAAATCAATCCACCAACCAACCAAACCAATCAGCCAAACCAAACAACCAACCAACCAACTAAAATAATGAGACCAAACCAACCAAACAACAATACCAACAATAGGGTGGGCCGAAAAAAACTTTTTATTTTATTTCGGATCGCTATAGTGCGGAAAAGTTGCCATTGGTAAAGACATGAAAAATGCACTAATTGTTATTTTTTTTATTACCATATCTTCCGTTCGCGCAATGCCTTCAAAGTTGGTAAAAATTTTCAAAAACCGTAATTTTTCATAATTTTTTTAAGCCCGATATATGATTTTAATTGCTTTCCTATATCTTGTTGTATGATTAAAATTTACAAAAAGTTGAAATTTTGAAATTTATCAAAAAATACGAATTTTCCTAATTTTATACTACGTTGAGTGGTCGGAAGATCTGACACAAATGTATAATAACTTATTATACTATATATTAAAGCATTTATTATTAATAAGTGCTATAATTTTTGGATTTTACACACTTTTAGTAGTTTATTCATGATATAAGAACATAATTAAAAACATCTGCCTTGTTTTAAAAAAATTATTAAAAATTACGTTTTTTAACAATTTTTCGCCAACTTTGAAGGCATTGCGCGAACGGAAGATATGATAATAAAAAAATAATAATTAGTGCATTTTTTATGTCTTTACCAATGGCAACTTTTCCGCACTATAGCGATCCGAAATAAAATAAAAAGTTTTTTTCGGCCCACCCTAACCAACAACCAAACCAACCAACTTAACAACGCAACTGCACAAAGCCATTGAACCAACTCGTTCCGTTTTAATGTAAAGTTAATTGTTATTTTTAACTCAAAAAGTTAATTGCAATTAAAAAATCAATTGCAGGGTAGAATTAAAAAAATCCATTGCGATTAATTTAATTGCAATTAGTTTTACAATTGACAATTGATCAATTGCATGCCCAACACTGCATCTGGGGCATTTGCTAAAGCAAATAATCAAAACTTCTGTCAGGAATTGCATATGGCCACGGCATAAAATTGTAGTGTAATTTTTCAATTTAAATATATTTAATCCAAAATGATTGAAAATATAGTTTGATCGCTTCTGCGACATACTATATAAAGGCAAATAATTAAAACATCAAGTTGGGAATCTAATGTTTATAACAGTGTTGTCATCATTGCATAGGATATCATAATTATTGAATGGAATTAAAACATATTTAATTTAAATTACTTACCGTGATATTGTTCTACTGGTATATGAGCTAAAATTAAAAAAAAAAAGATATTTTCAAACAAACACAGATACATAAGCTACAAAGAATAGTAGTTGTCAATTAAAGAATCATTATAATTATGATAAAAATAATCTTATTAGGTAATTTTGGGGTACAGCTGTGGAAATAAAAAAAGTACCCACTTGTGGTTATTTTGGCCGTTAGTCATCCTATAGAATCGGACCTTTTTGACATTGTGAACAATTAACATTCTGAGTTAATTGCAAGACACAAAATTTGCATAAGGGGCCATCTTCATATTAAAAATGTTACTTTCTTAAAAATTTCCAATAGCAACACCCCTTTTTGAATCCATATTTCAAATATCTAACCTATGTTAAAACGAAATGACAAATTTTGTTAGTTTTTAAGCATTACTAAAATAGTTAGAGACGTGCAAAGTTTAGGTCCCATAATGTTAAATGAGTTGCACATAAAAAACTATCCCGATCTATAAATAATTAAGATAATGAAACGAATTTTTTACTGAAAAGAAATTATAATAACCCAAACAAAATGCATTCAATATCGGGGTATTTAAAACAATTTTTATATTTTTAAATAATTATTATATTAATTTTTTAAAAAAAATATGAATGGAAACCCCTTAATATTTTTAAAGAAATAAATTTAAGACAAGAAGCTTAAGCGAAATCCCAATTTTTAAAATTTTTATTCATAATTTGCTGAGTAAATCACAAAATACTTTTTAATTACTCTTTAGGGGACTGTGTATAAGATTACGTGTGTAATCTATAATAATAAAAGAAAGAGTCTGTCTGTCGGTCTGTCTGTGTGTATGTCTGTGGATCACAAAAGACCTACTCAAACTGCTCTAAAAAATTCGAAATTTTTAATATAGATTCCTTTTAATACCTACGTGTGCACCTGAGGCTTACTTTTTTCATATTTGATTGTGATTTTTAATTAATATAATTAGTTTCAAAAAAACGTCATCCACGTGGGATTGCGGGACCATAACAGGGCTTGAAAATACATGGACCGGGCCGAAACGGGGGCTTGCCGCCATCCTCTATTAGTTTGATTGATTGAGTTTGGTTGAGATATGCGCTCGCCCTAAGGCTGCTTCATCCTCTATTAGTGTTTGCTTTTTTAAGTTCGCATGCTCCAACACGAATTTAATTTTGTTTTGATTTTGAGTGTATTTTCACAAGTAAGCATGCCTCTAAAAGGAAGCAATGCGAAGTTAACGGGTTCCCAGTAAGGCGGGACCATACTGCTAGTTGATAAATAAAAACGGCTTTGCATGCATGCTTGCTTGTCAGTTTAGAGATGGTCCCCAAAAGGTCCACAAGTGATTCGATTGAATAACTAGTCAAATATTCATCCAAATGTAACAAAAACTTAGATTTAAGGGTTTTCAAGAGTGCTTAACATTTCTAAGTTATCAAAATTGGGTGTTGCTATTGGAAATTTCAAAGATCGCAATATTTTTAATATGAAGACGGACCATTATGCAAATTTTGTATCGTGCAATTAACTCAGAATATTAATTGTACACAATCTCAAAAAGGTCCGAATCCATAGGGTGACTAACGGATGAAATAGCCTCAAGTGGGTACTTTTTTTATTTCCACAGCTGTACCTACACCTGCGGCATGAAGTATATGAGGTGTTATTATATGAAGGTGCGTGAAATTATTCATCAAGAGACACTCTCAAAAAGGGATAGCTGCTCTATTTATTATAACCGCTGCCTTTGGGCGTCGGCTTCCAACTCATACATCAAAAGGCCAGATCACATATTACACATTATTAGTCCGGTTAGTGTCGCCCTTTATAGGATATGCCACAGGCATTTGCTAAAGCAAATAATTAAAACTTATATAAGGAATTGCATATGGCCACGATTTAAAATTGTAGTGTCATTTCAATTTAAGAAAATTCAATCCAATATGATTGAAATTATAGTTTGCTTGCTTATGTGACAAACTATATAAAAACATGTAACTTTAATGTCAATTTGGTGATCAATTGTATATAATAGTGTTATATCAGATTCAGTTTTAATTACTTACTGGAATATTGTCCTTCTGGTCTATAAACTAAAATATAAAAAAAAGATCGTTTCAAACCAGCACAAATAAAAAAAAATTAAAAGGAAGAGTAGTTGTACATTAAACAATCATTAAAATTATGTATAAATATTCTTACTTGGTAGGTTTGGGATGCCTACTTGTGGTACGTATCCTAAAGCAAATAATCATTACTTGTATGAGGACTGTATATTGTCACGATTTAGAATTTGTAGTGTAATTTCAATTTAAAGATATTCAATCTAATATGATTGAAATTATGGTATACTTGCTTCTGTAACATACAATGTAAATGCAAATAAGTTAATGTTAAAGTTGAAGAATATGGTCCTACGAAGGATATGGTCCTACTGGTCCATCTACTGTTTGTAACAACGTTATCATCCTTGAATTATAGAATCAAAACAGATTGAATTTTAATCACTTACCAGAATATGGAGCTACTGGTATATGAACTAAAATATAAAAAATATATTTTCAAACCAACACAGATATATAAGTTCCAAATGAAAATAAATTGTCACTTAAACAACCATTAAAGTTATGATAAAAATATTCTTACTTTAGGCCCAGACGGTGGAGTGGGTGGTGCATTGCAACTATCGCAAGTACAAGGTAAGTGTAATGCAGTGATATATTTGTATGCCGAATGTACAGGGTGAGGCAAACAAAAATGGCCTGCTCTAAAGATAAGCATACGGCAGAAATGTTACCAAGTCTAAAACCAATACAAAAAACAGGTTAGCTAACTGAAGCTATTGATCGCTTCAATATTAAGCCCAAGCAAGCGCTTGGCGACTTATTTGCCGGCAACTACGCTACGGTTTTAAAAGCTAGTTGAAATGAAATATAAATAAGGCTTGTAGAGCTGATCAAGAAAAGTTCCCACTATACCTCTCCCGACCTTAAGTTTGCAGTATACAAATGTTCTACGAGAAAGAGGGTAAATAGTTCTCATTTTTGAGGGGGAGAATCGAATACAAAAAGGTATTTAACATTCAATAAACAAATTTATTTGTTATTTCAAGACATAAATTTATTATTTTTATTAGTTTAGCTTCAGTTAGAGTGTTATTTTAATTATTTTTTCCTTCGATTTTGACGTAACAGGTCGCATGAATATCAGGGTCAAATTATCAACCAATCGGAGCAGGCGAAGCTTCGGCGCCAGCCGCGTTGTTTACGCAAATTCCTCCGCGTAGTACATTTCTCTGCTGCAAACTTAAGGTCGGTTTTGGTATAGTAATTATTTGATTGTTTCGTTCGTATTTATCCTAGAGAATATATATTTTTTTGTTTTTGGTATTACATAACATTCTAAATTGATTGCAAAACACAAAATTTGCATTATGGGACGTCTTCATACTAAGATCTGAACTCGCCACTAGTCTATGAGTAGCTCTAACGTGAAGCTAATCCGAACCAACCAATGCAAAAGCAGGTTTCAGGCGACTTCAAGAGTTTTCCTCACCAATCATTTCAACGTATTCCTATCTCTTGACCGAGGCCACTTTTGTTTGCCTCACCCTGTATTAAGGATAGTAAACATAAACTGTGTAAAAAAAATATTATTTTATTAAGGGTCGCAGGACCATAGCATAAATCAGAAAAGGTATATCAGAGGGTGATTTTCGATTACGCCTGATATATTTATTAGAAAATGTACAAAAATGGGGCTTACTTTTCTTGAAAATATAAATATTTTTTATTGTGTAAAACATATAAAAAAAACATAATAAATGGTTTTATATATTATAAATCAGTGATTTAGACAACTGTTACACGTACATACAGAATTGTATCTGTAACAGTTGTCAAATGAATTTTTAACACTGTTACATATACATATAGAATTGCATCTTTTTTAAAAAACAATCCAAAATATCCTAATACCTTGCGCGCAAGATATCTGCGAAATAATAATTGTTCAATATTTTTCAAACTGCTCATATTATTACAAGAAACAAGCTACAGGGACATTAATTTGCATTTATAAAGCTTAAATATATTTTTAAAAAAGTTTTAAGATGAAAATTGTGGATTTTTTTTCTTAAAAAAATAAAAATTTAACTATAATTTGGTGGTATGTCAACTTATTTAATATGCGCATACTAAAAATAAAGTTGATCTTATTATTAGTTTTTGCTTTGCGCGCAACCTCAAAATTTGCTTTTTGAGAAAAATGGGTTTAAAGTTTACATTTTATAAATTACTTGTTAAATATCCATAATTACTTAAGGGGTCACAGGAGTCTTAAAAATGTGCAAAGAAGGTACTACAAAACATAGTTTGATCTTTCATGTCATTTTTGAACTACTCAATGTATAAGTATAATTTTTTTATATGTAATTCTACAAGATTTATTTATTATAAAACAAGTTTTAAAATTTATGAAACTCTAGCCAAAACTAAAATAAATGATATTAAACATGAAGCTATTTGAACACATTGTGATTAGGCTTGCGCGGAAAATTGTGAGGACAAAATTGAAAAAATGACCAAGAAAATGACTTTATATTGTACAAATATGTACAAACTAGGACTTATACCTAAATTCTCAGCTCAATTTTAGTTAGAAATTATTTTTAAAAAAAATTAAAATCAAAATTTTTAAATTTTTATTAACTTTTTTAGAAAAAAGTTCTTAAAATATTTTCTAATTAAAATTGAGCTGAGAATTTAGGTATAAGTCCTAGTTTGAACATATTTGTAGAATATAAAGTCATTTTCTTGGTCATTTTTTCAATTTTGTCCTCACAATTTGCCGCGCAAGCCTAATCACAATGTGTTCAAATAGCTTCATGTTTAATATCATTTATTTTAGTTTTGGCTAGAGTTTCATAAATTTTAAAACTTGTTTTATAATAAATAAATCTTGTAGAATTACATATAAAAAAAATTATACTTATACATTGAGTAGTTCAAAAATGACATGAAAGATCAAACTATGTTTTGTAGTACCTTCTTTGCACATTTTTAAGACTCCTGTGACCCCTTAATCAGTTAAACCTGGGCCATAAGCATGTCCTTCCTTTAGACTAAACTGGTCCAGTTCAACAGAGAGTTATTTTTTTTTTTTTTTTTGCTTTACGAGCTTCATGTGAAGCCTCGTCTGCTCGCTTTTCAGCGACAATAGAGGGATTTTGCATACGGTTAGGGGGAAACCGTAACGCCAACTCTAACCTTATTTCGTGTTTATTACGCATGCGCAAAGAATAAGGGATGCCTTGCAACAATCCCTTTTTGCATATCGTTAGCGTCTACCTCCCTTATCGAAAACCTTATCCTTATCTACGTAGACATCGTGACCACGACTTAAAATTAAGACACAGTTGATGGCTTTGTTAAAGCTTTTTCAGGCCACTAATGGAAATTGGCAGGCAAAAAATAAAGATGATCAAACATATAAGTAAACAACACAGTTTTAGGCAGCCGGAAACGATTACATTAAATACTTACCTACCTACAACATAGTTTTAGCGAACTTAACGATAGTTGTATACTATTTTTAATTGAATGGTAACTTAATAATTAACTTAACATATTATTTTTTTTTAAATATAGATTCTTCTTTGGAAAAAAATAAATTTTTACTGTTATTGCCATGCAATTTAGCTCTTTTGGGGTCTTTTTGTAAAAAAAGGTTAATTTTTAAACCGACTGCATAGTACCAAAAATTTACAAGATAGAAAAAATATTCTTAGTTAAATCCGAGGATTGCTCGTAACAGGCGAATTCCCTGCCACAGACTTAACATTGGACCAAACTAATAATCTTGCTTTCTTCTATAAATCCGGGTCCTCGTAAAATCTAGACTAGCTATATACGAGTTCGGCTGCAAATAATTATTATCAACTTATTATTTGGTCTGTAAGTGCTAAAAAATAAGTAAATTATTCAAATGCTACATAAGTTTAAATGAAAGCACATAAAAAAATTAATGTATTTTTAAATACATAATAATGTATGTACTATTGAAACTTCGCCAAACTCCCAAAATTACATTCGAAATATCCCTAATACCCCTCCTATTAAAAACAAGTCATTTTTTTTAAAGAACAGTATACAAAAAGGTAACGCATCAAACAATGTTAGCGTTTTAGTTAAATAATTACTATTTTTTAAAATTCGGACACTTTTTAGACTACAATTACCCAAACTGAATTTTTTGAACAAAATTTAATTTGATTTATAAAATCAAGTTCAAATATAAAACCTTAACCTATTGAACTTACCTCGTGACTATATGGTCATAACAAAAAAATAATTAAAAAAATAATGCATGTCTTATAATACATTTTAATAAAATTCCAGGCTCTATTAGGTAAAACCGAACTTCATCACAAATTACAGTACAAGTAAAACCATTTTATAATCGAACGCCCTCTCACTGCCAAACACCACAAAACCCTTTAATCCACTGCATTCTTACTTTACGGCGATAGTTTGTCCCCGCGATATTATGGACACGCGATATTATGGGCACGCGATATTTTGGCCCGCGATATTTTGGGCGCACGATATTTTGGCCGGCGATAGTTTGGCCCGCGATATTTCGGCCGCATTTGATTTTAATGTCAAGTTGAGATTTTTTATTTATAACAGTATTAACATCATTGTAGGATAGCATTAAAATACAGTAAACTCCCGATTATCCGCGGGTGGATTATCCGCTTTGCGGATTATCCGCGGGCCACTATCCACCCTCCTCACCTCCCATTTTTCAGTTCAAATATAAAATTTAAAAAAAGCTCGATAAATGAATTTTATTTGTTTCAAAATTTTTTGGATGAATGATCCAAGAACAACGAATTCCTTTCTAGAACAACGAACACATTCAAAGAACGGCGAATACATTAAACAAGAACAGCGAATGCATTAAAATAAGAATGACTGTAGGAAACCTAGTAATCAGGTGCACATCACGAACAGGCCATTGTCAAAAAGCGTCACTTGTAAAATAAACTGACCTCTATTTCAATTGAATTGCTTTATGTGATTTTGATACTAGCGAAATGCGTGAGACACAAAAAAAAAGCTGTCTTGGCAATTCAAGACGAACTACAACTTATTAAAAAGATGGAAAACGAAACCTCTAAAAATCAATTGTGGTTGCAGTATGGGATAGGAGAAACGACTGTAATAGACATTTTGAAGTAAGTTAATTTGTTCATGTTATATACGATTACTGTTATTTACTTTAATAAAACCCAGAAGAAATTGTGTTTATAGGCATTTTCTTCATTTTTGCGGATTATCCGCGAATTCGCTTATCCGCGGAAGCCGCGCCACCCAATTCCGCGGATAATCGGGAGTTTACTGTAGATTTAATTTCTTACTACTTTTACGTATCCTGAAGCAAATAATCGAATTTTGTATAAGGACGTGTATATGGCCACGATTTAAAATGAGTGATAAAAATTCAATTTGAATTATTAAATCCAAAATAACCGAAATTATCGTTTGATCGATTTTGTGAAATACTATATAAAGGCAAGTAAATTAAACGTCAAGTTGGAGATCTATTGTATCTAACATTGTTATCATCATTGTAGGATAGTATTTAAACAGATTTAATTTTTATTACTTACCGGGATATGGTACTACAGGTATAAGAACTAAAATATGAAAAAAAATCTTATGAAACCAACACACAAAAATAAAGCTAAAAATTAAAAGTAGTTGTTAATTAAACAATTATTAAAATCATGTTAGATTATTCTTGATTGGTAGTTTTGGGATGTCGAATTCTGGTACGTTTCTTAAAGTAAAAAGTCGAGACTTTTATAAGGACATGCATATGGCCACGTTGTGAAATGTGCAGTGTAATTTCAATGTAAGGATTTTCATGCCAATGTATTTGAAATTATAATTTGTTCAATTATGTTACATACTATACTAAAAAAATAATTTAAATGTCAAGATTGAGATCTATTGTTTATAATAGTGTTAGAATCATAGTAGGATAGCATTAACAAATATTTAATTTTAATTACTTACCTGGATATGGTCCTAATAGTCTGTGAACTAAAATAAAAAAAAAACAGTTTACGTAACAGTTCATAACAGTGTTAAAACAGTTTCAATTTTAATTACTTACAGGGATATAGTGCTATTGGTTGATGAACTAAAATACAAAAAAATACCATATTTTCAAACAAGCACACATACACACGCAAACAATGAAAAAAATGAAAAAAAGTTGTCAATTAAACAATTATTAAAATTGTGATAGGAATATTCTTGATTAGTAGTTTTGGGATGCCTAATTCTGGTACGCATCGTCAAGCAAATTACCGATACTTTTATTAAGACATGTATATGAAGCGTTTTGAAATGTGTAGAGTAATTTCAATTTAAGGATATTCAATCCCATATGATTGAAATTATGGTATGCTCGCTTCTGCGACATACTACACTGCTCAAAACAATTAGGGGAGCACTTTTTAATTCCAACTTTAACTTCACTCCCAACTTTTTAATTTTTATCCTATAAATCTGAAATTTGTAAAATAGGTTCACTATGCATTCGAAATGAAATAGTAAAAAACATGAGAAAAAATCTTAAGTTTTTAATACTTAAATTTAAAGGGGGGAAATGGAATAATAACTTTTTAATAAATTATAACAATATTTTTTTCAAAACTTTTTTTGTTAAAAATAGTTGAAATATATTTTTATACATCTAAAAAGTGCATGCATGAAAAATTTAGGGTCAATTTATTTTCTAAAACTGTTTTAAAGTGAAATTTATTTTACCATATCTTTCATATTTTCATTAATATTAAAAAAATATTAAATTCTTCAAAATACGTTATTCTTCCATATAATGATGTATCTAACGATACATAAGTTGCGAATTTAACTTAGTCAGAAAAAAATCACAAGCTGATGATTCCCAATGGAATCATTGGGAACGAAAGGGTTTAAAACATGTGCTCCCCTAATTGTTTTGAGCAGTGTATGTAAATGCAAATAAGTTAAGGGTAAAGTTGAAGAATATGGTAATACTGGTCTACCTAGTGTTTATAACAGTGTTACCATCCTTGAATCATAGAATTAATATAAATTTAATTTTTAATTACTTACCAGGATATGGAGCTGCTAATTTGTGAACTAAAATATAAGAAAAAATATTTGTCATCTATGTCAAGATTGGATCTATTATTTATAACATTACTAACATCATTGTAGGATAGCAATAAAACAGTTTTAATTTCTTACTACTGGTACGTATCAAAAAGCAAATAATCAAATTTTGTATAAGGACGTGTACATGGGCAAGATTTAAAATGTATGTTGTAAATTCAATTTGAGAATATTAAATCCGAAATGATTGAAATTATAGTTGGGTCGATTTTGTGACATACTATATAAATTCAAATAAATTAAACGTCAAGTTGGAGATCTATTGTATTTAACATTGTAATCATCATTGTAGGAAAGCATTTAAACAGATTTAATTGTAATTACTTACCGGGATATGGTACTACAGGTCTAAGAACTACAATATTAAAAAAAGATCTTATGAAACCAACACACAAAAACAAAGCTAAAAATTAAAAGTAGTTGTTAATTAAACATCTATTAAAATTATGTTAACATTATTCTTGATTGGTAGTTTTGGGAAACCTAATTCTGGTACGTTTCTTTAAGTAAAAAGTCGAGACTTTTATAAGGACATGCATATGGCCACGTTTTGAAATGTGTTGTGTAATTTCAGTGTAAGTATAATTATGCCAATGTATTTGAATTTATAATTTGTTCAATTCTGTTACATACCATATTAAAAAAAATTAAATGTCAAAATTGAGATCTCTTGTTTATAATTGTGTTATCATCATAGTAGGATAGTATTTTAACAAGTATTCAATTTTTATTACTTACCAGGATATGGTCCTAATAGTCTGTATACTAAAATTTTGAAAAATAATTATTTTTTCAAGCAGTTTACGTAACAGTTCTTAACAGTGTTAAAACAGTTTCAATTTTAATTACTTACAGGGATATTGTGCTATTGGTCGATAAACTAAAATACAAAAAAAAAAAAAACATATGTTCAAACAAGCACGCATACACACACAAATAAAGACAAAAATGAAAAATAGTTTTCAATTAAACAATTATTAAAATTGTGATAGGAATATTCTTGCTTGGTAGTTTTGGGATGCCTTATAATTCTGGTACGTATCGTCAAGCCAATTATCGATACTTTTATTAAGACATGTATATGAAACCTTTTGAAATGTGTAGAGTAATTTCAATTTAAGGATAGGATATGATTGAAATTATGGTATGCTCGCTTCTGAGACATACTATGTAAATGCAAATAAGTTAAGGTTAAAGTTGAAGAATATGGTAATACTGGTCTACCTAGTGTTTATAACAGTGTTAGCATTCATGAATAATAGAATTAATATAAATTTAATTTTAATTACTTACCAGGATATGGTAATAATAGTCTGCGAACTAAAATTAAAATATTTTTTTTCAAACAGTTTACGTAACAGTTTATAACAGTCTTAAAGCAGTTTTAATTTTAATTACTTACGGGGATATGGTGCTATTGGTCGATGAACTAAAATTTAAAAAAAAATAATAAATAATTTTTTCAAACAAACACACATTAACACAAAATACAGCTAAAAATGAAAATTTTTAGCCAATTAAACGATTATTAAAACTGCGATAGGACTATTCTTGATTGGTAGTTTTGGGATGCCTAATTAAGGCAAGTTTTCTAAAGCAAATAATGGATACTTTTTTAAGGACATGTATACGGCCGCGTTTTGAAATGTGTAATGGATATTCATGACAATATATTTGAAATTATAGCTTGTTCAATACTGTTACATAATATATGAAGGCAAAGAATTTGAATGTCAAGATTGAGATCTATTTTTTATAATAGTGTTATCGTTATAGTAGCATAGCATTAAAAAATATTTAACTTCAATTACTTACCAGGATATGGTCCTAATAGTCTGGAAACTAAAATTTTAAAAAATATATTTTTTCGAATAGTTTGCAAAACAGTTTATAACAGTGTTAAAACAGTTTCAAATTTAATTGCTTACAGGGATATGGTGCTATTAGTCGATGAACTAAAATACAAAAATACAACGTATTTAATAACAAACACACATACAAAAAGCTAAAAATAAAAAGTATTTTTAAATTAAACAGCTATAACAATTATGATGAAAATGTTCTTACTTGGTAGTTTTGAGATGCCTTCTTCTGGTACGTATCCTAAAGCAAATATTCAGAACTTGTATATCGACATATGTATTTGAAATGTGTAGTAATTTTTAATTTAATGATATTCAATCTAATATGATTGAAATAATATTTTGCTCACTTCTGTGACACACAAGTAATTTAAACGTCAAGTTGGTGAATTCTTTATAAGAACAGTGTAGTCATTGTAGGATAGCATTGAAACAGATATAATTTTTATTAGTTACCGGGATATGGTCCTACTGGTTTATAATCTAAAATGTAAAAAAATGATGTTTTCAAACAAATACATATACTTAAAGCTCTAAATAAATAGTACATAGTTGTAAGTTAAAGCATTATTAAAACTACGATAACAATAATCTTGATATTTCTGGAATGCCTACTTCAGGTTCGCATCCTAAAGCATCCTAGTAGTACAATATAGTTTTATAAACTTTATTTGAAGAAATATTTATCAATGAAATAATCAGTGTAACAATTAAAACATCAGTGTACATGTAAGTTCGTGGAAGGCCCAACTGAATATAGTATCAAGCCTGGACTCCCTCAAAATAAGCATTGTTTTTAAACTGAAAGTACCGAAAATTACCCTACCGTGTTTGTGGTTTCACAGATGAATTTGAATGAACGGGTCTTCACCGTACCGAACGCTACTCGCGTGAAGCGGAAAAAATCGTTACTACTAATTCAATTAAAGCTTCGCTCATTGGATAATCATTACCACCGCTTCACTCTGATGGCGCTTCCGAAGGTGCAGTCCCGTCCATACACTGTCATTACGTAACCGCTTGTTGATGAGGCCCAAAATTCTATTTAGATTGGACTTGGTATGCCTATGCCATAAGAGTTTGGAACTTTTGTTTGGTGACAAAAAAATACAATTAGTAAAAATAAATCTATTAAAACAAATCGTAATAGATAAAGAAACAATTTTATCGACATATTAATTTGTAATACTGAAGTAACTATTAAAACCATAATCATTGTGCCAATTTGCTAGTTCGAAATGATATTCAAACCTCTTACCATTTTTTTTTACCTTTCAAATGCTAATTTGTAAATAAACATATCCATTAAACTAATTGAATTCCCTCTTACCGGGTGGAAATCTTCCTGAAACACACATTGAATGATTGATAATTTTTATAACTTAAAAATATGCTATACTAATAAAATGCTAAAAATAAAATATATCAGGTTTGTTACTGTAACTACTTATTACGAACGCATTGCCACAATTTTTCAATATTTTCAAACTAACTTCTCTAAACATGCTAAACAAGCTATTTAATGCGATTATTACGCCAAACTAACTATTTAAATTTTTCCTTATCCGCAAATTTCTTCTTCTTCTTCAGGAGCGCAACAGCCCTTTGCAGGAATTGGCTGCCTCAACACACTGAACTGAACTGAAACTCTGGAAAGAGTATCGAAACACTCGTCAAACTGGTCGGTGAAGCCCGGCAACCCTGTAAGAGCAACCCAACTTTTGTCGCCAATCCTATACTTTACCTGTTAAAATAGGCATTTTAAACCAACTTTTTCAGTAATTTTTCAAGCGGAAAATTTATTGGTTGTTACTTTAGAAGGTTCTTTACATAATGAAGTTTCCAAAACATGTACTTTTAAAAAATAGAATTGCAGGTATAATCTTTAAAACTTAAATTCCTTGGAGTACTATTCTTGGCGAGCGATTGGCGACATCCAATGCAAACTGTCAAGTCAAGTGTCCATTGTGATCGGCGAAATCACGCCAAATGTGGCACATATTCTCCCTAAAGCTGTCGCCAAGTGACCCAAAAATATGCTTCACCAGTTTATCATGGGATCCTTTTTCCAGAGTTTCAGTTCAGTTCAGTGCCTCAACAGCACGTCTTCTCCAGCTCCCCCTGTCCATGGCAACTGCAGTCCAGTTTTTAAGTTTTAGGACTTTGAGGTCGTTTTTGGTGTCGTTGAGCGATCGAGTAGGGGGTCTACCCCTGGAACGGGACCCCTGAGGGTTCTTGAAGGTGGCAATTTTGACGGGGCTATCTTCAGAGCCTCTCCAGATATGACCGAGCCATCCGCAAATTTATTTAGAATTAAAAGTTGTAAATCAAGCATTACAAAATAAAACAAAACTCCTATAAACTAAAGTCTTAATATTTCAATAATTATATTAAATAACAGTTACAAATTTAATTGCTTACAAGCATAATTAATTATAATAAACTAAAATAACAATAAAAAAAATAATAAATATTAATAAACTAAATACGTTGTTATTTCATTCAGCTATATGCAAGTGCTATTCATTTTGTATTTGCAAAAAGAAATTGCTATATAAAACTATCCTCTAATTGAAAATTGATTTTTTTTTGTAAATTTGAGATGTGAAAGCTAGGGGACGATAGAAAGACGAACGGACTAATTAATACATTGGTACCTTATAAACATAGTGTAAAAGTTAAGTGTATGTTAAGTTTTATTAAGTGCTATAAAGTGTATATTAAGTGTTAAGTTAATGTAGCCCGCGAAGAACATTTTAAACAATCGTAAATTACAAAAAACTTACCACGTGGAACTGGAACTCCTGTAATAGCAAAGGCGAAAACAATTTCGGAATTTGGTGTTTAAAAATAATTTAACCGTTCAAATACTTAATGTACATTATTATGAAGAATTAAAATTAATTTACAAATTACAGCTGAAAAATAATTTTATTAATTAAGGTAATTGTAACACTATAATTTAAAGAAAATCTTAAATGAGGAAACTACCCCTTAATCTTGTTTAATATTTGATACAGATGGAGCACACGATACAATTCCTTCAACCTCAAATACGCACCAGTCCAAAGTGAGCATTTATTAACTGAAGAGTTCGAGGGAAAAACCGCTTGACTTCATAGAAGGCTTTGCTCAATGCACCTCTTTGGCGATGATAGCGAGAAATCGCCTAAACTGGTGAAAAGAAACCGGTTATTAGCTTTGTTTTTCTTTCGCGCCAGCCCTGATTCACGCCAGAGATAAATTACACACGTTTATACCGCGAATGAAGAACCGAAAGAAAAACTGTTTTCAGGTCGCCAATGTCCGCCAATTACACTCAATTACGGGAAGACTCCAAAAAATCAAGTGGTTCTTCCCGTGTATTCTTCAACTGTGAAAGAGATTTTAAGTCCGGGGTAGCTAAACGTAATTGATTTCGCCTCAAAGTGAGCACAATTAATACCGCAAAGTAGTCGATTAACTCTTGCGTTCTTTTCGTATTTCAAACGGGGCGAAGGGGTCAAACTAATTCAGTAAGTGTTCTGGCAACTAAACTTTACGAAGGAACGATTTCCATAATGAGAATTTTCTCGACTTGAAAGGGCCCTAGAAATGACAGCTGTGAGAATTGATAGGTTTGTCCTTCGTAGAATGAGTTGAAAAATTGTATTTACTAAATCTTGGCGGAGGAGGCTGTCCTGAAATAATTTAATGACTTTATAATTTAGGATGTTATTTAGATTCTTTTAAAAACAAGCAAATTCTTTTTGATAATTGGTGATGGCATATGATGTTTTAAGACATTTCCAGAGCAATTTTCATAAAAGAATTTTTTGAAAAATTATGCTTACCAAATAGTGGGAAAGGAGGATGTCCTAAAATAACATAGTATTGACATTAATTTAAGTCTTGTTTTGCTTGGTGCTCTTGCCAATCGAAATGTACACGGGAGGAACCACTTGATTTTTTTAGGAGTCTTACATTATGTTCCTGCTTGGTGGACATTGGCGACAGGAAACCGTTTTACTTTCGGTTCTTCATTTTCGGAACAAGCGTGTTACTCTTGTCCACTGATCTGTGGCTTGAATCAGTGTTGCCGCGAAAGGAAAACAAAGCGAGTACCCGGTTTCTTTATACCAGTTTAAGCGACTTCTCACTATCATTAGGGGATTTCTCGCTATTGAGGACAGCCTCAATAATAATAATAATAATAATTAATAATAATAATAATAATAATAATAATAATAATAATAATAATAATAATAATAATAATAATAATAATAATAATAATAATAATAATCCCTTACTAAAATTTAAGGTATTTTAGAGGTTTTTTGGAGGTTTAAACAAGGTATTCATGGTATTAAAAGGTATTTTTGAGGTTTTCAGTAATAATACCTCTTGGAATAATACCTGACCGAAGGTATTTTTAAGGTTTTATTTTCAAATACCTAGAGAAACCTCTGAAGTTTTAGGTATTTTACAAGTTTCGCGAGGTTTCTAATAAAAACCTATGGTATTTTAAGGTATGCAGATAAATACCTCCTGAATACTACAGGTATTTTGAGGTTTTATTTTTTAAAACCTATATACCTCGGAATCATTTGGTATTAATATAGTTTATATAGGTTTCTAATAAATACCTATGGTATTTTAAAGTATTTAAATTAATACCTCCTGAATACTTCAGGTATTTTGAGGTTTTATTTTTTAAAACCTATATACCTCGAAATCATTTGGTATTCATATAGTTTAGCGAGGTTTCTAATAAATACTTATGGTATTTTAAGGTATATAGATGAATACCTCCTGAATACTACAGGTATTTTGAGGTTTTATTTTTGAAAACTTGTAAACCTCGGAATCATTTGGTATTCATATAGTTTAGGGAGGTTTCTAATAAATACTTATGGTATTTTAAGGTATTCAGAGGAATACCTTTAATACTACAGGTATTTTGAGGTTTTATTTAAGTATTCTGAAAAATATATTTACAATTGCGTGAAAAAAATCCGACTTTTACATTATAATCTCAATATCAGACGCGTGCAAAAGTTAGACTTTTTGAAACAGTGAAAAAAAGTACTTTTTGTCATCCAATAAAGCAGTGAATAAAAAGCATTTTTCACTATTTTCATAAGATGCCAACATTTCAAGCTAAAAGTTCTATTTCATAATATTAATAAAATCCAGATATTTATCGATCTGCTTTTTTTTTAAAAGATAGTAATGCGCGTGAAATATTTTTGGACCAATGATTTTTTTTTTCACACAATTATAAAAAATATTGTATGAACCACGTGCGAAAAGTAAACTTTTTAAAACACGTGTCATTATTTCACGGGCGAGGTAATCCAGTAGTTTTAAAAACTGTTACTTTTCACACTTGTTGCATAAATAACTATTGTAGGGATAGCATGGTATTGAAGCACATACTATTTTTTAAAACTATTATCGAAGTCATTGCGAAGATTTTTTTATGAAATTAAATTAATGTATTTTTAGAAACTATAGTTTTATAAACATAATTTTGGTAGAAACTTTATGTGAATGCAAATTAATTTCTCTTTAAAAGTTATTTCACATGCATACAAATAATATGTTACATATTTTATGGCCCTGATATCCATACTTACAACTCTAATAATGCACTAGAGTGAAAGTTATAAGATTCTTACTGGCTAATTAAGTAACATTTACAATAGACTTTAAAAGCAACTATGCAATATTTTGTGGTTCAAAGGTAATAAAGATAAAGTATCTCCCATTTTCTTTTCATTAATTTTAAATACAAATATCTTGGGCTCTTGGTCTTTTTCTATTCATTTTTAGTAGGAACCAAAGAATATGACTCAAAATTTAATATGGATTATCAAACAATTTTGCATGAGATTTAAACATTTTTAATAAGATACAATCAAATACTCTTATTAGGATATATTTATAACTGTTGAAGCTATTTTTATATTTTCTAAAAACATCTTTTCAAAGTTCCTTAAAAGTATAGAAGAAAAGTTTGAAACCACAAAGTTTTATAAAAAATTACAATTATATAACTTCGAATGGGAAAACGTTGGGCTCTGTTTTCAAATAACGACAAAAAAATACCTCTCTGATGACATGTACCTACGAAAACTTACAAAAAATACAAAAGAATGTCATTTACATAATTAAAAAGTATAAGTTTTAAAATATTAATTAGTTATAATTAAACAAAATTGTAGTAATTATTAATAAACTATAGATGGCAGCACTAACGAGTAAGAACTTAAAAAAATGGTTTTAATCATAACTAATTAATGACTTTAAAATGTATTACATATTTAAATGGTAAAATAACTCTTCTGTATATTTTAGTAAGCTTTCGTGAGTACAGGTCGTATACTTAATTTAAAAACATGTGCAACCCTTAAATGCCTAACACTAATATACAAAACCATCTCAGTCTGGTGTAGTGGTTAGAGCGTCTGAATCACAGCTTGATAGTCCTCGGTTCGATTCCCGGTAAGTAAAATCATCTATTGTTGTCTTGTTCATGTATGTAACGTGTCTCTATGGTCGTATATGTGTATTTACTTGTGTTAAAAGGCGACTAACGTCTTCGGGGCACTGGCATTTCCATGGGCAAAACAATAACATTTTACTCCTCAACTATTGCAAGGTATTTTTAGAAAACCTTTAGGTTTGTTTAAAATACCTCATTGAAAGGTATTTTGGAAAACCTTTTTGGTTTATTTAAAATACCTCATTAAAAGGTATTTTCGGAAAACCTTTGAGGTTTTTCATCAGAGGTATATTTTAGGTATTTTCGAGGTATTGGATTGAGGTATTTTCAGCTACTAAATGGTGCAGGAAAAAACCTCTGATGTATTAAAAAAAAACCTCTGTTGAAGGTTGTCGCGGTGTGCATTTATGAGTTTAACAAAATAAGAATGTCGTGGTATCAAATAGTATGTGCATATATAAATATCAAATAATATATACATATATCAATCATTAGTATCGAATAGTGGTTAGTACAAAATAATTATAAAGGGAGCGTTGTGATTTGAATAACTGGGGCTGCGACTATCCCTGTCAGGTTGCATTAATTTTCCGAAATGAAATTGCAATGTAACCAATAATATAATATGAAAACAATAAAATGCTCTAAATAAGGAATCCCAAATTTTGTCTAAGAAAGCAAGTTTATTAACCCAATCAAATGTGATAAAAATGAAAATTAAACAAACAAAGATAAATATATCTGGATTTAAGGAATGGATTGAGGTTGGATGAAGTAAATATATAAATAAAATAATTTAAATTAAAATTGTGGCATGTTAGATTACGTTTTCAATTGGGATTGAATAACTATGCAAAATGAGACTCACGGATTGATGCTCGGACTTCTATGCTAGTGGATGTATCGAGACGGGAACATTGGTATGGGAGTGCTGGAGGTTGACATCGGAGAATGGCGGTAGGCTGGGATCAGAGGACTGTGAGAGGCCAGGCCGTCGGAGAAATACAGCAGGCTGGGGTCAGAGTGCTGGAAGCTGCCAGGCCATCGGAGAGTCTCGGGAGGTTGACATCTCAGCGCTGGGAGTTGACGTCTGAGAGCGCCGGGTGGCTGGGATATCAGCGGCCAGGTGCAGGCGGTGCGCTGGGATTTCAGCGGCCAGGTGCAGGCGGTGCGCTGGGAGCTCAACTGCCAGGTCTGGAGGTAATTCCTTAGATGCTGGAGCAACAGATTAGGGTGCAGGCGGTTTCACTGAGAGTTCATTTTAACCGTGTTTGGAAATAGCGTACTCAGGACTGGAGCTGATGGGCGATGTAAGAGATTTTTTTTGGATTCTAAAGCTTCATTTTTTTTTATATTCTTTCTTAGCTCCTTTTCTTGGCAAGATATATATATATAAGTGCGGTTTTTCCTCCACGTCCTGGCCCGCCTTTTTTGTAGGCGTTGTCTATTCGTACTATTGGTTCAAATCTCCCTCTGTTTTATTGCCTCTGTCCAATAGAATCAGTGGGAAAGCCAGCTCGTTCCAGACATTTTTCGTAGAATTCCAAGTGAGACCACCTAGTGAGTTTGTCGCCAAGAGTTCTCTCGCTGTCACTCTGACTGCTAAGTCAATGAATTTATTGGCCTTTTTATGGCCCTACACACTGAAACTTCTTATCCGCGAGTCTCAAATCCCATTGTAAATTATTTCGCTACTGTGGGAAAGGAATGTTAAAAAAAGGAGCGATGCATTATTGTTACGATCAATTAATGCATCACGACATAATATCCCTTCTCCAATTTTGTTTAAAAAGAAAATCACAATTAGTCTGAAATTTCGAATAAAATAAATGGCAAAAAAATCACGAAAGAAAAAAAAAATGTAATACTTCATCGACCGAATCCATTCCTCAAAACCCATTACAAATGATTGATTTTTTTTTTGTTTGTAAAGATCCTAAATAAAGTTTAGGTTTGAGTGGAAATTACATGTTGGTATTTACAGTATAAATCAAAAATACATAATTATCACATATCTTCTTTACCTGAAAAGAACTCTTGACATATTATTTCTATAAAAAAATACTTGAATAATACAATTGATTCACACGCTTATCCACATATCATTCTAGTTCTTGTTTCATTATGAGCAAGTGAGAAAGTTTGTACTGCATTTGAGTTCTTATTTTGTCTCATCTTAAGCTGAATTTTTATAAGTAGTGATCTTGAGTAATTTGTTGTTTATAGTCTCTTCAAAGTTTTGTGACATAGTTTAGTTCACTTGAAATAGCTAGACAACACACCATATTAAAAACCAATCACACATACCACAATAAAATTTTGTCAACCAAAAAAAAAAAAATTGTTCAAATTTGTGGGTAACATAATTTAAAAAATAATTAAGTGCATGAAATCACAAAATAATAATATTTCCTCAATCCATCCAATACCAGAATACCATGCAATTAACGCTTAAAAACAAGAAACGGAAATTTGGAAACGAAACCAACTACGAGTCCGTACGCGGTCGCGGTGACAGGGGGAAAAAAATCAGGGGTTTCGTTTCACCCTCTGGTTTTCTTGTGGTGCTGTCCATACATCGAAAAGAAAGTCGAATCTATCAACACTCAAAAACCGGTCGGCCGTTAATAGGATCAAAGTGAAGTGAATGGATTTTGCATTCAGGGGTCTAGAAGGGGGTGTTATGAGGCAGGAAAACTCATTTATTTATCTCGTGGTTACCATCTTTGCGGAAAGAATCCACACCGTTGGTTGATGGAGCTTCCTGGATTGGGTAAAGTTTGTATCGTTCTAAACTAATGCCTTCCCTTCTAGCTCAATATGTAAATAAACACAATAATAACAATTTAATATACAAATAAGAAATAAATCAATTACAAAAAAAATGAAATCACTGTATTTTAAGTAATTGTTAGTGTGATAAACACATGTGTTCTTGATTAATAATTTGTTTTGCTGCCAAATGGCCTCAATTAATGTAAATTGCTCAATAATGTTTAAATGCATACTCATGTCAACTAATTTATAAAAAAAATGCCAATTAGTTAATTAGCCCAATAATTAGTAAAACTATATGAGTATGTATAGCTATTTGTGCAATGAAAAATTGCTGAAAAAAGCCAGATATAAAGTAACATTAACATTAGAGAAAAAAATCATCTCATAAATCAAAGAAATAATTAGTAAAAAAATAAAATGGCTATCAATAATTGAAAAAAAATATCAAAATGCCAAATAAGTAATATAAATAATACACTTTTTACAAGCCAAGAAGCAAACCAGTCGAGCGTGCAGTACGTCTCCCTATCAGAAAGAACTTTGTCGCCTCATAGGAATGCTTTGGAAAACAAGTTCACGCCCCCATTGTCCGTGAAGGATGGGTAAGAAAAATTTGAGACGTTATTTCGTACTTTCTCGTGATCTCTCATTACCAGTGTCATGTTTGTTTACATTCTTATGCCAATATATATGTGCTTATATTCCAATTTAATCACTTATCTGAAAAGTTCTGTATGACCATCATATCAATATCTGTCCATTTTTGTTTTTCTGTAAAATCCTACATATATATAGTAACTCCTTTTAACCAAAAATAACTGCATCTCCAAAATAACAGTAACCCCGTCTTGCTGAGTAGGGGGAAAAAAGGGGGGGTTTTGTTGTGGGGTGATCTCAGTTAAAATGCTTGTTGTGAAAGGGGGATGGGGGAAGGAGGTTTGCGTTAGGTCTGTTCAAACCCAAACATAAATTATCGTTGTTTGTTTACGTTTGAGTTTGGCGTGCATAATGTTACATAAGTCCTACGGAGTTGTAAACATTTGTTTTCATAATCTAATGAGACCATATGGTCTAATAATTTTTTTATCTAAAGGATGTTCAATCGTATTATTTATTTGTTTTTGTTTCTAAACCACGATAATAATAAAATAGAGTAATAGATTTTCGTAAGACAGTTTTTCACATTTTAATCAAATAATGGGTTTTTCTTTTTAAAGTTATCCCACACATAGTTGCATTGCAACCAATAATTTGTGATGGCATTTAATAACTCACTGTTTTGTAGTAATTTGTTAACACTTTGTAATTTTTTTGAATCATTATCGCAAATGAATTTAGTATAATTTTCACAACAATATATTTCTTCTTTATCAACATCAGCAATATTACATAACTGTTTATTCCGAATTTTTACATGACGGTATTTATTTTTGCTCTTAATCTTCATATTATTTTTATTCAACTTTTTATCACTTAATGAGCCACTAATTAGTGCATTTTTGCTCTGTAAAATATCATTTTCATTATTGTATTTTTCTTTTATTACATTCGCCAAAATATTTAACTCGTACATATATTTTAAGACGTTCTCTAAGCGATTCTTCCATTGTTTTTCAATTTTTTGATATCTATTTACGCATAAACTCGTTATATATTTTAATACACATCGAAAATTCCCATTATTTATAATTTGGCCAAATAATTTACTGGCAATAATTGTCAATAATAAAAGTAACAGAATCATATCGCAAATTTTTAATACAAGTTTCGAGATATTTCTTACAACACATTGTTTATAATCTTCAAATTTATTTTGTATTGATCGCCCAGCAATATTTTTGATACAATTCACCGCTTCATATAATTTTTCGAGATCCTGACTGTCTCCATCTGTTTGCACCTCTGTGTTTATTTTTGACATATTATTTTGCCGCGTTAAATTTAACTCTTCGCTATTATAATAATAATAATCATTTTTTGTGTTTCTCGTATCTTTGTTCGAAACGTCATTTTGTACATCATATGCTTTATTATCAATACATTTGATTTCCGGATCATTTTCGTCCGTAATTTCTTTATCAATATCTTGCAATGAACTAAAATCTTCAGTTTTTATAGTGTTTAATTCGTCACATATATTTTTATTTTGTGAAGTATTTTGCGACATTTCATTCTTTGTGCTTCTGTCTTTTAATTTGTCGTTAACTTGTTTTAGTCCATTTGTAATCTCAGCATTAATTTCCGTACCTATGTCATATCCTTTTGAATTTTGACATCTCATTTGTTTAGCGTTAATATTATTACATATATCCTCCGCTTTGATAACTTGTTCATCATGTAATTCAAACGCAAATTGTGATGGGTCATTTTCTTGTTTTTTGTTTGGCATTAATGCATTTTTATTCTCTTTGATTGAAATTTCCACTACTCTTGCTCTGTCAATTTTTTGAGTGTTTATAATGCTTTCATCAATTTTTTTATCCAGTGTTTTAATCTCCGTTGAATCTTTTAATTTAGGTTGTAAAGTTTGCATTTGACTAACATGATCAGTTTTATGTGATTGTAATTTTTTTGAAATATTTTGTTCATTTTTATTTTGGTACTGATTAGTGTTTTGAGGAAGTGTTTGATTTTGATCAATTTCTATGTGATATCGGTGTTGAGGGGATCTGTTTCTAAAAAAGAATTTTCTTGTGGTATGATTTGTTGAATATTAAATATCTGCTCAGTATGTTCATTTGTAATATTATCTCTGATATCATTTTCTGGTGTAGGGAGAAGATGTCTGCTTTGTGGATAATTTGGCTGTGTATTAAAATGTGTATGTGGGTTTAGATTTTGTTCGCTTTGTTGAATTTGGTGATTAGATTGTTCATGTGTATTATACCCGTTTTGTCTCTGGTTATTTGAAGTTTGTGGTCTGACGTTGTAAGGGATTTGTTGTGTTCGAGGTTGAAAGTTTTGTTGAAAACCGTTTTGGTTGAAATGTATGGATTGTTGGGGGCCACTCTGAAATCGGTTGTGAGAATTGAAATGATTTTGTGGTGTGCGGAACTGCTGGTTTTGATACGGATTTTGATGCCCTCTGTTTGTCCTATTTCTGTTTTGGAATCTATTTTGATAATTTTGTTGTGATTGGGGTTGTTGGTTTTGGTATAAATTTTTGTACACAAAGCAATCTGCGGTGAAATGATTAGTACGTCCGCATAGGTGGCAACTTTTTTGTTGACTTTGTGTATAGTTTGCTGATGCTTTTAAGTTATTTATTTCTTGTTTTAAGTTTAGTAAGTCCTGATTAGTAGTTGTGTTAGGGTCTTGTGTGTCTTCCGACAATAAATTATTAATTCTTAAGCCCATTATGCTATTGAGAGCACTTTGAATATTGGATGCAATTTTAATCGCATCTGCAAATGTATTTGGGTTGTTTTTGAGCACGTCTGTTTGTATTTCTATGTTTAAGGCAGAAATAAATTTCGCCAATCGTAATTTATCGAGCATTTGCTGCGTTTCTCCATTGATATTTATTTCTGATACACCCAGATAATCATTAGACGCAATTATTATTCTTTGTGCTAGATTATGCACTGATTCGGAATCACGTTGTTTTATGTTATTGAATTTTAACTGTTTTGTGGTTAAATCAGTTCCTTGATTAAAGTAATTAAGGAAATTTAGTTTTTACTTGCTCATAATCCCTTAAATTTAGTAGTCCCGGATCGGTAATCAAAAATTGTAATGCCCTTCCTTTTAACTTAGATCTTAAAATCGTTATCTTTTCATCTGGGTTAAAATTCCCTAGTCTTGAAATTTGGTCGAATTGTTCGAAAAAGAAAGTGCATTCTTCTGCAGATTCCCCTTCGAAATAATTTAAGAGTGAGATATAATTGTTGTTACGCGCCATTTCCGGTTGACAAGCGTTTATTTGTTCCAAATTTGGGGGGTTGGGTTGCCTTCTTCTGGGAGGCATGGATAATCAAAATGCAAAGCAAAAAAAAAATAACAATACTAAAATGCAAATCAACAAAATCAAAAGTTTTTAAAAATGTTTCAATCAGAAAAAAAATCCTGTTGGCACCATTGTCGCGGTGTGCATTTATGAGTTTAACAAAATAAGAATGTCGTGGTATCAAATAGTATGTGCATATATAAATATCAAATAATATATACATATATCAATCATTAGTATCGAATAGTGGTTAGTACAAAATAATTATAAAGGGAGCGTTGTGATTTGAATAACTGGGGCTGCGACTATCCCTGTCAGGTTGCATTAATTTTCCGAAATGAAATTGCAATGTAACCAATAATATAATATGAAAACAATAAAATGCTCTAAATAAGGAATCCCAAATTTTGTCTAAGAAAGCAAGTTTATTAACCCAATCAAATGTGATAAAAATGAAAATTAAACAAACAAAGATAAATATATCTGGATTTAAGGAATGGATTGAGGTTGGATGAAGTAAATATATAAATAAAATAATTTAAATTAAAATTGTGGCATGTTAGATTACGTTTTCAATTGGGATTGAATAACTATGCAAAATGAGACTCACGGATTGATGCTCGGACTTCTATGCTAGTGGATGTATCGAGACGGGAACATTGGTATGGGAGTGCTGGAGGTTGACATCGGAGAATGGCGGTAGGCTGGGATCAGAGGACTGTGAGAGGCCAGGCCGTCGGAGAAATACAGCAGGCTGGGGTCAGAGTGCTGGAAGCTGCCAGGCCATCGGAGAGTCTCGGGAGGTTGACATCTCAGCGCTGGGAGTTGACGTCTGAGAGCGCCGGGTGGCTGGGATATCAGCGGCCAGGTGCAGGCGGTGCGCTGGGATTTCAGCGGCCAGGTGCAGGCGGTGCGCTGGGAGCTCAACTGCCAGGTCTGGAGGTAATTCCTTAGATGCTGGAGCAACAGATTAGGGTGCAGGCGGTTTCACTGAGAGTTCATTTTAACCGTGTTTGGAAATAGCGTACTCAGGACTGGAGCTGATGGGCGATGTAAGAGATTTTTTTTGGATTCTAAAGCTTCATTTTTTTTTATATTCTTTCTTAGCTCCTTTTCTTGGCAAGATATATATATATAAGTGCGGTTTTTCCTCCACGTCCTGGCCCGCCTTTTTTGTAGGCGTTGTCTATTCGTACTATTGGTTCAAATCTCCCTCTGTTTTATTGCCTCTGTCCAATAGAATCAGTGGGAAAGCCAGCTCGTTCCAGACATTTTTCGTAGAATTCCAAGTGAGACCACCTAGTGAGTTTGTCGCCAAGAGTTCTCTCGCTGTCACTCTGACTGCTAAGTCAATGAATTTATTGGCCTTTTTATGGCCCTACACACTGAAACTTCTTATCCGCGAGTCTCAAATCCCATTGTAAATTATTTCGCTACTGTGGGAAAGGAATGTTAAAAAAAGGAGCGATGCATTATTGTTACGATCAATTAATGCATCACGACAAAGGTTTCTAAATAATACCTCTATGTATTTGTGAGATACCTTCAACAGAGGTTTTTTTCTAATACATCAGAGGTTTTTTTCTGCACCATTTAGTAGCTGAAAATACCTCAACTCAATACCTCTAAAATACCTCCAAAATACCTATGAAGAGAAACCTTATAAATACCTTAAAAATACCTCAGAATTTTAGTAAGGGATAATAATAATAATAATAATAATAATAATAATAATAATAATAATAATAATAATAATAATAATAATAATAATAATAATAATAATAATAATAATAATAATAATAATAATAATAACAATAACAATAACAATAACAATAACAATAACAACAACAACAACAACAATAACAGTAATAACAGTAATAACAGTAATAACAGTAATAACAGTAATAGCAGTAATAACAGTAATAACAGTAATAACAGTAATAACAGTAATAATAATAATAATAACTTTCTTAATTAACCCCGAAAACATGAATAAATACAAAAACAAATCATACTAGGAGCTAAGGAGAACATTCCCATTCAAGCAGCCTAGAAATTTAAATTAAACAAGTTTTAGCAAAGTAAAAACAATAATAAATTACAGCATCACAGTATTTGACAGGACACTGGTTTTTTAAATTACTTACGCTTTGTATATGCAAAATTAAAAATAAATATCTATGACGTCATGAAGCATAACAAATTTTAAGAGAGAGTGTTAAATACAAGTATTTGTCAATATTTTGAATAGATATTGGTAAACTATTAAAGAATTTAGAAGCTAAATAATAAAAATGTTTTGTACAGATTTCCCTATTAAAATTAGGAATTGTGTAAAATCCTTGGGGGTTTTCTTAGAGAGATTATATCTTAAAATTAGAAATATCTTTTTATAATTGCGTGAAAAAAATCGGACTTTTACATTATCATTTCAATATCAGACGCGTGCGTAAAGTTATACTTTTTAGAAACAGTGATACAAAATTACTTTTTTCACCCAAAAGCAGTGCAACAAAGTACTTTGTGTCACTCATTTCATTAGATGCCAACATTTCAAGCAAAATTTCGATTTGATAATACTCAAAAAATCCAAAGATTTATCGATCTGCTTTATTTAAAAATATTATGAGCGTGAATTATTTTTGAATCAATGAAATTTTTTTCTCGCGATGGGAATATTTCTTTAGTCACGCCCTTCGAACTGCGAGTTCATTGGTTGCTTTCTTTGACAAAATGTTGAAACACGCTTATTGGTTTTTATAGCATCACGCGCTCCGAACTGCGAGTTCATTGGTTGTTTTCTTTGACATCTCTCCTGGAAGCTCCGAACTCATTTTAGTCTAATTAGCACGTGAATTATTTTTGAACCAATGAGATTTGATTTTTTTCACGCAATTATAAAAAATAGTGTATGAAACACGTGCGAAAAGTAAACTTTTTAAAACACGTGTCTTTATTTCACTCGCTCGTACCTCGCTCGTGAAATAAAATCCACTAGTTTTAAAAAGCATTACTTTTAACACTTGTTGCATAAATAACTATTATATTGCATTTTAAATAATAAATTTCAGATATTATTTGAATATTCTTACAAACAAGCAAAATCATATGTATTTACCAATTCATTGAGGAGGATATTGTTTTAAATGTTTTCAGGGTTATTGTGAAAATTAAAAAAAAAATAATAATAAAACAAAAACATTTATTCTTACCAATCAGTGGGGAGGATGTCCTTAAATAAAGTCTTATTAGAAATGAAATAAATGTTTAGGTATTTTTTTTTAAATAATAAGTTCAAGAATTTTCATTTACTAAATGATGGGAGAGAAGGATATTTTTTGATGTTTTCAGTTTTTTTTTTTTCATGAAAGAGTTGAAAACAAAATTTTTACTTAATGCCAAATTTACCAAATAGTGGGCGAGAAAAAAGCCCTGAAATAACGTTGTATTAATAACTAAGGATTTTTTTATTTATATTTGTTATGAAAAAAATAAAGAAAGAATAAAGTCTTAAGAGATGAAATATATTTTAAGGCATTTTCATAAATAAAATAAAGAAATTTCATTTACCATGTAATGGGGAGAAGGACATTTTTTGATGTTTTCAGTGTTATTTTCATGAAAGAATTTAAAAACAAATTGTTTTTTACTTTACTTGCTGAAATACCATTGTAATCATAATTTGGAATTTTTTAAAACATTTTTTATGAAAAAAAATTATATTTACCAATTATCTTTTTTGGAGGATGAACTGAAATTAGGGTAGATTTTTAATATATATTATTTAAGGGATTTTTAAAAGTCAATAAATATATTTGTTTCATAAACAGTAAGGGAGAGGACGTGCCAGTAGAACCTCGATTTTACGACCCCACGATTTAGCGACCCCACGATTTAGCGACCCCTTCGTTATAAAGACCGCTTCGGAAAGTCCCAATCATTTTACCGTAGGAATAGTGTTAAAAAACCCTCTTTTTTGCGACCGAAAAACAAGCAGTTCCTCGATATTGCGACCGAATATTTGTTAGACATTTCAGAAAAAAATTTGCTACCAGAAGCCATTTTTGTATTTGCTTCAAAATTTCAACTTGTGGAAGTGTTTGAGTGAATAGAACCTGTTTGCTTTTGTTTGAGCACAATAAGAAACCCCTCTCCAAGCGAGGAAAGGGGTCGAACAATGGATGAATAGGTGAATAGGGCAGGGCCGAATTTTGGGAAATCGCCAGGGACCAGTGTTGCAAACGAAGCCAAGGTCAGCTTAATTTGTCACGCATTCTGTGATTGGTTGGTGAACATAGATGTAGAAAATACGCCGCCACATTTGACCATTGGACTAACTGACCTTGTACAATTTGCATGTCTACAAAATGGCTCTTAAAAATAAACGGAGCCAAATTTCTATCGATGTAAAATTTTGGCCGAAAGAGACAAGAAAAAAGTTTCAAAAGCAGAAGTTGCGAGAATGTTTGGCATTCAGAAAAGTACGTTATTCACGATTTTGAAAAGTAAAGATAAAATTTTAGCTGCAAACGATTCCGGTAGCCTAAAAAATAGAATACGCACAAGAGATGGAAAATTTCCACTTCTAAGAAAAGGCTCTGGTGGAGTGGTTACAACTAATGAGCTCTTCAAACATTCCCATTGCTGGAAATTTTTTGAAAGAAAAGGCAAAGACATTTGCAGAAAAAACGAACATTGAAATGGATTTCAAAGCTTCTAATGGATGGTTCGAGAAATTTAAGGACAGGAATGGACTGTCCTTCAGAAAACTGTGCGGGGAAAGCGCTGCTGTGGATATTGATTGTGTGAACGGATGGCGAAAAGAGCAACTGAAACAACTGGTAGAAAAGTATGATGCAAAAGACATCTTCAATGCTGACGAAACTGGACTGTACTTCAAGATGTTGCCAGAAAAGTCTCTTGTGTTTAACGGCCAAGAAAGTGGTAAAGGCGGAAAACGAGCCAAACAACGGATAACAGTACTTCTTGGAGCAAACATGACTGGAAGTGAAAAACTACCTCTTCTAGTCATAGGGAAGTCCGCAAATCCAAGATGTTTTAAAGGAGTTAAAAGTTTGCCTACTGCTTACAAGAACAACACTAAAGCATGGATGACGTCCGCCATCTTTGAAGAATGGATCCGTAAGCTTGACCGAAAAATGGCAGCCGCGAAAAGGAAGATCCTGCTTATTATTAACAACTGCACAGCTCATCCCGTCATCAACAACTTAAAGGCCATTAAAGTAGAATTTCTGCCTCCTAATGTCACAGCAGTTCTCCAACCCATGGATCAAGGAGTAATTCATTGTTTCAAATCAAATTACCGAAAAATGATTGTCAAGAAAATGATTGCTGCCATCGAAAGCCAGAAACCCTACGTAATTGACGTTCTTGGGGCGATGCATTTAGCAAAATCTGCCTGGAACGATATTTCCGAAGCAACAATCGCCCACTGTTTTCGGCACGCAGGATTTAAATCCGAAGAGGAACTGGGATAGGAAATCAAATCATCCGAAGTAGTCCGGGATCAATCATCTTTACCCGCAGTACCCTCAACGTCCGATGCCCCACCATCACCACAACAGCAGATCAGCGAAAGTGAAGAACTGACGCAACTGCTAAGTCAACTGAATATTCCCGGGGGTCATCTTTCTTTTGAAGAATTTGTAAAGGTCGATGATGATCTTCAGTGCTGTGAAGAATTTTCTAATGAAGAGGAACTCATTGAAAAAATAACAAAAACTGCAGAGAACAGCGATTCCGAAGATGATGTTTCAGAACACTCCGACTCTGATTCCTATAAAAAGCCGACTGCCAAAGCCGCGTACGATGCTATTGATGTATTACGTCGCTACTGTGAGAGAGAGAACAATGCCGAGGATTTACTACAAAAAATAACGGAAATAGAAAATGTCATAATTAAGAACTCTGTTAGAACTTTGAGACAATCTTCAATTACTTCATTTTTATCTGCACAATAAGTATAAAATAACGTAGTATGTATATATATAACGAAAATAAACGTTTCTATGGGAATGTACACTTGTTTTCTTTGTTTGTAAGTTTTTTTTAGAAAAATTCTTTATAACGTCCCTTCGATATAACGACCGTAAACTGTTGGTCCCGAGAGCGGTCGCTGTATCGAGGTTCTACTGAAATTTAGAATTTAATATGAAAAAATTAATTATAATTACCAAATATCAGGTAAGGAGGATGAATTAAAATAAGGTTAGATATTTATTTTAAGTTATTTTGGGGATTTTTTCTATTAATTAATAAAAAAATATATAGTGAATAAAAGTAGGGGAGGAGGATGTGCTGAAATAAAGTTGTATGAAAAATTTAAGATTATATTTGTATATATTTGTTTTGAAAAAAAATTAAATAAGCATCACGGAAGGGCGCTAAAAGCTGCCACAAATCATGGCAAACAAAAATAAACAAATAAAAAAAACAAGGAAAAAAATAAAATAAACAAATAAAATGCAAGAAAAAAAGTGAAAATGAAAAGTGGCGGATTTGAATACTTTCTCATGAGGCAAATTCAAAAAGCGCCATCAACAGGACAACATTGTTTTTCTGTTTTGGGAAGAACTTAAAAGTCCAGAAATGTAAAATCCCAAATTGCCCCGAAACAATGTCAATCTTCAACATTGTTACGGGGCAATTTGGGACATATATTTGTTATGAAAAAATAAATTATATTTACCAATTATCTGAGGTGGAGAATAAACTGAAATACGGTTAGAATTTTAATATAAGAGTTTTAGGGATTTAATTAATTAATAAAAAATGTAACTTTAATAAACAGTAGAGAGAATGATGTTCTGAAAAAAACGTTGTATTAAAAATGTATGAATTTTTTATATAGATTTGTTTTGAAAAAAATGTATATATTTGAGCATGATGTGACGGAATAACATTGTATTAATATTTAAGATTTTTTATGTATTGTTATGAAAAGAATAAATAACACTGTTCGACAAAAAAAAAGCAATTGTTTGTCCCGAAGCTACTTTGGCGATTTTTTGCTCCTTTGGAGGTCCAATAATAGAGAAATGACATTTTTAGCCCAAGTTTAATAGGGGGATTCATCAGAGATAAAAAAAAAACTGATTTTTTAACGTTTTTTCATTAAAAAAAGCCTTTTTTGACGTTTTTTTTTGTTACAAACAACCTGCAACTGGTTCTTACCTCTATATGGGTGTTAAGTGAGTACCGATGGGCCATTTTGGAACTCAAACACCGCTCCAAAACTGTCTAAATTAGCGATTTCTGGCCCAAAACGCCATTTTTTGATGTTATTTCATGTTTTTTCGCGTAGTTACTTTTTTGGCTACAAACAACCTGTAAACCTTCCTGCAACTGGTTCAATTACCTCTATGGGTGTTAAGTGAGTACCGATGGGCCATTTTGGAACTCAAACACCGCTCCAAAACTGTCTAAATTAGCGATTTCTGGCCCAAAACGCCATTTTTTAAATGTAATGTCATGTTTTTTCGCGTGGCTACTTTTTTGGCTACAAACAACCTTAAACCTTCCTGCAACTGGTTCAATTACCTCTATGGGTGTTAAGTTAATGCCTATTGGTCATTTAGGAACTCTAACACCGCTCCAAAACTGTCTAAATTAGCGATTTCTGGCCCAAAACGCAATTTTTGGATGTTATTTCATGTTTTTCGCGAATGGAGCTATGATTACTTGTCTATATAAATGTTATAATTTTATTCGGTGTTCATATTTTAATTTTATTTATCTCGAAAGCAGATCCATATACGTAATCATAGCTCCATACGCGAAAAAACATGAAATAACATCAAAAAAATGGCGTTTTGTACCAGAAATCTCTAATTTAGACAGTTTTGGAGCGGTGTTTGAGTTCCAAAATGGCCCATTGGTACTCACTTAATAGCCATAGAGGTAAGAACCAGTTGTAGGAAGGTTTACAGGTTGCTTGTAGCCAAAAAAGTAGCCACGCGAAAAAACATGAAATAACAATAAAAAAATTGCGTTTTGGGCCGGAAATCGTTAATTTGGACAGTTTTGGAGCGGTGTTTGATTTCCAAAATGCGGTGTTTGATTCCAACTGTCTAATAAGGTTAGATTTTTAGCATATGTTATTTTAGGGATTTTTAAAAATCCCTAAAATAACATATGCTAAAAATCTAACCTTATTTCAGAATTTTGAATTATTATCTTATTTGAGAATTTTGGGTACTCGCCTACCTTAATACAATGTTATTTCAGCAGTAGCCCTTACTGTTTATTAAACAAATATATTTATTGATTTTTAAAAATCAATAAATATATATTTGTTTAATAAACAGTAAGGGCTACTGCTGAAATAACATTGTATTAAGGTAGGCGAGTACCCAAAATTCTAAAAATTTTACTATTACTTTAATATTTTCCAAATTTGGCATAGTGTTTTCAAATATAATGAACAATAGACATTTTTTTTTATTTAAATATAATTGATTTATTTTAAACGGTGTTTTTCAACTAAAAATAGGGGGTTAACGCTAACACTTCTAGCACAAAAAGTTTTACATTAATTTGCCTGAAATTTTTTACAGATACTGAACTGTGCAGATACTATGAATAACTTATATAATTTATATGTATTTAAATATTAATTTTATGAAATACTTATTTAATTTATATGTATTTAAATATTAATTATTCGCGAAAGAAATCGAAATATTAAATCAGAATTTAGCACATTTACTTTAATATGATTTTATTTTACCTTTCAAGTAAATTTTGATATATATTATTACTTTTCAGTTATATTATCGATGAAATAAAAGTACGGTTGAGCATTGTGGCATTCTGATAACTAGTTTAAAAAGATATTTGCTTTATTAACTAAAGTCTTTAAAACCCGTGTTCACCTAGGTCATCAGCTCAGTAAGCGAAAGACGGATCACTATTTGTCCTGGTGGTACTATATTGACAGACAATTGATTAGGGCGGCGTCGTTAGCAGTTCAAGTTTACATTAGGTTTCTGCACTGAGTTCTATTGCATTACGAAAGTTTTAATTTTGTCATAGATTAGGTAATGTAATAACAAAACTAATGTTTAAATAATAAAATGTAAATACAGATATTGTTCAAAAACGTGTTAGATATCCCTACAATTTAAGTATTTTTTTGGAGTAGCTCGAGTATGTCAGGTTGTCAGACTGTCAAAAGTAAGTATTTTTATTCCATTTCTTTTCATAACTGTTATTATATGTGTACAGATAGAGCAATGATTTTTTTCCTCGTTTTAAATTAATAATGAAATGCCAGGGAATACTCTGAATGTATATTATTTTGTATTGTCATGACGATTGTTTTTTTGCAAAAGAAGGAGCTGGGTACGGTTGTGACAACACAGTAAAATGTATTTCGTTTTCTTAAAGATGCCTATAAAACGCCTGAGGAAGGAAGAAAGGGCACAGTGTGATCTAAGGAAATATGAAGAAGCTTTTATCGAAGTGAAACGCGGAAAGTGAAACGGATTTCATTACGAAGAGCTGCGAAAAATCAACAAATTAATCGCATGATTTTGTTACGATACATTTGTATCGATATAAGCTTCAAATGTGCAATATTTGTATGACAGTATGCAAATAGTTATGTACATAACACAAATATGAGCCACAGGATATATACATCGTTGAAGAAACAGGTGTAACTCAAAAAGATTTATTTGTGTTATTTAAGAACATGTATAAATTTTTTTATGTAGATAAGATATTCTGTGCATTAAAAAAACACATACTATTATTTATTTGTTTTGTATTTTGACATGGTTACAATAATGTATAATTATAAATATTTAGTTAATTTTTTTGAGGAATGAAGCTTGCATTAATAATTGGAAATTTATCTATAATTTTCAATTTAATAATTAAATGATGAATTAAAAGTTATTATTATAAATATTGAATTTATAATAACTAAAGATGCTGCAAAAAGAGGGATTTTATACTATTTTGGTGTCGTTTTTTAACCTGTCACAACCCACAAATTCGCCATTTGGCACAAACTAACTACAAAATTAAAATTTTGATAAGAATGACAGGAAAATTACTCAATATATTTTAAAATAACCCTCTTGAACTACAATTATTTTTTAAAAACAATTTATTTGTAATATAGTACTAATATTAATTATTATACTTTGATTACTGCCAAAGACGTTATTTCACAATGTTAATAATTTAACTCTTTAATTTTGAATACAATTTTGGAATGGAATGGAATGTAAATGCGCCCTCTAGAAGGGAGAGTGTAGGCTTTTTGAATACAATTTTACTACCGTTCTCTATGAGGGTTATTAAACACTAAAACTTCAAAATGGAATGTAATAGAAGAAAAAACAGACGTGTCGAGAGGGAGCTCTACTTTAATAGAACAAAGTGGATTGTGTGTTACTTATTGCCATATTGCAACAGCATGCATTAGAGTGTTAATGAGCTTTTGTAGTTCTTGTTCATTGAGCAGAAGTTTTACTTCTGTAAATCACGCTGAAATACACAGATAACTATTGCGTTACAGAGCTTTATATTGGCAAGTACATTGGAGTGCATAAACAAATACCTGATGGGTCAATAGCACCTAAAAATGAAAAAAAATTATTCATCTATTCACAGGTAAAATATGGTTAGCTTTAACACACAAAAATGAAGTATTAAAGAATAAGAGTTATAAAAAAATAAAATTACTATTAAAAAGATCTATAGTTTTGCAGCTCAAAAAACACTGAGTTTAAGTCTACCTGCACATGATAAAAAACGACTTTAATAAGTAACTGTATGTAAATTACAATTTCTTTTAACAATATAGATTTTGCCGCTTCAAAATGTTTATGCTAATTACAAAGTAGATTAAACGGAAGAAGAAATTATGTTTTTAAACAAAACACTGATTCAATACAGTTTGATATAAGAAAAAACTAAGCTTTTTTATTCCTACACACACATGCTAAAAACGTCTTAAATAGGCAATTGTAGGTAAAATCCCTTTATTTTTAACAACGTAAATTCGCCGCTACAAAATGCCCATACTAATTGTAGAGTCTGGACCTTGAATCAAAAGCAAGAGAAGATGTTAATAACTTGGGAGAGAAATATTTTAAGAGCCATATTTGGACCAATTAAAGAAGGTGGTGTTTGGAGAAGACTATACAATTTTGAAGTGGCTAAACTATTTGGAGAGAAAGACATAATTAACATCATAAAAACTAGAAGAATTCAATGGCTGGGACATATGGAGATAATGGACGATAACAGAGGCACAAAGAAAATTTTCAAGGGGAAATGTCAAGGGGAGAGAAGAAGAGGAAGACCGAGAAAAAGATGGATAGATGATGAGGAAAAAGATCTAAAAGATATGAAAATTAAGAACTGGAAAGCGAAGACCAAAGACAGGCGGCTTTGGAGTCGTATTGGCAGGAGAGGCCATGGTTCAGCATGGACTGTAGTGCCGGGGAGTTAGTAATTGTAAAGTAGATTAAAAGCAGGAAAAAATTATAAATTAAGGAATACTGTAACATGTTTAATAATTTATATTTTTAATTTATATTTTTACTTACGCGGTAGACGACCAATTGGTACAGCCCCAATTTTGTGACTCATAACTGGTACAAAGGTAGCTACAAAATTGAAATGCTTATAAATTATACTTTTGTATTTCTTATTCAAGTAGAATAGTCATTATAAATTATCAATATAGCCTTTTTCAATTTTACAAAAACTAAACATTCCACAAATCTATACCCTACTAAAACCTGGCATCTGGGCAGTTCTACCATAATTTTTAATTTCAGGTATAAAAAAATTGTGAAATTTGTTTTTTCAAAATCATTTTAAATGTTTGTGAAAAGTCTTATAAGGGTTCTAGTATTACAAAAAAATTCAGCAAGGCTTATGTCGACGATAAGGGATTCTCTGCATTATTTTGGGTTGTAAATTTTTTTTGCAGTTTCTTTGATTTAAAATTCCGTTTTGCAATAATATAAGGACCAGTATATAAGTATAATAAGAAAAAAAAATTGAAAAGAAATATGAATTATTTTTTTAGAGTTATGCCCATGGGACATAAAACTAAAAATAATGGTAGAATTGCTCACATCGATTAAAATGCATCCTTTGTCTTACGTTCTAACAAAATTTACTTTGAAGTTTGAATGCGGCTTGTGGGGCTGAGAAGACGTATCTTTCTCATCTGCCAAGGTTTGCGGTTTCGAGTTAATATTGTGTCTGTCAGATTATCTGGCTGGTACAGGGTGAGGCCAACAAAAGTGGCCCCAGTTTAAAGATAAGAATACGCCATAAATGTTGCCAAGGCTAAAACCAATACAAAAACATATTTGCTAACTGAAGCTATTGATCGCTTCAATATTAAGCCCAAACAAACGCTTGGCGACTTATTTGCCGGCAGCTATCAATAGCGACCAAGTATTCTCAAACTTTTGCCCTTAAATCCGTTATAAATCTGTATATATTACGAATAATAGCAAAACACAGAAACTGACTAAAAAAATGATTGTTTAATAATACTCACATCTAAACTGATGCAAAACAGAAAGGAAAAGAAATAAATAAAAAACTTAATAAACTTATAAAATACACACGAATACATATAAAAATACAGTGGTACATAAACGTAAATATAAATTCCTCAATGTAATTCAGAAAGAATTATTAAATACAAAAAAATAAATTATTTAGTTCATTAAATTATAAATGAAATTTAAATCATTGTAAAATATTCAATTTATAGAATTTTTAACGCGAATAATTTTTATCACATACCTACTTTTGCTAATTAGCGGCTTCTGAAAATGCATTGTTGCTTTAGGTATGTGCACATTGTTGAATGCAATAGACGAATAAGTATATAAAGTATTTTCTTTTCCCTACAAGTTTGAAGTCTGATATTCAAGTGGAAAATGACTATTGCAGTCTTATTCTATATAATTTTTTGTTAGAAAGCTTATAGTAAAAAAAAAGCTTATGTTAGAAAGCTTATAGTAGAGGTACATTGATCAATATAATATTGTGTTTCAAGACATCTTTAAAATGTTAGTGCTTAAAAACATAGAAACAATTCCCATTGAAAATATCACAACTACTTCCAAAATTTGCTTTCTTTCAATTTTCAATGCTAATGTTTCAGATAATGTAAAGCTTTTGTTTTCATTTTTCTATGTGCCGCGATTTCATTGGTCGCTTTGGTTTCATTTTTTCAATGACCGGTATAGATGAAAATTAACTTTTCTTTCTATGCAAGCTTTCTTTATGCAATGCTTTGAACATCAAACAGCCCAGCCAATATTTAGCATTTTAAAAATTCACAAATTAAAATATTCTTAGAAAACTCATTTTCGAATATCAAAACAAAAGTAATTCCAGAAGCAAAAAATGAAAACGGACTATTGGAACTGATGCCATCCCCGACGTGAAACTACCCCTTTACTTTACCCAAATATTTTTATTGTAGTAATGAAACAAAATTGCGTGTGTTTTATACAAAATTAAATAATTTAATTCCTTAATGTTTACAGCTTTAAAATATTTTTCGAAAAAGAATTAAAATTTTGTCATTTAATTTTTGACGAAATTTTTTAAAGTTTATTTCAAAACTTTACAAAAAATTCGTCATATGACAAACAGACAAAAATCACAGATAAATTTTTAACATAAATTTTTCCTTTATTTCCATTATCCTCCAGTGACGCTTTCTTTTTTTAAGCTACAACGAACATAAAGTGTTTAGACTTTACACTATCTCAAATGTGGATTTTTAAAATCAGAGACTTAAGAAAAGCATTTTCAAGAATAAAAATTCATTTTAAAACAACTTGTATGGTATTTAATTTGAAAAAGGTAAAAATGTGATTTTACGCATCCGAAGAACAAAAACCACCAACTTTTTAGAAAGTGAAACCCAAACCAGTAAATTGAATTTGACGAATAAATTATTATTATAATTATTTAAAAAAAAAACTTAGTTACAAAAAATAAACGTCAAAAAAATCAATTTGTAACAATTATTTGTCTTGAAATAAGGCAATAAAAGTTAAGAATATTTATAAAAATGGTGTGTGTTTTTCAAGAGCTTTGAAATTAATTTGTAAGAAAATACAATACTTTAAAAAAAATTGCTTACTTATAGTCATGTTACTAAAATAAATTAACCATAATTTTGTCGAAAATTCCGTTTACTGTATTTTAACAGATGATATTTTTTATAGATGAGCATAAAAAAATGGTATAAAATTATTTTAGCATAAATTTATAATTTAAAAATGTGTGTATCATGTAAAAATGTCATTTATTACTTAGTAAGGAAGCCGCCTCGGTTTCTGAATGGTTAGTGTACTAGCCTTTGGAGCTGCTGAGGTCGGGTTCGAATCCCGGTCAGGCATGGATGTTTGTGACAGTCAATAAATGTTGTTATTTGTCTATGTGTTATTCCTTTCTTTGTGATTGTAAAATTTCTTTCTGTGTCTGTCCCACTTGACGAAAGCTTATAAGCGGTTCTCTGAACAAGCACACAAGCTGGAATATATATGTATCATACCATACCATACTTAGTAAGGAAATTTTCAAAGGATTTTAAAGTTAAAGTCTCACTGCCCAAATAAATTTCTTGATACAAAAACTAAAAGAAAAACAACCTAAAATTGATGAATCAAGGAATAAACAATACCTTTAGAAAATATGTAGCTTTAATTAGCAAAATATCAGTGTGAAAATGTGATTTGATTGGGTATAGATTAAATATATAGCTCAAAGTTAATGGTTTAACTATCTACAAAAAAGAAAACAGTTTAAGGATTTGAAACTGATTAAAAAAATATTTGTATAACTTTTCATATTTGATAAAACTAAATATTTGGTAATTTATTGCAGCATAAAAGTTAATATAATACACTCACTTGAAAGTGGTATCTCTGCTGTAAAAATTAAAAATTTAAATGTACTATGCACTTATACTATTTTACTTAAAAAGACTTTAAAGACTACGTGTAAAACAATGAATGGTATGTTGTGTAAATGTTGGAATATTTGAAGTTCATAATTTTTCGAATAAAAATGATACATTAAATTGCATATAACAACTCATTCACTAACCTAGTACTTACGTTAGCAGCACTGCCCCACCCTTTCCACCTTCTGACCCTTAATTGAATGAAAGCTTCATAAAAGCTAATTTTTTAGTTTTACACAGCTTATTTTTCCTTTTTAAAAACATTAAGCAAACACATAGATCACAGTATTGTACTAACCTTGTCCATGCGTTAGTTGCAATGCACCACCCACTCCACCTTCTGAACCTAAGGAATATAAAAGTTTAATAAAGTTAGTTTTTTAGTTTTACTTAGTTTATTCTTACTATCCTTAATACATTCAGCATACAACTATAATCAATCAACAATAATATCACTGCATTACACTTACCTTGTCCTTGCGTTAGTTGCAATGCACCACCCACTCCACCTTCTTACCCCAAATAAAATGCAAGTTTAATAAAATAAGTTTTTTTAGTTTTACACAGTTTATCCTTACTATCCTTACTACATTCGGCATACAAATACATCCCTACATTATACTTACCGTGTCCTAGCGTTTGTTGCAATGCACCACCCACTCCACTCAATAAGCCTAAGAAAAATGCAGGTTTAATAAATTTAGTTTTTTAGTTTGCACAGTTTATCATTACTTTGCTTAATACATTCGGCATACAAATACATCAGTGCATTACACTTACCTTGTCCTAGCGTTTGTTGCAATGCACCACCCATTCCGTATCCAAAGCCTAAGTAAAATGCAAGTTTAATAAGGTTAATTTTTCAGTTTCACACTTTTTAAAATACATTAAATCGACACATAGATCACTGTATTGTACTAACCTTGACCTTGCGTTTGTTGCAATGCACCACTTACGCCATCTCCTAAGCCTAAGCAAAATACAAGTTTAATAAGGTTAATTTTTTTAGTTTTACACGGTATATCTTCACTTTTAAAAATACATTAAACAAACACATAGAACACTGTATTGTACTAACCTTGTCCTTGCGTTAGCAGCAATGCACCACCCACTAAACCTTCTGAGCCTAAGTAAAATGCAAGTTTAAAAAAGTTAGTTTTTCAGTTTACAGATAGATAGATAGATAGATAGATAATAAATTTATTGCAATGGGCCTAAGCCCGTTTACAATGGTTGGCAATGGTTATTACAATAAAATGTTTCATAATATCAACATAAATCTATTGCAAGAATACATATAAAACAAACAAATGAAATACAAACAAACACTTACATACATACAAAGAGACACAAGGAAGTAAACTAATTGTCAGTATCATCGAAACTTAATATATATTGTCTAAATTTTAAAACTGATATTAAGTAGTTATAAATATTATAATAGTTTTTGTTATGAAATTTTAAAAATACTGAAAGATTGTTAGAATTAATAAAGTATTTTCTTCTGAAGGATTCATAAACAGGACAAGTTAAAATTATGTGTTCCCAGGTTTCATTTTCGGATGTATTACATATTTTACATATAGTGTCAGGAAATATTTTGTAAATTGATCCTTTAAAGTATAAGTATGTTTGATTGCAACGCAACTGCATTATAATTCGTTTTACAGATATATCAACATTTGAGGCTAGATAATCTTCAATTAAATGTGAGTTTTTGATGAATTTGTAAAAAGAGTGATTGTTACTATTAGCTACACAAGCAAGGTCATTTTGAATGTATTGATCATTGTATGTTTGGATAATTAATGGTAAATATTGTTCTGCTACTTCGTAATCTTGGGATATCCAAACAAAATAAAAACCAGCCCTTTGTAAAATATTTCTAACAGAGATAGCCCAGTTAAATTTGCTAGTAGAAGAATCATAAAGAGACAAATTATAAAGTCTTAAATAACAAGCTTTAGCAAATCTTTCATCAGACATCTTAAGTAAATGTATCCAATATTTTAAAATCAAACGGATAAAAACTAAAGAAATTCTTGAATGACCCAATTCAAGTCTCAACATGTATCCAGGGGTATACCTTGAAACAGTAAGCAATCTTTTAACAAAAATACAAAAACATTTTTCTAATTCACAGTAATTATTAACAGCCCATATTGGAGCACCGTAAGTCAAAACAGACAATATTAAGGAGTCAAATAACTTAAACCAAGAATTAAGCGAGTTAATTCTTGCGCCTGCAAGGACAGACCAAGAATTATTAATTGCACTGATGGTTTTACAGATAAAGTGATCTTTAGCAATAGTAAAACAACCCGATGAAGAAAACGGTATGCCAAGATAAATATAGCTGGGGACAATTTCTAACTCTTTTTTATTGTAAAAGAACTTTTCACTCGCAGATAACTTACCGCCCTTTCGGAAAACAACCACTTTGGTTTTATTGATATTAACATCTAAACAGAATTTTTTGCAGAATCTTTCTAATGTGTTAAGCTTTAGTTGAAGATTTATTGGGCTATCTGCAAGAATAACTGCATCATCAGCATAAAGAAGGAGATGTAAATAGATATCAGGTGCAATATACACGCCTGGGATACATGATTCGTTTAACTGGACTATTAGGTTGTTTAAAAAGAGGATAAATAACAGTGGACTCAATATTTCACCTTGTAATACACCAATTGAGACTTCGAATGAGTCAGTACAGACATCTTTTACTCTAACTCTTGCTGAAGCCTTATTGTATAGATCCCTTAAAATTGTGATAACTTTTGAGCTGATTGAGAGTTTTTGTAATTCCAACCATAAAAGATCATGATTGACACTGTCAAACGCGCCTTTTAGATCAATAAAAGCAACATATAGTTTACCACGTTTTTTCCGTAATTTATCTTGTATAATTGAGTTTAAAATAAATGATTGATCATTGCAGCTATAACCTTTCCTAAAACCAGCTTGTTCCTCGAAAAGTAACTTTTTCTGATCAAGCCATGTTAGTAGCCTTTTGTTTAAGATCGATGTGAAGATTTTACCTATTACTGGGACTAAAGAAATTGGTCTGTAATTGCTAGGGTTAGTTATTTCACCCTTTTTAAAAATTGGGCAGATTAGGATTTCGATCCAGCTATTTGGATAGGAACCAGAGTGAAAAACCTTATTAAAAACATTGGTAATAATAGAAATTGACGAAGAGTTTAGGTATTTAAAAAATTCTGGTCTCAATCCATCCACGCCGGGTGATTTTTCGTTTTTTAAATTATCTAATACAGATTTTAGCTCGGCACATGTAATATCTGTATCGAGAATCGGATCAGAATTTGGGACAGTGTAAATGGTAACTTGGTCAATTATTGCAACTGCGTTGGTTTGTTTGTTTGAAAAAATATCTGAGTAGTAATCAAACCAATTCTGAAGAGATATTTTAGGTGTTATGACTGGTTTTTTTCTAAATTTGTTTATAGTTTTCCAGAAGGATGTAGAGTCATTACAGTTGACCAACTGATTTTGGATGGATGTATAGTAGCTATATAGTTTTTCAGTTTACACAGTTTATCGTTACTTTGTTTAATACATTCGGCATACAAATACATCACTGCATTATACTTACCTTGTACTAGCGTTTGTTGCAATGCATCACCCACTCCAACGCCTAAGCCTAAGTAAAATGCAAGTTTAATAAGGTTAATTATTTAGTTTTACATGGCATATCTTCATTTTTTTTAAATGGGGCTGGGGAGCCCAGTCGGTTAAGCACTCGCTTAGCATGCAGAAGGTCCCAGGTTCGGGTCCGGGCATCGCCAAAATAGCTGCCGACCTATAAACGGCCCGTGCAGCCAAAAATTTCCGATGAATAATACCCCGTGTAAGGGAGTGCACGTTAAATATCCTTCAAAGTCCTAACGCTGCGTACGATGTCGCCCTTAACGGTTGCGTTGAGTGCCTATTCAGGTGTTGGCTCGTCACCTGACTGTGGTTCTAGAATACGATCGCCAATAGCCCTCGTGTAGCTCTAGTGCGACGATAATTCAAAACCAAACCAAATCATTTTTTGAAATACATCAAACAAATACATAGGGTTGATTCCACGAAAATGCGCCATGTACATATTTTTTTTAAAATTTAAAATAAATTATTATTTTTTTGTTCCAGTGGATATGAAATAAGTCCAATTTTATGAAAATAACAAGATATAATAATATAAATGCATAAATAATTTTTTACAGTTAATAATTGTGAGACTAACTTTGAAACTGAAAATCTGCTATTTTTACCATTAGTTTGATGTCCTTAAAATTTTTAAATACTAATATATTTTTTGAAAACGTAATTAGTTTTTAAAGAAAAGATCAATCTATACATAATAACACAAAAAAAAAGTATCGAAAACCTTTTAAATGTTTCCCCCCAAACTTAGTGTTAGTCTCCATGTCATGTCTGTCACGAAAACCAATTTATTTTTTAATTTTAAAAATCTGCTGGGTAAAAAATGTTGAAACTTTATATTCTCTTTTTATGCTTCAAAATTAACAGTTCGAAAAAAATTCGAAAAATAAATTTAAAATTTGAGTGAAATATAGAACATCAAACTTTGCCATGTCTGTCACATTTGAAGAGTACACGGGAAGAAGCGATTGATTCATTAGGCGGTCGCCCGCAACTGTCTGCTTGGCGGCATAAAACCGGTTTCTCTCTTTCTTCTTCGCTTGGTCCAAGCGTCGGGATCGCCAATCGCCTGAACTTGGTAGCTAGGAACCACAGATATAGTAGTTAAAGTACTACATTGGTATATCACGTGACCTACAACACTGACTTCATTGCTTGGGCGCCCAGTGGTTAGCATTGAAGGTCACGTGATCTGCCACTATATTACTTTAACTATGATATCTATGGTAGGAACTGGTTTCCTTACACAAGTTTAGGCGATCACTCGCTATCATCTCCGAAGTCGCCCGCTAAGGAAACTTCTCTGAAAAATCAATCGATTTTTCCCGTGTACTCTTCATTTGTCATGTCTGCCACGGTTGTCATGTCTGTCACAATTAGTTCTTCATTGCCACAGAATTAATCTTTTCGTAGTGACTATCAAATGGAAACAAATATTCTTAAAGCATTAAATAAAGCACTCTATAGATTTGAATTCCACCTGTAAAAATCACTTTCTTTACACTGAAGTCAATTATTTTTTCAGTTCTTTACAACTGAAATGTAAAGAAATGCTGCTGCCATCCTTAATAATGTCAATAATGGGAAGTGGATGCTGTAGTTTGACACAAAAGAGGAAAATTTAAAAGATGTTTTAACTTTATTAAAGAGACAATTTTTAAACGTCTTGTGCCATGTGAAACATATGCAGCCTATAGATTTCCCTAATTTAAGGCAAAATTTTGCAAACCTGGAAATTTCCTATACAATCTGAAATCAGCAATAATTATTAATATGTTAAGCAAGATAAAATTTAATCTGTGCTTTGGCAGAATACTTCCACTGCAAAACATATCAACTCATTATGATCAATTTAGACATTACAAAAATTTAGGGCAATTCAGGTCAATGTTTTTAACAAAAATACACAGTATTTTCGATGACATAGTCAGTTTTCAACAGTCTGGTACGACCCAGCCTCATCACAAGGCAAAGGATGTATTGTTGGTAATTGAATCGGTGAGTGCAGAAATAACGTCAGAAACAAATTTCAAATTTTTCAGGAGGTGGGAAAAACGTCATAACTCCTCCTCTTTTTCTGCACTCAACTCTCGAAACAAACGTCCTGTATTTACGGAACTACTCAACAGACTAACGTAGTTTTTGCACCCAACACGCATCTTGCCTTTCTACGCTTATTTTCATTGAAAACGAGTTTTCAGATTTGTTTGACTGAAGTGGTTTCTGCACTCACCGATTCAATTGTGGGATTATTAAGTGTCAAGTCCAGTACATTGTCAAGTCCATTATTAAGTGTCAATTTCAGTACAGGTTGAATGTATCGAAAACTGCCTCTTGCAAAATGCAACAGCTAACAATTTGCAAAGTGGCCAATGGGTAAAATGGGAAACACTATGGGGGTTTTCATAGAATGATAACAGAAATCGTACAGAACCAGAACAAGTACAATATTTAGTGTCAAGTAAAAATAAAGGATGTTCAGTTTGAATCCACAAATCATGTAGTCTGGTATGGGAAGGAGCAAATACTAGAAAATATTACAACTATCATACAAGCATATTCTACATGATTTAATAAATTTTAAATAAGTATTTTAAATAATTTTTTCATAATTCATTGATTTTATTGTGAGCCACATAACATAATACATTTATTTTACGTTATAATGTACACTCTAAGTTGTTGTTTTTTTCTTCAAAAAGTTAAGTTATATCTATAATAATAAAAATGAAGTTTTGTATGTACGTATGTATATATATGTGTGTGTGACTTATAGATTCAAAAACTAGACATTTGTTTGACTCGTAACTTGGCACAAATGCGTATTTTATACTTTAGTTACGAATAGGGAACTTTCAGAGCTCAAAATGTTCTATTTTTAGAGAAAATTCGAATTTCCTGAAAAAACTACACCACTTTGGCTCAAATCCGATAATATTTTTACTTTGATGCCATCTGCTGAAAAAAATTAAATAAAACTTTCAACGAAAATAAATAAAATTAAAAATGTTTATTGTATTCTGGTTGCCACAGAAACTAAATACATTATTTGAAAATAATTGACATGTTTCAAGTGACGTAATTCCATACAGTTTCCATTCCAGGATTTATTGTGGTTTTAGTTGATGATTTCTTCATTGATGGTTCTGTTGATTGCAAATATGCATATTTAAGCAATAAATGTATAGTTAATGTGATGTTTAACAAAGGCCATCGCATTAGAGCTGCATATAAGGGTTATATGTCTTTATTTTTTCGCCAAATATGAGGCCAATCTCGCCAAATTATTAATTAAAACTCGCCAAATAGGCAAAATGTTTGTTAAGCTATTACTGAACTGTGATGGTTAATAAAGGCCATCGCACTGGACCTGCATATAACGATATAATGTCTTTATTTTTTTCGCCAAATACGTTGCCAATATCGCCAAGTGGGAAAAATGTTTGTTAATCTATTACTGAACTGTGATGGTTAATTCAGGCCATCGCACTACAGCTGCATATCAGGGTTTATTTTTTATTTTTTCGCCAAATATGATGCCTATCTCGCCAAATTATTTTTTAAAAACCCGCCAAATGGGCAAAAAAAATTTAAAAAATAATTTATAAATTGGTTGGTTATGCTGAGATCATTGTGTTAGAGCTGTGTAATGGGTGTGTTTGTAGCTATATATATTTTCTCGCCAAATTATTTCCCAAAACATGCCAAAGGAGTTCAAAGGTTTTATGTATTTATGAGGGAATTGTGATGACATTTATGAGTGCATTTTACACCGTATTTTTGATTTTGGAATTATAAAGCAATGAAACGGGATTTCATACTTGATAACGAGCGGGAAGAATAACTTAAGTTTATGATCTTATAACAGGTTATATGGTACACATACTTGGATCGATTTGATATTTTTTTCAATCCGTGCGAAGTACGGGTATAAATTTGCTAGTTTGAGAATAAATACTTAAATTCATAGAAAATTTTACACGTGTCGTGTCTGTCACGCTAGGAAATATTTTCCAACAATTTACTATTTACAAATTTCTTAATTTTTTTTCTTTCAGATCGACTTATCAGAATCTTATATTTATTGCAAAAAAAAAACTTCAGGCTTGAAATGCATACCAATTAAAAGAAAATGGTAATAATATAAAATCACTCAAAATCTGCGTCTCAATTTTGTCATGTCTGTCACGGCATGTTTTAACACAATAAGTTTTAAGTATTTTCTTATGAATGAAAATTTTAGTGTTTTTTTTTATAATCAAGACCTTTATTTGAAGCACCCAATTGCAATTTTTTAAGAATTAATTAACATTTAGTACTTTTTATGGGGCAAGAAATTTGCCATATGTAATGTCTGTCATGAATCTAATTAGCCATTGATCACTGTATTGTACTAACCTTGTCCTATTGTTTGTTGCAATGCACCACCCACTAAATCTCCTAAGCCTAAGTAAAATGCAAGTTTAAAAAGATTTTTTTAGTTTTACACGGTATATCTTTACTTTTTTAAATACATTAAGCAAACACGATGATAACTGTATTGTACTAACCTTGTCCTTGCGTTAGTTGCAATGCACCACCCACTAAACCTTCTGGGCCTAAATAAAATGCAAGTTTAAATAAGTTAGTTTTTCAGCTTACACAGTTTATCATTAGTTTGCTTAAAACATTCGGTATACAAATCTGCATTATACTTACCTTGCACTAGCGTTTGCTGCAATTTACCACCCATTCCACCAACTGAACCTAAGTAAAATGCAAGTTTTGTTAAGTTAGTTTTACACAGATTATCTTTACTATAATTAATGCATTCGACATACAAAAACATCACTGCATTACAATTACATTGTCCTTGCGTTAGTTGTAATGCACCACCCTCTCCACTTTCTGAGCCTACGTAATATTCAAGTTTAATAAAGTTAGTTTTTTTAGTTTTACACAGTTTATCTTTACTATCCTTAATACATTCGACATACAAATACTTCACTTCTTTACACTTACCTAGTACAGGGTGAGGCAAATAAAAGTGGCCCCAACGAGAAGATAAGAATACGACAGAAATGTTGCCAAGTCAAAAACCTATACAAAAGAAGGTTTGCCAACTGAAGCTATTGATCGCTTTAATATAAGCCCAAACAAACGTTTACGACTCATTTGCCGGCAACTACGCTATGGTTTGAGAAGCTATTGGTGGCAACCCTGTGCTCGAGCCTGCAGCAAAGATAAAAGTGGCGTCTACCGTATCGACTCTGGCTGAGGACATGATGTCTTATCCAAATATTCCAACGCTTGAATCGCTTTAGATTTTTCTTAATATTAGACTTATTTTTAAAAAAAAGATGTTTAAATTTATTCAGTTTGCAAATTATTTTATTTTTTAAAAAAGTTATATAAGCTAAATTAGGTTGCATTAATTTGTTCAAATTGCAATTAATAAAGTTATAAAAGTGAATAAATCTTCAATAAGCCATTGTGTCTTCAATCTTCACTGTGTAAGTAAAATCACGAACTCATCAACCTTCTACAAGAAGCTAGTTGAAATGAAAAAAGGTTTGTAGATTAGATCAAAAAAAATTCCCACTAGTGATTATTTCGGTCGTTATTTATCCTAGAGAAGCGGACCTTTTTGTTTTTGTTGATACAAAACATTATAAATTGATTGCAAAACACATAATTTACATTATGGGACGTCTTCATATTACGAACTAAGATCTGAACTCGCCAATCAACAATTTTCAGGCGGCTTCATGGGTTTTTTTTCGCCAATCATTTCAACGTATTCCTAACTCTAGACCGCGGCCACTTTTATTTGCCTCATCCTGTCCTTCCGTTAGTGGTAATGCATCACCCACTCCACCTCCTAAGCCTAAGTTAAATGCAAATTTAATAAAGTTAGTTTATTATTTTTACACAGTTCATCTGTACTATCCTTAATACATTCGGCATACAAATACATCACTGCATTACACTTACCTTTACCTTGCGTTGGTTGCAATGCACCACCCACTCCACCAACTGAACCTAAGTAAAATGCAAGTTTAATAAAATTAGTTAATTTTAACAGAGTTCATCTTTACTATCCTTAATGCATTCGGCATACAAATATATCATTGCATTACACTTACCTAGTCCTTGCGTTAGTTGTAATGCATCACCTACTCCACCTCCTAAGCCTAAGTAAAATGCAAATTTAATAAAGTTAGTTTTTTTTTTGTTTTACACGGTTTACCTTTACTTTTTAAACTACATTATATAAACGCATAGATCAATGCATTACACTTACCTTGTCCTTGCGTTTGTTGCAATGCACCACCCACTCCACCAACTGAACCTAAGTAAAATGCAAGTTTAATAAAATTAGTTTATTTTTACACAGTTCATCTTTACTATCCTTAATGCATTCGGCATACAAATATATCATTGCATTACACTTACCTAGTCCTTGCGTTAGTTGTAATGCATCACCCACTCCACCTCCTAAGCCTAAGTAAAATGCAAATATTATAAAGTCAGTTTTTTTAGTTTTACACGGTGCATCTCTACTTTTTAAAATCATTAAATAAACGCATAGATCAATGAATTACACTTACCTTGCCCTTGCGTTTGTTTCAATGCACCACCCACTCCACCAACTGAACCTAAGTAAAATGCAAGTTTAATAAAATTAGTTTATTTTTACACAGTTCATCTTTACTATCCTTAATGCATTCGGCATACAAATATATCATTGCATTACGCTTACCTTGTCCTTTCGTTAGTTGCAATGCACCTTCCACTCCATCTTCTGAGCCTAAGTAAAATGCAAGTTAATAAAGTTAGTGTTTTAGTTTTACTTAGTTTATTTATACTATAATTAATACATTCGACAGACATACACATAGTACACTCATCTTGTCCTTGCGTTAGTTGCAATGCATCACCCACTCCACCTTCTGAGCCTAAGTAAAATGCAAAGTTTAAAAAGTTAGTTTTTTAATTCAACACAGTTTATTTTTACTATTCTTAATAACTTCAGCATACAAATAAATCACTTAATTACACTTACCTTGCCCTTGCGTCAGTTGCAATGCACCACCCTCTCCACCTCCTGAGCCTTAGTAAAATGCAAGTTTAATAAAGTTAATTTTTTTAGTTTTACACAGTTTATCTTGCATAGAATTTTGGCAGTGAAGTATATGTGTTTCATTGGGTTAAATAAAATCCAGAAACTCATTACATTGGAACAATTTTATTTACAAAATAACAGCCTTGATCAAGAAATAAAAGAAAAAAATAAAGGCATAACAGCTGTCTTAGCCATAGAGCTTGATACCTCACAATTTTATAAAAAACAGACATGCTTTTATATCTTAAATTTAAAAAAAAAAAAGGTTAACACATACAGTTAAGCTGTGATCTGAAAATTAGACACTCAGAACAAAAATGGGTTGACATGGGAAATTGAACTAAAACTATACAGTAAAGTGCAACAATCAACCTCCTTTCACATGTCAAGACAAGACAAATACACTGAAAAATACATTTAATCAAAAGCGTTTCAAAAATACTATTCGAAGCATAAAAAAAGTTCAAAATTTGCAATTCTAAGACATCCAAAAAATGCTACTACAAAAAACATTAAACTGATCAAAATTTGAAGGTTTAGTAAAAAGTTATTAGGGGGGGGGGGCAAATTCTTCTTATTTTGTATATACTTTATTTTGAAAACCCCATCTTAAATAAATCTTCTTATGAAATGATAGAGCGTTTGTGTGCTTTGTGCGAATGTTTTCTATCGAAAAATGTGTGAAACTAATAGCTGCTTGGTTGGCATTGAACATCGAAGAACTATCCAAATTAGTAATTATTAAACTGAACCTTTTACACGCGTCTACTATATTCTTTATCCAGATTAACTCTGTTGAGGCGTCAGTCATGGCGACATACTCTGCCTCCATGTAGACTGACTTACGCATTTCTGCTTGAAAGTGCGCCAGATATCGTTCGGTACATTGGCAATGGGGACAATTGTACCTCCTACTGATATCCAATTATCATGGTTTGTGGCAAAATCCGCATCTGGAAAACATGCAAGATAAAAAATTCTGGGCTTTTGATAGGTTAAGTTTAAAAAATTTGGTTGCACGAAGATATTAACAATTAAAAGCGTAGGACCTGGATTTCCTCGGAATTGGGACAGCTCGTTAACGGCGTAACATATAACGTAGGTCTAGTACGACTGGCAATATAAGAAAGGCAGCCTAAAATATTATGATATGGCAAAATCGCCATTTCCAACTTTTCTTTCTTTGATGTAGGACAGTCTATTTTAGACAAAATTGTGGCTTTGGCAATGGGAAATATGGCAATATTGACAAAGTATACCTGTAATATTCATACATGTTGTAAATCTTATCAATACAATCACTTTGGTGAATAAAAAGTTTACCGCCTTCTTCTACAAAATTTATTCCTAATAACTTACATGTCTTTCCAAGTAATTTTAAATAAAAATTTCCTTGAAGTTTAGGTACTGTAAACTCTATATCGTTCATAATTTTGGCAAAGATTACGATGTCATCGACATAATTAATTGTTGCAATTCGATTTTCATACATATAAACATAATTACACCACTTTGGTTTTGAAAAACCAAGTTTTTTCCAAAACAGGGCCCAGTTCAAAGAACCTTTCACGGCCTGACAGGTGGTGCTTTCTTTAAACGGCAAACATAGTCCTCTTATGCTGTTTGTCAACAAAACCAGGTGGTTGAAACATATAATCTACATCGCTTAATTCAGCATAAAGATACGCACATTTGACATCAATTTGAAAATGAAACCAATTTAAAGGTTTAAATGATTAAGGGTTTATCAGGTATCGATTAGGTTATTAGATTAAGATCTTTAAACATGTATTCCCTGGTAAATAGGAGAACAAGGGGTGATTTAATTCAGTTATTCAAGTTCGTAAAACAGGGAGACATGGAGGGCTTAGGTTTTAACTTAAATAGCCGGACCAGAGGACATGGTCGGAAGTTGAATAATTCATGCTTTAGAAGGGAGGCAAGAAAACATTGTTTTTATGATAGAGTCGTCAACGAATAGAATTCTTTAACAGAATACGGTGTGTATTCGAAGCAAGTGGAAGATTTTAAGAAGAATCTCGATAGCTATTGGAAACTTAAGGAATTATATATATTTTGGACCAACCTTGCTGGGCCTCTGGCCTGTTGTTGGTCGACAATTTTTGTATTTGTATTTAAATTACATACAAAAATGACAAAAAGCAATCTGATTACAGAAAAACTCACGAAAGGACTAAAGACTTCATCATACGATTTCCCCTTTTTCTGATCAAATCCTTGCGCTACTAGCCTAGCTTTTTAGATAACAATTTTAATGTTTTCGTCAGTTTTTGCAGTATACACCCAACTATTCCCCAAAATTTTCTTAATGTTAGGACGTGGGACAAGATCTCATACGTTCCTCTCTTCCATAACCTTGAGTTTATCCTCCATGGCCTGTTGCCAATCGGAGGATTGGAGAGACTTAAAAACTTGTTTAAAAGAATTACGTATGATAATTCTGCAACATTTCCCTCATCAGTAATTCTTCCTTCAAAAGTATCTCTTGGATTAAAATTGAACAAAGTAGAATCGTACTGAACTTTCATAGCTATACAGTACTTTTTAACTTGCTTGGCACAGTTAACTCTTAGTTTCGACCCTTCAATACTTTAATAAACGCCTGTACGACTCTTGTCTTTTCTTTTCCTCTACATTTCTTAGCCAAGAATAGTTTCACATGAACTCATTTCCGTTTCAAAAATGAGTTTCGGTTCCGGACTAGTTTCTCTCATTGGGTGATCAGAAAAAAGGGAGTCTCAAGGAATAACTCTTAGCAACAGCTGACCAATCTAAATAAAACTAATTATATTTAGGTTCATAGGAAATTTTGTAGTGAACATTTTGACCATTATTTTTATGTTTACTGTGGTCTAGTACAACTTCCTCCTTTTAAAACTTTTCATCGAATCTAACATTACTAGTTTCTACAAGCATCGACAAGCCATATTCGGTAGCCCTTAGTTTTTAAAGCATATCCGGATCATTCTCTGTAAATGGGACAAATTGCACTTTTAAAACCGGAAGAAAAAAATTATTGAATAATTTTCTTTATATGTGTTTCACCCATTCATATATAGTTAAAAAAAATGGTTCGGATCCATTTGATGATTTTTTTTAAATACATATTTTCCATACTTGACAACTGATGTAAACTTCTTTAGATACTGAGCATGCTCAAAAGACAATATATATGATCATGCGACATCGAAAAATTTTCATGCCTTTTTGACTTGTTGACTTTTGACCAAATGTTACGCATGTTATTTCAGTTTCAGAAAACGCATGATTTAAGTCTAATGTGGGATTAAGTTTGGTTGAATAAAATGCTCAATAAACCTATAGTAGACATAGTTCTCTTTAGATGTGCGAGTTTTTTCTTTAAATTGGAATATTTAATTGGGATAGTTTTGTAGCGGCTTCGATTACTCATTGTCTTCCCGAGGATCCTTTTGGGAAGACAGTGAGTTATTGAAGCCGCTACAGTGGTGACCCGGACGTGATCGTCACCCACTCCAACGACGCTCCTGCTACAATGCGCTCAACCACGGTTGCTCTCTCGCTGCTAATGCACTCAACGCTGCACGCAACTCAACTCCTCAACTCAACGGTGGCACACAACTCTCTCTCTCTCTCAACTCAACGCAGCACAACGCACAGCGAAGTAACTTGCGCACGGTTCCTTACCACGTTGTTTCTAGGAGGAGAGTGGTGTGGCGATTACCACACACGCAACCTCAATATTCCATCAACGACTAGGTGGCGCTGATTTACCGCCTACGTTCCTACCACTATTTCCATTTACATCGTTCATAATAGTTTTTTAGCCGAGATAACTCATCTCCTCCCCGAGGGTCCTTTTGGGAAGACAATGAGTTATCGAAGCCGCTACATGCTTAATACATTCGGCATACGAATACATCATTGCATTACACTTACCTTGTCCTTGCGATAGTAGCAATGCAGCACCATCTCCTCCATCTGAACCTAAGTAAAATGCAAGTTTAATAAAGTTAGTTTTTTTAGTTTTACACAGTTTATCATTACTATCCATAATACATTCAGCATACAAATACATCAATGCATTACACTTACCTAGTACTTGCGTTAGTTGTAATGCATCACCCACTACACCTCCTTCGCCTAAGTAAAATCCAAGTTCAATTAAGGTTAGTTTTTTCTTTTTACGCGGTTTATCTAAACTTTTTAAAAAGCAACAAACTCATAGATCACTGCAATACACTTACCTTGTCCTTGCATTAGTTGCAATGCACCACCCTCTCCACCTTTTTCAAGTCCGGAAAATAAATTTTTATGTGTTATATTAGTTTGGTAACATATATTCTTTTAATTTTTTTCAAAAAGACAATATATTTTAACCTCAATACTACCCTTGAGTGTTCTGGCTTGATTTTATCTGCAAACACACCTACTACAAATGACAGGGAGTGCGCCCTGAAGAGAATGTTATTTTTAACCCGTTACCAAGCTCTCCCGTAGGTCCACTGGCGCAATGGTTAGTGTTCTAGCCTTTGGAGCTGATGGGCTCGGGTTCGAATCCCGGTAATGGCATGGATGTTTGTGAGTGTCAATAAATGTTGTTATTTGTCTATGTGTTTGTGGCGTCCTTCTTTGTGTGTCTCTTGTGACTGTCTCTTCTGGCGAGTGGGGTAATGGGCTATATAGCCTACACCCTTCCCTTCTAGAGGGCGCAATCACTGTCATTTGTCATTAGTCATACCCCGCTCTCCCGAAGAAACAGTCACCTGAGCCACACAAAGAAGGACGACACAAACACATAGAAAACCCTCAAAGTTTATTGACAAACACAAACATTAATACCTTACCGGGATTCGAACCCTAACCCAGCAGCTGCAAAGGCTAGCACTCTAACCAGTGCACCGACAGGTCGGTAAGACACAGTATACGGGCAGTTCTACCATAATTTTTAATTTCAAGTATAAAAAACTTGTAAAATTTATTTTTTCAAAATCACTTTAGATGTTTGTCAACATTTTTATAAGGGTTCTAGAATAACGAAAAAAAAGTTCAGCAAAGCTCATTTGTAAAAAACAAAAAATAATTATCAGGGACTGGCAGTTTTTAAAAAGCACCGATTCTAAAGAAACCATTCTAAAACGGCCTGAAAATAACTATTTTTCAACAAAACCGTAATCACAAAAAAAACTGTTAGTCTTAAAACTGGTTTCGTTTTTCCATTCCTGGATCATTACGACGGTAAGGACTTTAAGGTCAGGAACGGAAGGTGAGGACATTCACGCTGTTTTCCGGCCTTTTCTGTGCTGAAACTAACTCCAGTTTAATAAAAATTGATTTTTTTACTTCTTGTACAACACTTAAACATATTTATAGAAAAAAATTCAATTATCCAGCAAAAAGTAACATTAAACCTGGGAGACTGTAAGGAAAGCAATAAAGCCTCGCAGCCAATTTTATTGAGGTTTTTTTTTTTTTAAATTTTAGGCACATTTTAGCATATATATATGAGGCTACTAACTGAAATGTGAGTTTTCTGCAATACATTTTTTCATGGTTGAAGAATCACTGTAGCTCCACCCAGTGCCTACCTTCGCCACTTTGAATGAGGTCAGTGAATGTATTTAAAATCCAAATGAATGTAATTTTTTGGTCAAAAATTTGTTAGCTTGAGCCTTAAACTAAAAATTTGACATTCGGGAAAGGACTTTTCTGCATTGTTTTGCGTTCTAAAATTTTTTGGAGTTATATAAGGACCAGTCTTTTAATATAATAAGAAAAAAAAATGGCAAAAAAATATTAATTTTTTTAAAAGTTATGCCCAAGGGACATAACATTAAAAGTTATGGTAGAATTGCATATACACCATTAGAGATAACAATTTGAAAATTTCCAGTTGGCGTCGGTTGCCTATTTTTGGTGACTTTATCGTTTACTCCCACGAAATGTTCAGGTGCCAACTATTTTCGAAAGCGGATATTAAACATTAAACTTAGAGACTAATTTATACCTAATGGCTTCGCAGGATATTGTGTTGTTCTCTCTTTTGCCAATAATTACATTCGCAATATTAAAATTTAAAAAAAAAATTGGTAGTTTTTACTGCTTAAAAAATACATCGAATAATTAAAAGAAAAAGAGCATCAAATAATTAAAAAATTGTTTTAACAGGTTTATCATTACTATCTTTTATACATTGGGCATACAAATAAATCATTGAATTACAATTAATTACCTTGTAATTCCGTTAGTAGCAATGCACCACCCGGTCCAGCTTCTGAGCCTAAGTAATATAATAGTTTAATAAAGTTAGTTTTTTAGAGTTTTACACAGTTTTTCTTTACTATCCTTAAAACATTAGACAAACAAATAGATCACTACATTACACTTACCTTGTACTTGCGTTAGTTGTAATGCATCACCCACTACACCTCCTAAGCATAAGTAAAATGCAAGTTTAATTAAGTTAGTTTTGCAAGTTTTATCTTTACTTTTTAAAATACATTAGAGAAACAAATAGATCATTGCATTACACTTACCTTGCCCTTGCGTTAGTTGCAATGCACCACCCTCTCCACCTTCTTCAAGTCATGAAAATAGATTTAGTGTGATATTATTAGTTTGGTAACATATATTTCTTTAAGTTTTATTTTTCAAAAACACATTATATTTCAACTTCAATGCTACCCTTGAATGTTCTGGCTTGAACGCTATCTGCAAGCATACCTACTCCTTGCATTTGATACCATAAAAATGGTCTTCACTATCAAAATATATTTATTACTTTACCATTTCATTTATGCAAATGTAGCAAATAGAATCTTTTGGCGTCTAGACACAGTACGACAAAATAAAAATGACAGTGAGTGCGCCCTCTAGAAGAGAACAGCATAAGCTTTATACCCCGTTATCTCGCTCGTCCGAAGAGACAGTCACAAGAGACACGCAAAGAAGGTCGACAAACAAACAACAACATTTATTGACAAGCACAAAGATCATGCCTTTCCGGGATTCGAACCCGAACCAAGCAGCTGCAGAGGCTAGCACCCTAACCATTGCGCCGGCAGGTCGGTAAGACACAGTATACACAGTTATGGGCTACCATTTGAAAATTTCCATTTGGCGGCGGCTGCCTATTTTTGGTGACTTTATCGCTGACTCCCACGAAATGTACAAGTGCCAAATATTTTCGAAAGCGGATATGAACCATTAAACTTCGAAACCAATTTATATAAAATGGTTTCGAAGGATATTTTGTTGTTCTCTCTTTGGCCAATAATCACATTGGCAATATTAAAATAAAAAAAATTATAGCTCTTACTGTTGGAAAAATACGATACATGCTAAAAGCATCGAACAATTAAAAATTTGTTTTAACAGGTTGATCATTACTATCATTAATATATTGGGCATACAAATACATCACTGGATTACAATTACCTTGTAATTCCGTTAGTTGCAATGCACCACCCGGTCCAGCTTCTGAGCCTAGTGAAAGTTTAATAAAGTTAATTTTTAAGTTTTACACAGTTTATCTTTACCATCTTTAATACATTCGGCATGCAAATACATCACTGCATTACACTTACCTACTCCTAGTCCTAGCAATGCACCACCCACTACACCTCCTAAGCATAAGTAAAATGCAAGTTTCATAAAAATAGTTTTTTAGTTTTGCAAGTTTTATCTTTACTTTTTTAAATACATTAGACAAAAAATATATCACTGCATTACACTTACCTAGTCCTTGCGTTAGTTGTAATGCATCACCCACTACACCTCCTAAGCATAAGTAAAATGCAAGTTTAATAAAGTTAGTTTTTTAGTTTTGCAAGTTTTATCTTTACTTTTTAAAATACAACAAACACATAGATCACTGCATTGCACTTACCTTGTCCTTGCGTTAGTTGTAATGCACCACCCTCTCCACCTTCTTCAAGTCATGAAAATAGATTTTATGTGATATATTAGTTTGGTAACATATATTCCAGTTTTAATTAAGTTTTATTTTTCATAAACACATTATATTTCAAGTTCAATGCTGCCCTTGAATGTTCTGGCTTGAATTCTATCTGCAAACATACCTACTCCTTGCATTTGGTACAATATAACCATGTCCGTCACTAACAAAATATATTTATTACTTTTCCATTTCATTAATGCAAATGTAGCAAATGGAATCTTTTGGCGGCAGGACACAGTATGACAAAATACAAATGACAGTGAGTGCGCCCTCTGGAAGAGAACAGCATAAGCTTTATACCCCGTTACCCCGCTCGCCCGAAGAGAAAGTCACAAGAGACACACAAAGAAGGGCGACACAAACACATCAACAAATAACAACATTTATTGACAAACACAAACATCCAAGCATTTCCAGGATTCGAACCCGAACCCAGAAGCTGCAAAGGCTAGCATATCCTAACAATTGCGCCGACAGGCCGGTTAGACACAATACACCATTATGGGTTGCCATTTGAAAATTTCCAGTTATCGGGGACGGCCCATTTTTGGTGACTTTATCGCTTACTCCCATGAAATGTACAAGTGCTAGATATTTTCGAAAGCGGATATTAACCATTAAGCTTAGAGACTAATTTATACATGATGGTTTCGCCGGATATGCTGTTGTTCTTTCGTTGGAAAATAATCACATTGGCAATATTAAAATAAAAGAAAATGGGAAGCTCTTACTGTTGGAAAAGTACGATACATGTTAAGAGCATCGAGCAATTAAAAATTTGTTTTAACAGGTTTATAATTTATCATTACTATTCTTAATACCTTGGGCATACAAATACATCACTGGATTACAATTACCTTGTAATTCCGTTAGTTGCAATGCACCACCCGGTCCAGCTTCTGAGCCTAAGTAAAATGAAAATTTAATAAAGTAAATTTTTTAGTTAACCCAGTTTATCTTTGCTATCCTTAATACATTCGGCATACAAATACATCACTGCATTACACTTACCTAGTCCTTGCAATGCACCACCCACTACACCTCCTAAGCATAAGTAAAATGCAAGTTTAATAAAGTTAAATCTATTGTTTTGCAAGTTTTATCTATACTTTTTAAACTAGATAAGTCAAAAAAATAGATCACTACATTACACTTACCAAGTCCTTGTAATGCTCCACCCACTGCACCTCCTAAGAATAAGTAAAATGCAAGTTTAGTAAAGTTATTTTTTTAATTTTGCAAGTTTTATCTTTACTTTTTAAAATAGATTAAACAAACAAATAGATCACTTCATTACACTTACCTAGTCCTTGCGTTAGTTGTAATGCATCACCCACTGCACCTCCTAAGAATAAGTAAAATGCAAGTTTAGTAAAGTTATTTTTTTAGTTTTGCAAGTTTTATCTTTACTTTTTAAAATACATTAGACAAACAAATAGATCACTGCATTAGACTTACCTTGTCCTTGCGTTAGTTGCAATGCACCACTCTCTCCACCTTCTTCAAGTCATGAAAATAGATTTTAATGTGTTACTATATTAGTTTGGTAACATACATTCCTTTAAGGGTTTTTTTTTTTCCAAAGAGACAATAAATTTTTTTTAACTTCAATGCTACCCTTGAGTGTTCTGGCTTGAACTCTATCTGCAAACATACCTACTCCTTGCATTTTGTACAGTAAAAATTGTCTTCACTATCAAAATATATTTATTATTTTTTCATTTCGTTTATGCAAATGAAGCAAATGGAATCTTTTGGCGGCTAGACACAGTATCTATAATAATAAAAATTAAGATTTGTGTGTGTGTATGTAAGTGTGTATGTATGTCTCTTCGAAACTCACAAACAGACATTTGTTTGACTCGTAACTTGGCTCAAATGCGTAGTTCATACTTGAGTTACAAAATAAGAACTTTCAGTGCTCAAAATGTTATATTTTTAGAGAAAATTCGAATTTTCTGGAAAAACTACACCACTTTGGCTCAAATCCGATGAACATTTTTCTTTCGCGTTGCCATTCAGTAGATGAAATTAAAATAAACTTTTTCAAAAATAGTTCAAATGTAAAAAAGAAAATACTTTATTCTTAAAAACTTACAAATATATTATTATTTTCATTTTAAAGATTTAGTTACTATCATTTTAAGCAGTAAACTTTCATTTAATATCATTCTTTAATCTGTATCAATGCAATATATTTTATTTTTAACTCGATATTTTAATAAATAATTATCATGGACGTCTATATAAACTGGAAGGTTTCCTCCAACGACAACGGATCTCAAAAAGCGCTACCAATTTTTATAATCCCTAACGTTGTTGTTGGTTTTTATAAACTTGATCGCCAAGGTCATAAGCTAAACATTTTTTATATTTTTATCATTTACGATTAAGCTATAAATTGATATTTAACTAATTTTTATTTGAAGAATCGTTGCCGGCATTTTTACGCCAACCCTGACAAATTGGTATTATAGCAACCTTTGGCGAAAATAGCAATTGCATTGGCAATTTCTAAAGGTTGATCTATTTAAATCTTAAATGCATATAATTTATTTTGAAGCTTATACTAAACTATGTTGTTTTTTGAAGGCCATCGCACTACAGATGCATATTAGGATTTTTGTCTTTCTTTTTTCGCCAAATACTTTGATTAACTCCCCAAGTTATTACAAAAAGCGCGCCAAATGACCTTTTTTATTTATTAGCTGGTTGGTTGTGCGATGGTCATTGCGCCAAAGCTGAATGGGTGTGTTATTGGTAGCTATATATTTTCCTCGCCAAATTTTTCAAACATGCCAAATGAGCTAAAATGTTTTTATTCGGGAAATTACTATGGCATTATCCGTTAATTTTATAGCATTTTTAAAATTTTGAATTTTTATGGTCATATAAATAACGGGATTCTGTACTTTATAACGAACGGGAAAAGTAATATAAGTTTATTATCCAAAAAAAAAAAAACAGATTAAATGGTAGTATGGTACAAATACTTGGATCGATTTGGTATTTATTTTTTTCCAACCCGTGCAACACCGGGTAGTTCAGCTAGTGACAAAATAAAAATGACAGTGAGTGCGCCCTCTAGAAGAGAACAGCATAGGCTTTATAGCCCATTACCCCGCTCGCCTGAAGAGCCATACAAAGAAGGAAGACGCAAACTCATAGACAATTAACAACATGTATTGACAAACACAAACATAAATACCTTTCCGGGATTCGAACCCAAACCCAGCAGCTGCAAAGACTAGCACCCTAATCATATCACCGACAGATCGGTAAGACACATTTTACACCATTATAGGTTACCTTTTGAAAATTGTGATTTGGTGGCGGCTGCCTATTTTTGGTAACTTTATCGCTTACTCCCACAAAATGTACAAATGTGACAAATATTTTCGAAAGCGGGTATTAAACATTAAAATTATAAACTAATTTATACATAATGGCTTTGCCGGATATAGTACTTTCGTTGACAAATAATCACATTAGCAATATTAAAATAAACGAATGGGTAGGTTTTACTGTTTAAAAAAAATACGATGCACGTTAAGAGCATCGAACAACTTAAAAAAATTTTTAACAGGTTTATCATTACTATCCTTAACACATTGGGCATACAAATACATCACTGAATTACAATTACCTTCCGTTAGTTGCAATGCACCACCCGGTCCAGCTTCTGAGCCTAAGTAAAATGCAAGTTTAATAAATTTAGTTTTTAATTTTACACAGTTTATCTTTACCATCCTTAGTACATTCGGCATACAAATAAATCTCTGCTTTTCACTTACCTAGTACTTGCGTTAGTTGTAATGCGTCACCCACTACACCACCTAAGCCAAAGTAAAATCCAAATTTAATGAAGTTAGTTTTTTTAGTGTTACACGGTTTATCTTTATACTTTTTAAAATACAATAAACAAACAAATAGATCACTGCATTGTACTTACCTTGTCCTTGCGTTATTTGCAATGCACCACCTTCGCCATCTTCTTCAAGTCATGAAAATAGATTATAATGTGTTATATTAGTTTGAAAAAATATATTTCTTTAAGTTTTTTTCTTTTTTTAAAAAAGACAATATATTTAAACTTCAATGCTACCCTTGAATGTTCTGGCTTGAACTCTATATGCAAACATACCTACTCCTTGCATTTGGTACAATAATCATGTCCTTCACTAACAAAATACATATATTACTTTTCCATTTCGTTAATAAAAAAGTTGAAAATGGATTCTTTTGGAGGCTAGACACAGTATGAAAAAAAAATGACAGTGAATGCTCCCTGAAGAGCATAGGCTTTATAGCCCGACCGTATACACCATTATTAATATTTGAAAATTTCCATTTGGCGGCTGTTGTCTATTTTTGGTGACTTTATCGCTTCCTCCCACGAAATGTACAAGTGCCAACTATTTTCGAAGGACTATTTTCGCACCGACTATTTTTGCACATGGCATGCCATACGCCGCCAGATGGCACCATGAGATAATTCGACTAATAAATGATATATATTTAATATCAACTAATTAAAACTTTTTACCAGTTTTGCTAGCATAAGTTTATAGATGGATATGTATTGATAATTTCTGGGTGTCATGAGGTATATATTCATAAAGAAGCATATTTAAAATGCAGTTTTCATTGTATGTAACTCTTCAGCAAAGACATTTTTTGTAAACCAGTATCCATGTCGCCCTTAACGGTTGCGTTGGGTGCCTATTCAGGTGTGGCTCGTCACCTGACTGTGGTTCTAAAATACGACGCCCGTCACCAATAGCCCTCGTGTAGCTCTAGTACGACGATAATTCAAACCAAACCAAACTAAACCAGTATCCCGTGATGCATTGCGAAAACGGCGAAATGTGGATTCATCACATAATCGTGCGGTTTGTATTGCGTTGTACGGGATTGCGCAATCGATGGGCATATCTGCCACTTTATAGTAAATCTAGTTCTTTGGTTTCGCCGGATATGCTGTTGTTCTTTCGTTGGCAAATAATCACATGGGCAATATTAAAATAAAAAAAATGGGTAGCTCTTTCTGTTTAAAAAATACGATACACGTTAAGAGCTTCGAAAAATTAAAAAAAAACAAAATTTGCAAGATTTATCATTAATACACTGTGAGAACAAGGGAGAATTAATACGCTTGATTTGGGTTTATGAAATGCTAAATAAGGTGTAAATATACACGACTCGTGGTGTCAGCACCAAAATAGGTGTTATCATTCACTCAAAATTATTTTAATTTAAACTTTAATTAAATCGGTGTTAACATACGCAACGAATGGTTTAACTGTAACCTTTGGACAACATTTTGAAAACGAAGCACCAAATTTGATGTTACAAATCGAGCCAAACAGCAAACACTTTCGCGGTCACACTGGGTTTTCATACGTCTAGCGGCCGCTGAACGTAACGCTGGAAGCGCTTTGACCTCTAGCGATTCGACCTTTGGTTGGCGAGAATTTGGCGAGTGAGATTGTAGCTCGGCGATTTTATTCATTGTTTAAAATCAACTAGATTATGGATGACGAAATTTTGATTGCTGCTTGTGTTTTACATTTAGAGAACTTAGATAATTATCTAGAGGTAATTAGAAAAAAATATAAAAAACGTCGTCGAAGGTGGTGGATGATAGCGTGTCATCGCAACCCTGAAAAAAACCCTGTAAATTTACTTACTTTTAATTTTTAAGTGCAACAGCCGTATTTGGTGGAAAACGGTTTGACCCACTAAATAAAGGGCCTTATCTCAAATCTCCGTATTTTTACAGTTTTTAACTGTTTATACCATCTTTAAGGGACATGACTGTTTGAAAAAACAAAAAAAAACGACATGACTGTTTTTTAACGGGGCATGACTGGTATCTTTGCTGCCGGTCCCTGCCCATTACTAATATTTTACGGGGAATTTTTTTTGTTTTTAAGTGTATAGGAAAGTGCATTTTTTTCTGGATTGTTTTTTTTTGATGACTGTCCTTTTCCGTACTTATATTTAAAACTTTTAATGCCGGAGTATTACTGATTAAAATCAGGTCAAATAAAAAAGTGTTTTCAGTATTGTCTGCCAAAAATTTAGAAATTATATGTATTAAAATAACTGATTAAGCTATTAACTCCAACCAGGTTTCAGTATTTTAATACAAAATCTTGTTTAAAAATTAATTGTATTGATTACGGGTAAGATATAAATAAGAGTTTCAATACTTTTATTAACATAGAAAGCATTTTATCATCAACATATTTTACAGTGTCAAATTTTGAATTTCATTCATTTATGTGATTGAATTTTATTTTATCAAAATATTGAATGCGTCCTGCTTTAAGTAAAAAAAATTAATAAGAAAAACTCAATACAATTCAATTCGATGTTTTACATACTTTTTCGAAGGATCACTTAAAAAAGAGATAACACGCCAATATGTTTGCTATTTTCCTTATGGCAACCTTTCCTTTGATCTTGACCAAAAAACCGACAAAAGTTGGGTTGGTGGCCTTGAGATCCAACTTCAGTGAGCTTTCGAATAAATACGCATAAAGCGGTTACCTTGAGATTCTCAAGGTAACCGCTCGAGCAAGTTGCTAGACGTATATAACGCCGGTGGTCAGACTTTCACTGAGTTCTTCCTTGAAAACGCAAGATAAGCGAAATAATTGCAATTAAACAATAAATATTCAAATTGTTTACGTTTTAATTTGAGGGTTTCAAAAATCCCAATCTAGCAATTCTGGTTGTAACAGGAAAATTAGAGCTGTTCTGACAATTAATTTATTTAACTTATTCGACAGTTTTTTTTTTAGTTATATGCAATCTGTATGGCTCTTAGGGAAATTGAAAACATTAATATAGAACAAGTTGTTCCGTTTGTGGATTCAAGGGCAGCCATTCATGCAATCGTAAATTATTCTAGAGTACTTACTTCCTTCGAATTTGAGTGTAAAAAACGAATTAGCTCTTTGATTGAATTAGGGAAGGATATCAATCCACAATTGATCCCTAGCTATTGCGATGTGCCTGGCAATGAGCCATGCAGGCTCTTAGGGAAATTGAAAACATTAATATAGAAAAAGTTGTTCCGTTAGTGGATTCTAGGCAGCCATTCGTGCAATCGCAAATTATTCTAGAGTACTTACTTCCTTCGAATTTGAGTGTAAAAAAAGAATTAGCTCCTTAATTGAATTAGGGAAGGATATCATTCTACAATTGATCCTTAGCTATTGCGATGTGCCTGGCAAGGAGCATGCAGACACACTCGCTAAAGAAGGCTGTTCTCTTGACCAACCCATAATGATGCCCCTCTACGAAACTTTAGAGGACCATTCGAGAACACGTTCATAAATCTAGACTTTACCACTACAGAGATTTTGCCTTTGGGAAGAAATGGTATTCCTTCCTGGATAGGGGAATAGATACTTCCTTGCCTAGAGCAATAGGTGTAGCTCTTTTTCAACTTGAGACTGGACATGATTATCTTCAGGCAAACCTGTGCCAGGGTTGGCCTTGAGGACTCCCAGGATTGTGTTCTTTGCACTTCCGCTCTTATGCTTGGTGAACATCTTCTGTCCTGTCCTGCGTTGCAGGAAGTTGTTTCTTCAGATTCTTTTGCGACTCTCCCACCCTCTACACACTTAAAACAAACGAGCGATTTTAACTTCAGTCTGAGTTAATTTTCACTCCTTCCAGTGTCGAAAATGCAAGTTCTCCGAGAGGAGTGGATTACACTCCTTTAATTTGTTAAACTTCCGACAGGATCACTCCAAACGAGTGATTTTAACTCAGAGTAGATTTTAACTAAGTCTGAGTGAATTTTCACTCCTTTCCAGTGTCGAAAATGCACTTCTCCCTTCGGAGTAGATTTCACTCTTTTGATTTTAGTGTGTATTGCTTTTTCTCATCTGCATTGGATTGCAAGGCGCCGTATGCTCGAGAGAGTTTAGACGGGCGCAATTAAAAAAAAAACAAAAAAATAATTTATTCGTGATGTGCATGGTTTGAATCTTAGTTTTAAAACTGCTAGATCGAAAACTTATTTCAGCGTCCATTCAGAACTTTTAAATGATTGTCTTTGCAGTTTGCAGTTTGCATTCGGTTAACCCTAAATAAAATCATGAGTGAGGTGTTAAAGTACACCAAATCAATGGTGGCGTTTCATCACACCAAAAATAGTGGCAACAAAGTCAAGACCAAATGTGGTGTACCACCTTCTGAGCCTAAGTAAAGTGCAAGTTTAAAAAAAAATATTTTTTTTAGTTTTACACGATTTATCTTTACTATCTTTAATACATTTGGCATACAAATACATCATTGCATTACAATTACCTTGTCCTTGCGATCGATGCAATGCACCACTTTCTCCGTCTTCTGAGCCTAAGTAAAGTGCAAGTTTAAAAAAGTTAGTTTTTTTAGTTTTACACAACTTATCTTTACTATCCTTAAAACATTCGGCATACAAATACATCACTGCATTACACTTACCTTTTCCTTGCGTTGGTTGCAATGCACCACCCACTCCACCAACTGAACCTAAGTAAAATGCAATTTTAATAAAATTTGTTTATTATTTTTACACAGTTCATCTTTACTATCCTTAATACATTTGGCATACAAATATATCACTGCATTACGCTTACCTTTTCCTTGCGTTGGTTGTAATAGACCACCCTCTGAACCTAAGTAAAGTGCAAGTTTAATAAAGTTGGTCTTTTTAGTTTTACACAATATATCTTTACTATCCTTAATACATATAGCTTACAAATACATCACTGCATTACACTTACCTTTTCCTTGCGTTAGTTGCATTGCACCACCTTCTCCACCTTCTGAACCTAAGTAAAGTGCAAGTTAATAAAGTTAGTTTTTTTAATTTTACACAATTTATCTTTACTATCTTAAAAACATTTGGCATACAAATACATCATTGCATTAAACTTACCTTGTCCTTGCGTTACTTGCAATGCACCACCTTCTCCACCTTGTGAACCTAAGTTAAGTGCAAGTTTAATAAAATTAGTTTATGGTTTTTACGCAGTTCATCTTTACTATCCTTAATACATTCGGCATACAAATGCATCACTGCATTACGCTTACCTTTTCCTTGCGTTACTTGCAATGCACCACCTTCTCCACCTTCTGAGCCTAAGTAAAGTGCAAGTTTAATAAAGTTAGTTTTTTTAGTTTGACACAATTTATCTTTACTATCCTTAATACATATTGCATACAAGTACATCGCTGCATTACACTTACCTTGTCCTTGCGTTACTTGCAAGGCACCCCCTTCTCCATATTCTGAACCTAAGTAAAGTGCAAATTAATAAAGTTAGTTTTTTTTTAGTTTTACACAATTTATCTTTACTATCCTTGATACAAATGGCATACAAATACACCAGTGCATTACACTTACCTTTTCCTTGCGTTACTTGCAATGCACCACCTTCTCCAGCTTCTGAACCTAAGTAAAGTGCAAGGTAATAAAGTTAGTTTTTTTAGTTTTACACGATTTATCTTTACTATTCTTAATACATTCGGCATACAAATACATCACTGCATTACACTTACCTTTTCCTTGCGTTACTTGCAATGCACCACCTTCTCCACCTTCTGAGCCTAAGTAAAATGCAAGTTTATAAAAGTTATTTTTTTTTAGTTTTACACAACTTATCTTTACTATCTTTAATACATTTGGCATACAAATACATCACTGCATTACACTTACCTTTTATTTGCGTTACTTGCAATGCACCAACTTCTCCAGCTTCTGAACCTAAGTAAAGTGCAAGGTAATAAAGTTAGTTTTTTTAGTTTTACACAATTTATCTTTACTATTCTTAATACATTCGGCATACAAATACATCACTGCATTACACTTACCTTTTCCTTGCGTTACTTGCAATGCACCACCTTCTCCACCTTCTGAGCCTAAGTAAAATGCAAGTTTATGAAAGTTATTTTTTTTAGTTTTACACAACTTATCTTTACTATCTTTAATACATTTGGCAAACAAATAAATCATTGCATTACACTTACCTTGTCCTAGCGTTACTTGCAATGCACCACCCCCTCCACCTTCTGAAACTAAGTAAAGTGCAAGTTTAATAAAATTAGTTTATTTATTTTACACAGTTCATCGTTACTATCCTTAATACATTCAGCATACGAATACGTCACTGCATTACACTTACCTTTTCCTTGCGTTACTTGCAATGCACCACCCTCTCCACCTTCTGAGCCTAAGTAAAATGCAAGTTTAATAAAAGTTATTTTTTTTAGTTTTACACAATTTATCTTTACTATCTTTAATACATTTGGCATACAAATACATCATTGCATTACACTTACCTTGTCCTTGTGTTACTTGCAATGCACCACCATCTCCACCTCCTGAACCTAAGTAAAGTGCAAGTTTAATAAAATTAGTTTAGTATTTTTACACAGTTCATCTTTACTATCCCTAATACATTCGGCATACAAATACGTCACTGCATTACGCTTACCTTTTCCTTGCGTTACTTGCAATGCACCACCCTCTCCACCTTCTGAGCCTAAGTAAAATGCAAGTTTAATAAAAGTTATTTTTTTTTAGTTTTACACAATTTATCTTTACTATCTTTAATACATTTGGCATACAAATACATCATTGCATTACACTTACCTTGTCCTTGCGTTACTTGCAATGCACCACCATCTCCACCTAAGTAAAGTGCAAGTTTAATAAAATTAGTTTAGTATTTTTACACAGTTCATCTTTACTATCCCTAATACATTCGGCATACAAATAAGTCACTGCATTACGCTTACCTTTTCCTTGCGTTGGTTGTAATGCACCACCCACTCCACCTTCTGAGCCTAAGTAAAATGCAAGTTTAATAAAAATATTTTTTTTTGTTTTATATAATTTATCTTTACTATTTTTAATACATTTGGCATACAAATACATCATTGCATTACACTTACCTTGTCCTTGCGTTACTTGCAATGCACCACCATCTCCACCTTCTGAACCTAAGTAAAGTGCAAGTTTAATAAAATTGGTTCATAATTTTTACACAGTTCATCTTTACTATCCTTAATACATTCGGCATACGAATACGTCACTGCATTACGCTTACCTCTTCCTTGTGTTGGTTGTAATGCACCACCCTCTCCACCTTCTGAGCCTAAGTAAAATGCAAGTTTAATAAAGTTAGTTTTTTTAAGTTTTACACAACTTATCTTTACTATCCTTAATACATTCAGCATACAAATACATTGCTGCATTACACTTACCTTCTCCTTGCGTTACTTGCAATGCACCACCTTCTGAACCTAAGTAAAGTGCAAGTTTAATAAAGTTAGTTTTTTTAGTTTTACACAATATATCTTTACTATCCTTAATACATATGGCATACAAGTACATCGCTGCATTACACTTACCTTCTCCTTGCGTTACTTGCAATGCACCACCTTCTGAACCTAAGTAAAGTGCAAGTTTAATAAAGTTAGTTTTTTTAGTTTTACACAACTTATCTTTACTATCCTTAAAATATTCGGCATACAAATACATCACTGCATTACACTTACCTTCTCCTTTCGTTACTTGCAACGCACCACCTTCTGAACCTAAGTAAAGTGCAAGTTTAATAAAGTTAGTTTTTTTAGTTTTACACAATTTATCTTTACTATGCTTAATACATATGGCATACAAGTACATCGCTGCATTACACTTACCTTTTTCTTGCGTTACTTGCAATGCACCACCATCTCCACCTTCTGAACCTAAGTAAAGTGCAAGTTTAATAAAATTAGTTTAGTATTTTTACACAGTTCATCTTTACTATCCCTAATACATTCGGCATACAAATACGTCACTGCATTACGCTTACCTTTTCCTTGCGTTGGTTGTAATGCACCACCCACTCCACCTTCTGAGCCTAAGTAAAATGCAAGTTTAATAAAAATATATTTTTTTGTTTTATATAATTTATCTTTACTATTTTTAATGCATTTGGCATACAAATACATCATTGCATTACACTTACCTTGTCCTTGCGTTACTTGCAATGCACCACCATCTCCACCTTCTGAACCTAAGTAAAGTGCAAGTTTAATAAAATTGGTTCATAATTTTTACACAGTTCATCTTTACTATCCTTAATACATTCGGCATACGAATACGTCACTGCATTACGCTTACCTCTTCCTTGTGTTGGTTGTAATGCACCACCCTCTCCACCTTCTGAGCCTAAGTAAAATGCAAGTTTAATAAAGTTAGTTTTTTTAAGTTTTACACAACTTATCTTTACTATCCTTAATACATTCAGCATACAAATACATTGCTGCATTACACTTACCTTCTCCTTGCGTTACTTGCAATGCACCACCTTCTGAACCTAAGTAAAGTGCAAGTTTAATAAAGTTAGTTTTTTTAGTTTTACACAATATATATTTACTATCCTTAATACATATGGCATACAAGTACATCGCTGCATTACACTAACCTTCTCCTTTCGTTACTTGCAATGCACCACCTTCTGAACCTAAGTAAAGTGCAAGTTTAATAAAGTTAGTTTTTTTAGTTTTACACAATTTATCTTTACTATGCTTAATACATATGGCATACAAGTACATCGCTGCATTACACTTACCTTTTTCTTGCGTTACTTGCAATGCACCACCATCTCCACCTTCTGAACCTATGTAAAGTGCAAGTTAATAATGTTTGTTTTCTTAGTTTTACAATATTTATCTTACTGTCCTTAATACATTCGGCATACAAATACATCACTGCATTACACTTACCTTGTCCTTGCGTTACTTGCAATGCACCACCTTCTCCACCTTCTGAGTCTAAGTAAAATGCAAGTTTAATAAAGTTAGTTTTTTTAGTTTTACACAATTTTTCTTTACTATCCTTAATACATTTGGCATACAAATACATCATTGCATTACACTTACCTTGTCCTTGCGTTACTTGCAATGCACCACCCTCTCCACCTTCTTCAAATTTATGAAAATAGATTTTAATGTGTTATATTAGTTTGTTAGCATATAATCTTTTAAGTTACTTTTTTCAAAAAGAAAATGATAATAATATATAATGATATCTGAATATAATCTATAGTAATATATGATAATAATTATAATAATAAAATAAATTCAAAAGAAAATCTAGATGGCAATTCTCTAACTGAGTATGCTTTAGTGTAAGATCCAAACAGGAGCGGTTTTTTTTTGTTATTAGACCACTCACCGAACTTTTTGAACTAGCATTGTGTTTGGATTGATATAGTTTTAAAATCAGGTGATAAAAAATCAATCAATTTTTTCAGGGATTTTAAAAAGGTTTAATCTGTTTGATTGCACACTTGACCCATCTATTTCTTGCATTTGGCCCTCACCACCTACTACGAAAAAAAAGGGTAGCAGATAATGTTGCCAAAAACACGATATAAAATAAAAAAAGGGGGGGCTTACATAAATTACTTAAGGGGTCACAGGAGTCTTAAAAATGTGCAAAGAAGTCACTACAAAACATAGTTTGATCTTTCATGTCATTTTTGAACTACTCAATGTATAAGTATAATTTTTTTATGTGTAATTCTACCAGATTTATTTATTATAAAACAAGTTTTAAAATGTATGAAACTTTAGCCAAAATTAAAATAAATGATATTAAACATGAAGCTATTTGAACACATTGTGATTAGGCTTGGGCGGCAAATTGTGAAGTCAAAATTGAAAAAATGACCAAGAAAATGACTTTATATTGTACAAATATGTACAAACAAAGACTTATACCTAAATTCTCAGCTCAATTTTAATTAGAAAGTATTTAAAAAATGATTTAAAATCAAAAATTTTAAATTTTTATTCATTTTTTTAGAAAAAAGTTCTTAAAATAATATCTAATTTAAATTGAGCTGAGAATTTAGGTATAAGTCTTTGTTTGTACATATTTGTACAATTTAAAGTCATTTTCTCGGTCATTTTTTCAATTTTGACCTCACAATTTGCCGCGCAAGCCTAATCACAATGTGTTCAAATAGCTTCATGTTTAATATAATTTATTTTAGTTTTGGCTTAAGTTTCATAAATTTAAAACTTGTTTTATAATAAATAAATCCTGCAGAATTACATATAAAAAAATTACACTCATTTATTGAGTAATTAAAAAAATGACATGAAAGATCAAACTATGCTTTGTAGTATCTTCTTTGCACATTTTTAAGACTCCTGTGACCCCTTAAGGGGTCATTGGAGTCTTAAAAATGTGCAAAGAATGTACAACAAAGCATAGTTTAATCTTTCATGTAATTTTAACATGTAATTTAACTACTCAATATATGAGAATATTTTTTATATGTAATTCTACAAGATTTATTTAATTTAAAACAAATTTTAAAATTTATGAAACTTTAGCCAAAACTAAAATAAATGATGTTAAACATAAAGCTATTTGAACACATTGTGATTAGGCTTGCGCGGTATATTTTGAGGTCAAAATTGAAAAAATGACCAAGAAAATGTCTTTATATCGTACAAATATGTACAAACAAAGACTTATACCTAAATTCTCAGCTCAATTTTAATTAGAAATTATTTTTTTAAAAAAAATTTTAATCAAAATTTTATTAATTTTTTTTAGAAAAAAGTTCTTAAAGTAAACTTGTGTTCAAACAGCTTTATGTTTAATATCATTTATTTTAGTTTTTACTAAAGTTCCATAAATTTTAAAATTTGTTTTATATTAAATAAATCTTGTAGAATTACATATCAAAAAATTATACTTATATATTGAGTAGTTCAAAAATGACATGAAAGATCAAACTATGTTTTGTAGTACCTTCTTTGCACATTTTTAAGACTCCTGTGACCCCTCAATACGAATTTGAAAATTTTTTACTGGAATTTGGCGCCATTTTACATTGATTTTTAAGGGAGAAAATTACTTGATACTGTTGAGACCCCCTACCCTAAAAATGATATTCGGCTTGAACCCCCCCCCCTCCTCTAAACAAGTCACAATGGGCACCCTATAAGTAAAACTTAACTTAAATGTATGTTGTATATTTTTTAAGTGGAAATATTCTTCTATTTTAATTGATTCCTATCTATAATCAGGTTTGCAAATAGTCCAGTGAATAGAGACTCAAAAAGGGGGTTTACCATACAAAAGGTCCGGTATCGCTGATTTTTTTATATGTTGTGTGAGACCCCTAGGTAGTAATAAATGTGAGTTTTCGTCATCCTCGTTCTATTGCTTTTTCCGCCATCTTGAAAAAACGTTCGAAATTTTGCCCATTTTCCAGTTTTTGGCCCATAACTTTTTTCCTGAGCATTTTTAAATGGAACTTTTCGACGCAAAGTTGTAGAAAATAAAATGTTCTTCAAAATCAGTAGCAAAAGTGTTTTTCTACGACAAACAGTTAAAGAGCTAAGAAACAGCAAAAAGGGTGTAAAATCGAGTGTTTCAAAAAAATATTACGTTCCAACGAGTTTATATCACCGTAACTCACATAAGACTTCATTTTAGCAATAAAGTAGTATTTCACAAATTATAGGAAATTTAATTTCCTATAAAATACACATATCAAAAATAAGTTTCTTATAGATTCCATTAAGAAGGGTGAAATGTACAAACACACAAAAAAAGTCATATTTTAACCCAACAATACAATGTTTTATTTTTTAACCTACATCTCTTTCCCAGTGAAATTTTTAGTGTTTTTGTGAATACAAAACTTGTTTTAAATAATTTTTTCTATATAATGGTTCTGTTTTGTGTTCCATACGATAAAATGTGACGTAGCTACTTTGTTCGAAAAATGATTACGGAAAAAGCAATAGAACGAGGATGACGAAAACTCGCATTTATTACTACCTAGGGGTCTCACACAACATATAAAAAAATCAGCGATACCGGACATTTTGCATGGTAAAACTCCTTTATTCACTTTACTAAAACGCTCGCAATTTTTTACGTGCATCCTCCGAATGGTTTTTTATTCAGGTCGTCACTTGAATGTGGTTCTAAAATACGACGCCCGTCGCCAATAGCCCTCGTGTAGCTCTAGTGCGACGATAATTCGAACCAAACCAAACCCTACCGAATGGTTCTTGGGCACAGCCACGAAAGCCTCGCAATTTATAACCACTGTCACATTGCAAACATTACTGTAGACCGTTTCGCCAACCTTTCGTAATGTAACGTAACAGTGCAGCTTACATCCAAAGAGGTATATTACTCATTTTGTGCACGCTTAACTAAACTCCTCAGCGTAACAGCCTGTTAGTGGGCCAAGGCCTGCCATGCCCTTTTCAGCTTACGTGACCAACGGCTCTTAGGTGATAGGCATATGTCCTGGCTAGGTGGTCAACCTCAAGCGGAAACCCAGTGTTTAGTTCTCAAGCATGTTTGACCCTCATTTCATCGACCCACTTAAAGGATGAATGGGTGAGTCAACCTCGCCCAATTCAGGACCAGATCCCCGGACCTGTGCCGTGGAAATGCGAAGCACTATACGACTAAGCCACTGGGTTCCTTTTGTGTAATATACTTTTTTGGAATACACCCCACCCCAACCAACGTTTCTTTTTAAAATGCTATGTCCACACTACGACAATAAAAACTGACAAGAAATGCGCGTACAGGGAAATGCATATACAATTTGTACAAGCATGACCGCGCACTTACCTCGAATGGTACAAGTTGTATGTGGGACATTTTCATGCGCGTGCATTTCTTGTCAGTTTTTATTGTCTTAGTGTGGACATAACAATACATAAATAAAGAGTTAATGAGGAAGAATTATCTTAAAAGGATGCATAAAAAATGTAAGTTTAAATATTTACCTACCCTCATCTTGTTTTCCCTGTTTTTGATCAGCTTTTTCAATGAGGAATACCAAAAATATATATATATTAGATTAAGTTCACAATTCAACTTAATGAAGTGTGTAGTAGCACAACCCAAATTCTTCTAAGTATAACTAAATGTAGTTTGGTATTGACTAAATATAGTCCAGTTTCTTAATTGGCGATTTCGATCGATTGAATTTACCCTTATAACTAAGTCGGCAATAAGCGGACCGGTCTCTAAATCTTAGTTATACTTCGGAGCTTTTGAGTTTAATACTATACTTTTCTTATTATCTTGGTAAATAAACCAGATGCTGAATACACACCGTGCCAACCTATCTTGAGTAAAAAAAGAGTAAAAAAGCAAAGGGAAAATCTCTATTGGTCCATTGGTTGGAAACTCTTGTAAGGTAACTGTTACATACAAAATGATATTAATACAATTTAACCGAAATGCACTTTTCATTTCGATTAAATTGCCAAATTTTCTCAAATAATATTCAAATCTGTTGGACTTTAAACGAAAATAATGTTTTAAACATGTTTTCTGGATGGGTTCACAAATTATTTATGGAACTTTTTACTTAAGCGGAAGGATGTTCTCCAAAGCATATTTCTATTTACCCAACTTAGGTTGGCAAGTAGTGTAGATGACTCCAAAATAAGAATAAGGTTCTTGAAAGCAGAACTCTTCACTGAACAAATGAAAGTAGACGAGTATTAGAAAATAAATTGCGTTTTTTATACAGGGTGAGGCAAATAAAAGTACCCCCAACGTAGAGATAAGAATACGATAGAAATGTTGCCTAGTCAAAAACAAATACAAAAAAAAGTTTGCCAACTGAAGCTATTGGTCACTCCAATATTAAGCCCAAACAAACGCTTAGCCGCTTATTTGCCGGCAACTACGCTATGGATTGAGAAGCTAGTTGAAATGAAATATAAACAAGGTTTGTAGAGCTGATCAAAAAAAAAGAAGTTCCCACTAGTGTAACAGACTGATCAGTTCGCCAAAAGCAGCGATCATCACGCCAATACTGACGGCAGGCGAAAGAATGAAGAACGGGATTTTCCCCTTTTCGCCATTCCGAGAGAGACTAAAAACTTTGAACATGTTTGTTGTTCTTTTTCGCGAGACGTTTGAATGTTTTGTTTTGAAATGATATTTCGATTTGCAAAACATGTGTAAAAAGGTTAACTCGTCCATTAAAAAGTTAAACGTTGACTTGTGAGTTTATTCCTACGATTTGGACAATGAACAGTGCTATATTTGCTACAATTGGCGCCCAACGAGATAAGCACGAACAACGAACTCTGTACGAGTGCTAGCATGGCTGATGTAAAAATGGCTGCATGCGAATCGACACAACGTGGTGTTGACCTGAAAGGATATAACCAAGACCAGGTTCTCGCTTTCCTCAAGCACAGATAAGTACAAACTTTCTTATGGACAAGAACTACTAAAGGAAAATTATTCAGAAATTGTGTTAGCGGTCGCTAATACGAAGATAATTACTGTTTCTATACAGCTGAAGAATAGCCTCCGCTATTTCGAAAACAAGAATTGAAATTTTCTGTCGTGTGCACAGAACTATTTTCTGGAAATCTATTTTCGCATACCATTCCTTTTGTAGTACCTGTCGAATCTTTTTGATATCTTTATGAATTGAGTAAATATTTCACCCTGAAATAAAAAGTGCAATTATATAGTTTTCAAGAATTATCATAATTCAGTTTAGATTATTTTCGTCAAGAAAAGTGATATCGTAGTAAAATGCAAGGAATTAATCAACTAATTCTGGTTGTATTTAAAATTTATTATTTCATCTAGAAATAAAGTGTATATAATGGCATATTAATACACTGGGAAGGAAAATCATACTTCTGGTTGTATATAAAATTTGTTTTATCGTAAATTCAAGTGGTTATACAGGCTTTATTGGTTGTCGTCAATAACATTGTGCACGTAATTACGTTCGTTACCACTACGAGTATTAAGTTTAAAAATCAAAAGTGACTTTTTTTTTGGTGGTATTGAAAAGATAACCAAATATCTTTGAGTAATAAATTGTTATTTATCCTAATAAATACCGAACTGTCACAATGGCGTACCTATCTAAAGGGAAAAAAACAAGATATTATTGAGTTAGCTCGTGAACTTGATATACCAGTTGATGAAAATTCCAGAGTTCTTGATATTAAGGATGCGATAACTAAATCGGCCTCATATGACGAAGAATTCACACGTGGTGCATTCTTGAGGATAATTGATGAGCGGAAAGAAAATGAAGCCTTACAAGCTTCCGAGAAACAGAAAGCCGAAGAACAGGAACGACTTTTTAAAGAACAAGAAAGGCAGAATAATTTTGAGTTGGAAAAACTCCGACTGCAAATCGAAGTACAAAAAATGGTTCAACCATCTAATATTGCAAGTGTTGCGTTCCCTGCTCAACCACAGTTACAACTGAAAAATCTTATTCCAGAATTTGATGTGAAAGAAGATGACATGTCTTTATACCTCAATTTGTTTGAACGCCAACTAAAATTCTTCAAAGTTGAAAAGTCAAACTGGGTAGCATATTTGCTGGGAGTACTGCCCACTGATGTTGCACAACTAATCGCACGTGAACCAGAGGAACAGTCCCAAGACTATGACTACATAAAAGGAATTCTTCTGCAGCGTTTCCGGTTAACTGCCGAGAAGTTTAGAAAACGGTTCTCCCAAACAAAAAAAGAATTCTGAGATGGCATGGAAAGATTTTTTCTTTGAACTCCGCACCTTTTTCGAAGGCTGGTTGGAAGAACTCCAGATTTCAAATTTCACACAACTCAAGGATCTTATCATTTGTGACCAAATGAAAAGAAGAAGCAGCCCAGAATGTCGTCAGCACTATCTGGATGTGTGGGAAAATCTGAACAACCCGTCAGAACTAGCTGAAAAACTGGATAGTTATGAAGGACTTCGACCAACAACGCTCGGAGCACAGAAGAAAATGGTTCAACCAAAAAGTTACCAAACTCAAGAAGTCAAACGAGGTGCTCTACATCCCAGAAGAGGAAATTTTGGTTCCAGAAACTTGGATGTCCAAAGAGAATCCCGAGAACCGTGGATCCCCATTCAAAATGCGAGAAACAACTCTTATCCTAACCGAGCACAGGCTCCAGCTGCAATACCCAGAGAAAACAGAACTGAAAATCATTCGGAAGAAAGACCAGTGATTAGCTGCTATGGTTGTGGAGCCCCCGGAACCATCAGATCGAAGTGTAGAGTTTGCAATCCTGCAAGAAACTCGCCATCTACGACTTTTGGAGCCGTTCAATTTACCAGTTTCGATGAAAACCCACCTGGAACTTCAAGAATTGAAACAACGGAACTGAGTTATTTGCATTTTAAGTCCCTCTCACTTAAAAGTACCCATCAAACTTTGTTGAAAGTTTCAATAAACGGAATCAATGGTGTTGCATGTGCCGACACCGGAGCAAGTAATACAATAGCTGGTGAGATGTTGTACAACCTACTGAAGGAAAATGGGACAGCATTCCAAACTACAGTCCTAAATGTAACACTGGCTGATGGCATTGAAAAAGAAACCGAGGCACACCACACCGAAGTTGACATCGACGTCGAAGGAAACATTTTCAAGACCAAGATTTTTGCTTTACCATCAGCTAAAGACAATCGAACTCTTCTTGGAACTGACTTTTTGCAAAAAGCTGGTATTGTTCTAAATGTACCACATCACAACTGGTACTTTATCAATAAACCTGGAGAACATTACCCATTCGTGGAAGACCCTTTTCCAAAAACCTCAAATGCAACAGCTGATTTCCACTCAATCCATTTGAGAATAGATGAAGGCCAACATCTTACAGAAATCCAGAAAGCTGAACTGAATGGTTTGATAGAAGAATTTGAAGATATCTTCCAGCCAGGGGGAGAGCCCACACCGTTTATCGAACACCGCATCGATACAGGAGATCACCATCCGGTAGCAACGTCACCTTATAGGATGAATCCTATGAAGAAAGAAATTTTGAAGCAAGAGATTGAGGAGCTGCTGAAGCAGAACATAATTGAAGAGTGCGAGTCCCCGTACGCTGCTCCTGTGGTACTTGTTCCTAAACCTAATGGAAAAGTACGTCTCTGCATCGATTACAGAAAGCTGAACTCTGTGACAAAGGTTGATACCTATCCCTTACCCAGAATGGATGACTTGTTGAATGAAGCTACCCCGACATCCTATATGTCTACTATAGATCTTCAATCAGGTTATCATCAAATAAAAGTTGCTGAACCTGACCAGGACAAAACTGCTTTCATTTGTCCTTTTGGTACATACCGTTATCTACGGATGCCGTTTGGATTACGAAATGCCCCTGCTACCTTTCAGAGATTAATTGACAAATTTCGAAGTGGCTTGAAAGATGTTTTTGCCTTATCTTATTTGGATGACATCATAATCCTGTCAGAGACTTTTGAAAAACATCTGCTTGATCTTGAAGATGTTTTCGCAAGACTGTCCATCTTCAAACTCCATGCCAATCGAGAGAAGTGTCGCTTTGCATGCGACCGAGTGAAATGTCTGGGATTTTGGATTACCAAAGATGGAATTGAAGCCGATAAAGACAAAATTGCTTCTATTCAAAGAATTCCAGTCCCTACCAACGTGAAAGAAGTACAGTCCTTTCTACAAACCTGCTCTTGGTTTCGGCGATATGTCCCCAACTTTGCTGACATAGCCCGGTCACTTAGTAACCTTACTAAGAAGAAAGTGCATTGGCAATGGGGTACTGAACAACAAGAATCTTTTGAAACCTTAAAGAATCAATTGATGACTTCTCCAATATTGAAGCAAGCTGATGCTTCAAAGCCTTTCACCATCCGTACAGATGCAAGTAACTATGCCCTTGGAGCAGTCCTTCTCCAAGGAAAAGGCCCTGATGAACATGTTATAGAATATGCAAGCAGGCTGTTGATCCCAGCAGAGCGAAACTACTCTACCACCGAGCGGGAAGCTTTGGCGGTGGTGTGGGCCTTGGAGAAATTTCGAGGATATGTTGAAAATCAAGAAATTCTCCTTGCATCAGACCATCAACCTCTCAAATGGCTTTTGAGTATTAAATCCCCTTCAGGTCGTCTGGCAAGATGGGCGTTGAAAATTCAATCATACAACTTGAAAATTGAATATACCCCAGGTAAAGCCAACGTTGTCGCTGACATGCTGTCACGTCCAACGTATGCCAATAACGAAACCCCTGATGTTTGCGCCATCACTCTAGACATGCCATCCAGGAAGTCAAGTGATATTCGCAAAGGACAGATGGAGGATGAAGAACTTAGAACAATAATTGAATCATTTGAGAGCGATGAAAAAGATGAGAACTTTGCTAACTACACCAGTCGTGGATACCTTATGAACCAAGGTGTCCTGTACCGGTATTCACCAGAGCACGAAGAAGATGAGGAAGAGGCTCAACTCGTGGTGCCTGTCCAGGAGAGGGAGAGAATCCTTCAAGAACACCACGACGCACAGTGGGGCAAAATCCCTTAAAAGCTGGCCAAAAGTCAAAAAAATTAAAGTTCTAATTTTTAGAGTTTAGCTACGTGGGGATGTTTAGAACTATCTGAAGTATCATATGTCAACGCCCCCGACAGATTTATGGCTTCTGGGAAGAGTTGTGAGGGTGCAAAGTTGACCTAATCGGGAGAGTTCGTTATGAGAGAGGAAATTTCTCAAAAACGGTTGCTTACTTTGTGTGCGTCCAAAAAATTTATTTATTTGTAAAACTTTTTAAAATATGATGCATTCTACTGCTAGGGGTGTGTTTGACCAAAATTAATTTTCTGGGATTTTTTGGAAGTATTTGAATATTTTTTTTCAATTTTATAATTAATGACTTTCTCATTTAATGATATTTTTGGTGTTAAAATTTAAAAAGTAGTAAATTTGTTATATAGTCACATCTAGTAACGTAAAAACTCCCACGCAGTTTTAAACCCCTTAAACTGTAGTTTTCAAAACTGCTTTCACCTGTTGCACGTTTTCGCACGTTTGGCTAAAAATTCAAAATATGTAAGGCATAATTTCTTTAAAGTTTCAATTGTAAAATGTGCAAGTAATGAGTACTATGGTTTTTGCTTTCTTAAAATTGAAATAGCACTTAGTTTAATACTTTTTAATGACTAAAATGAATTATTCAAGATAAAGTAATGTCATATTTTGACAATAACTTTATGTTGGGTGCATTTGATATGGCAGATATTCAAAAATTTATTAAATTTGTTGTCTAGTTTAATGTCAAATTCATAAGTTTTTTTTTCAGAGCCTTTTGCATATTTTATTCATTTGACGTACATCATAAAGTATCTTATCAATTGCAAGTTACAAAAATAAAATCTATTTACTGATTGTGAAACTTTTATGTTTTCTCTTTAACGTAAGTCCACCATCCACTCTACAGCCGAACTCAACGTAAAGCAAGTTGCGCCCCATGAAAGAATAACGTTTTGTAATATCTCTGCAACATTGTAGAAAAAAATTCCGATTTCAGGTCCTCAACTAACTCACATACCTATAAAAAAGGAGGAAATTCTTCAAAATGCTTACTAAATTGCCCCCAAAATCGTCCTTCAACAGTAAAGTATAATTATTGGAACTTGAGCTTTAAAAAATACTAATTGCCTGGAAGAATCTATCTTTAAAATAAAAAAAATGCACGACCATATTGTGTAACCTTTACAACGAAATGGAATGCCGTACATCGAGAGAAACAAAACTTTATTTTTAAAAACAAGAAGTTAATAGATGGGGAAGTTATCATGCCATTTTTTGCAAATAGAAGGTTGGAGCGGCCACCATCAGATTATCGCAATCAAAGCGAAAGAAAGAGGAACATTTACGTTCAAAATCCACTAAAGAAGCCTTAGTTTATGCAACTCAAATGACTTTGAGAGCTACTGATGGTAAGCTAGATGATGAAACTCATAAAAGATGCGACATTCAGTTTTTTCCGGCAAGAGCATCCAAATACCTCACGTCTTTTTTTTTAAAAAGAAAAGCAATGTGTGGGAACCTCGGAAATAGCTGATGGAGCTTTGTCTTTGCTGATAGATGCTCAATTATCACGGCACCAATATGACATTATTAGAAATCATTCAAAAAGTGTTCATTTCTTTCGTACAAAAAGCTAAGAAAAACTGCTATCTTAAAACTAGCTCCTACAAAGTCGAAGAACTAAAGGAAGTGAATGTTCAAGCTCTTTTAGACCATAAAGCTCAAAGAATAATAGACTAGAAAGAATAATTGCACATTGAATAATTTGAGCAACTATTAAAATGAGCAACTAAAATGTTTGAAACTTATTTGAAAATAGGGATATGATGGAAGCCAAAGTAAAAGCCTGTAAAAGCAGAAATTCAAGTCCCTTAATTCTTCTGATTGGAATAGATTTCTTATTTCGAGTGTACCCCTGAAGTGTATTTCGAACCAAATGAAGTAAAAACTATAATCAGCAAGAATCCTAGCACGGTATCACTTCGATTCTATTATTCAATACTTATACAGGTTATAGAAGAATTTGCAAAACACATGGTAGAGTGCACCTAAAACTAAATATTACAGTCTCATTCCAACAATAGTAATATTAAAATCTTAAGTCTACAAATTAATCGTAATATTATATTAACTATGGTGGATGGTAAAATTTGTAATGGTAGTTACATCTACCACGTCTCCATAGCGGTGTTATTTTTATGGATCAAAATAATTTAACAATATTTTAGAAATTATTTAGTGTTTTCTCTACTGTATTAATGGATTATAATGGTGTGGCATGTGAATGTCTTTAAGATACGGTATGAATTATTTATTTATGTGTATGATATTTTAATTTAATGTAAAACTGGTACTTATTTGATTTATTAATATATAAATTGAGTTTTAAATTAAATAATAATTCTTTTTTTTTCATGAAAATGGAGATTATTAATTTTCGACAATTAATTAAATAAAAAATACCATGCTATTAGGGGTTTTAAGTAAATGAACCAAAGGTGATAATTTCTGTGTAAATTACTTTAAATGTTCAAAAATAGGGCTGTACACTTTTAAAAACATACCAAATACCCAATTATGATGCTTTTAGCCCATTGGAGAAATTACAGAATTTTGGCCAGGTTTTCACCCCTTTTGCCCCACTGTGCGACGCCCCAACTGCTGGACACTATGGTGTCGAAAACACATACAAGAAGATTGCATCAAGATATTACTTTCGAGGAATGAAGAAGTTTATCTCAGATTACATTAAGACTTGTCCCGAATGCAATCGTTACAAGCCAACTAACCAGAAACCAGCAGGACTCTTAAGAACGCCGGCGTATGCACAAAGGTTTGAAACTCTTGCCATTGATCTTTTTGGACCTCTGCCCGAGACCCCACTGGCAAGAAGTGGATCTTTCTCGTTGAAGATACAAGTACCAAATGGGTCGAACTGTTTGCTCTTGCTGAAGCTTCTGCTGCAAACTGCGCCAAAGTACTAATTGAAGAAGTATTTCTACGTTATGGAATCCCAAGACGACTAATTAGTGACAATGGCCCACAGTTCGTCAGTTCTGTCATGCAATTGACTTGTAACTTGTTAGGGATTACACAAGACCTCATCCCAGTTTACCATCCACAAGCTAACCCATCGGAACGCAAAAACCGTGATTTGAAACCTAGATTGGCAATTCTAGTTGGAGAAGAACACACTGCATGGGAAGACAAGTTACCCCTCATAAGATTCTCCATGAATACATCAGTGTGTGACACCACCGGTCACACGGCTGCATATCTCCAATTTGGAAGACAGTTGCGCACGACAAACGACATCAGACATGATATAAGACAAGTGATAGATAACGACAACTTTGTACCCGAGATCACACCATATCTCAAGAGGTTTGCCAACTCAATTCTCGATGTCAAAGATAGAGTTGAACAAAAGCAAGACCGTCAGAAGGAATATTTCGACCAACGAAGAAGACGAAAATACTTCAAACCTGGAGACAAAGTTTGGGTGACCATACATCCCATTAGTCGAAATAAGAAAAGTAAGAAGTTCATGCCACGGAGGGAAGGTCCATATCTCATTCTCACCTTGAGATCTCCATCAACGTACGAGGTTGCCGACCCAGCCATTCCCGACCAAGTACTTGGGACTTATCACGTGTCAGCCCTCAAAGAATACTGTGAGGCTGGCCCAGACAGAGACACTGTGCCCGTGGTTCCCCTCAGGAAGAGAGGTCGTCCTAAAAAAACATCTTCTGGTTCCTCACCGGGACGTTTTCGGAACCAGAGGGGGAGTGTAACAGACTGATCAGTTCGCCAAAAGCAGCGATCATCACGCCAATACTGACGGCAGGCGAAAGAATGAAGAACGGGATTTTCCCCTTTTCGCCATTCCGAGAGAGACTAAAAACTTTGAACATGTTTGTTGTTCTTTTTCGCGAGACGTTTGAATGTTTTGTTTTGAAATGATATTTCGATTTGCAAAACATGTGTAAAAAGGTTAACTCGTCCATTAAAAAGTTAAACGTTGACTTGTGAGTTTATTCCTACGATTTGGACAATGAACAGTGCTATATTTGCTACACTAGTGATTATTTCGGTGGTTATTTATCCTAGAGAATAGGACCTTTTTGTTTTTGTTAATACAAAACATTCTAAATTGATTTCAAGACACAAAATTTGCATTATGAGACGTCTTCATACAAATCGAACAAAGACCTGAACACGTAACTAGTCAATGAGTAGCTCTAATGTGAAGCTAATCCGATCCAACCTATGCAAAAAGCAGGTTTTAGGCGGCTCCAAGAGTTTTCCAAGCATTTCTACGTATTCCTATCTCTGGACCGGGGCCACTTTTATTTGCCTCACCCTGTACCTTTGCATAGATCTAACGCGAAATTTATTAAAATTTATTAAAACACATTGCTATGTTTGTACAAATTAATGATTAAGGTTCTTTGCATGCTGGTGTATTCACTGGAAAATCATTATATAATGTTGCTTTAGAAAGTTATATGCATTTATTGAAACGAAATATTTGAAATTAAATCACAGAATATGAAAGACATAAAGTAATATTAAAGTAAAGAAGAATCACAAAAAGCACAACTTTCTGTTTTGAGTCAAGCAAGAAAAAATAATAGTAATTACTATGAACAGCTTTTTTTTTATTTAAACCTGCCTGCAAAAATGGTAGCAAACATATGTGTTTTTTAATATATCAAACTTGTAATATCATTTTTAAAAAGGCACTTAATTATAATATCAATTAAAATGAGGAAAACGTTGCTAAAATAGTTAGTCGAAACTGATATCATTTTTTTATATCTGAGTAAAAATATTTATAAGGAGAAAACTAATCTATGATCAAGTGGTGTAGTTTTGAAAAGTTTAGAAAATCTGCTAAGAGAACTAATTAAACAAATTTTAAATATTAAAATTAGCTGCCATTCAAAAGTTGCTCAAATTTATTAGAAATGTACACAAAATTCAAATTTACATAGCGCATGCTCTGCAGGAATATAATTTATTTAAGTATTCAAAACTTATTTTAAAAAATATGAAATTTACATATAATCCACTGTTTTATTAAGTTCTACTCATAAACTTAGTTTCATGAACAAAAATTGCTTTTTTTTTTCAGGTAAAACTTTTACGAAATTAGTTCATCTCTTTATAAATAACAAAAATGTATATAATACTGAATTTGTATATTTATAAATAAATTAACAGTTGAAATTTTTTTTATTATTTGTAGAAATATGCGCTTCTTTCTGTATAAAGGAATGCGCAATAGTTTTTGGAAAAAAAATTAAATACCAAAATTTTCCAGGCTTGCGATTTCTTCTGGCTGCCATTGCATACACTCTTAAAACAAAGGAGTGAAATCCACTCCAGTTGGAGAAGTGCATTTTCGACACCCTAAAGGTATGCATATTTTCTCAGACTGAGTTAAATTCACTCGTTTAGAGTGATCCTGTCGGAGGTTTAACACACAAAAGATTTACTCCAAAAGGAGAAGTGCATTTTCCAGTCTGGAGGAGTGAAATCCACTCAGACTGAGTTAAAATCCACTCTTCTGTTTTAAGAGTGTATACACTGCTCACAACAATTAGGGTAGCGCATGGCTTCAACCTTTCAATGGGTTCAAATTTCAATGTTTCCTGCGATTTTTTTTCCCTCACTACATTGAGTTTGCACTAATTTATCGTCCGATGGAAGAATCATGTCTTTTGAGGATGTAAATAATGTTTGTTTTAATTAAATGAAAATATGAAAACATTAAAACAAAATTCACTCCCAAAAGTTTTTATGAAATAAATTGAGCCTAAATTCTTCAAGCTTGCATTATCAAATGTTTAAAAATTGATTTTACTGCTTTTTTGCAAATAAAAATTTAAAAATAAATTATTTTTATAGTTTATTCATAATTTATGATTCCAATTTCCCCCCCCCCCTTAAATTTTAGTTTAAAAAATTACATCTACCCTTTCTTTTACCATTTTATTCTGAATGCATAATAAATCTATTTTACAAATTTTAGATTTTAAGAATGAAAAACAAAAAATTGAATCTGAAGGGTTTAACAAAATTACGCAAGGCCCTATTCTAATTGTTTTGAGTGTATATAAACCCTAGCAAACTATTTACTAATAAGCAATAACCAAAATACTTAAATTTTCCGACATTATATCTTGCATCTTTTTGATATTAAATTGATTTATAAAACTTACCCATGGACGGTGGCATTGGCTTAGTCATTGGTGAAAGAAATTACATTTAGTAGTTGAATGTATTAACATTGGTGGTGGTGTATTTAGTTACTATGGAAGTGGTGGATAAAGAAATTCAATATTGGTGGTGATTGTGGGGATTTAGGCAATTTTTTCGGCGATGGTGGATGCAATTTCTTTTTATGGTGGAGAATGATATTCTTTTTATATTGGTAGATGAAATTCCATTATTTCGGGGGGAGGGCTGAGGTAATTCCATCTGTTGTAGTGGATGAAATTAAATCGATTGTGGTGAATGAAATTCATTTAGTGGTGGTGGATGAAGCTTCATTAGTGGTGAATGAAATTCTATTGATATTTGTGGATGAAATTCCAGTATTGAAAGTGAGAAGGTTAAGGTAATTCCATCTGTAGTAATGGATGACATTCCATCTATAGGGGTGAATGAAATTCATTTAGAGGTGGTAGATGATGCTTCATTGGTGGTGAATGGAATTCTATTGACATTGGTGGATGAAATTTCCAGTATCGAAGAAAAGATAATTCCATCTGTAGTAGTGGATGAAATTCCATCTAGTAGTGAATGAAAATCCTTTAGTGGTGGTGGATGATGCTTCATTAGTGGTGAATGGAATTCTATTGATATTGGTGGATGAAATTCCAGTATCGGTAGTGAAAAGAAAAGGTAATTCCATCTGTGGTAGTGGATGAAATTCCATCTATAGTGGTGAATGAAATTCATTTAATGGTGGTGGATGATGCTTCATTAGTGCACTGAAAAAAATCTTACAAAAAAACGTAATTTTTTGGTAATGGTATTTCTAGTAATAACACCAGAATTACAGGTACTTTAACCATTCAACTAGTAACCTTACGATCCATTTTGGTAACGGGTTACCAGAATTTCTGGTATCAAGAAAGATAGCTCTTTTTACCAGTACGTTTGGTAAGATTACAACTATGAAAAGTAAGTTTACCAGCACAAATGGTTTTCCCACCATACGCTTTGTTTTTATACGAGAAGCATGGTTTGTTTAATTTCCAGAAAGCATTGGTCTTTTACCATATGCTAGGTGATTGGATCATGATGAGCTCAATGATACTTACCAAATACCACGGTATTAGCTGAAATTTTGACTACCAAACGCATGTTAAATTTCACTCATCAAGCATGGCGGTGCTGTGTTGCAGTCGTTTGTGGAATTCCATCTATAGTGGTGAATGAAATTCATTTAGTGGTGGTGGATGATGCTTCATTAGTGGTGAATGGAATTCTATTGATATTGGTTGATGAAATTCCAGTATCGGTAGTGAAAAGAAAAGGTAATTCCTTCTGTTGTAGTGGATGAAATTCTATCGACGGTTGTGGAGTCAATTCTATTGCCGGTGTTGGATGAATTCTAATGCTGGTGGTTGATGAAAGTCTATTAGTTGTGGTGATGAAATTCTCTTTGTCGTGGTGTATGGCATTCTATTGTTGGTGATTGATGGAGAAAACATTTTCAATATAATAAATATCCAGAAATCCAATAAATAACCTTCAGTAAAAAAAACTACATTATTCAAAAGTTATAAAGAGAGTATTCCTTGTACGGGAAAAAAAGAATATTTTGAGTAAATTAAGAATCTAGTATGCAATTATATTATAGTAATTAAATAACAATAATAATAAGTTATGCTAAAAAGTACTCATTTTTTCTAATATAGTTAAATAAATAAAATAAATATAATCATAATTTGCAATACATTTAGATATTAGGCATTTAAAATTCAATTAAATACTATAAAATATGTCCTGGTCAAAATTAAATTGATCAGAAAACCCTTCATTATAAATGACAGCAAAAGATTAGCATTGAGGCAAGGTTGACATTAAGTTAAGTGAATGATTACACAAATTGCACGCACTAGATAGTTATCACGGTAAATTTCAAGATATAATTTTTTTAGGAAAAAAACATATCTAAATTATTTTGAATGAGTCGCTACTTTTTTAGTTGGATGCTTTTAATATATCGGTAATACATCATAACTAAAAGCTCATTTAAAAAGTAATATTTGCAAATTCTATTCGATTTTTCGATAATATTTCTGTATATTTTATTGCAAATTTTGCCTAAATATATATTTTTTTTAATATTTAGGTGTTTTCTAAAAAGTTCGGATAAACTCGATGTTAGCGTGGTATTTTAAACTTATATGCCAATATTCGCTTACTTTTACAAAAGTAGTAAAATTTTCGCAAATATGGCATTGAACAAAAATGTAAACGAAATGTTAATACTTTTTAATTATTTAGTCATGTATTATCTAAAGGAAGTTATAATTCAACCATATCTATCTGCTTCACAGTATGATTCATAACTTTTTCGAAATACACATGTTACCATTATAACCCGGAATTAGCTAAAACTAGAATTAACTAGTGAGAACTAGTTTTATCTGAAGCCATTTGTGAAAGATAGTTTCCTCTATCTAAAACTAGATCTCACTAGTAAATCCAGTTTTGACCAAGTGTTTTGGTTAAAACTAGTTGTAATTAGCCAAAAATTTAAATATCTAACATGTTTTAGATAAAACTAGAATTAACTGCGAATGCTTTTACTTTTTATTTATTATGAACGTTAATATTATAATCATAAAACGACAATGTATTCCTTAAAAAACTCGATGCACGGTTCTTAATGGAGTGTCTTCCAATATCCAAAAGCTTTCATTGCATTTCAGCCCAATAATTAACTAAACTAATCCAAATATATTATCCTAAATCATGCTATTTTCCGTTAATTCTAGTTTTTATATCTAAAAAAGTGTTTATAGTTAAAACTAAATTAAACTAATCTATTTCGTCAAAAGTAGTATTAACTGGCAATAACTGGTTTTAGCTAGTGGAAACTAGTTTGAACTAATGACATCAGTTAAAACTAGTTTTCACTAGTAAATTCCAGTTGTACACTCTTAAAACAAAAGAGTGAAATCCACTCCAGTTGGAGAAATGCATTTTCGACACCGTAAAGGCATGTATATTTACTCAGACTGAGTTAAAATCACTTGTTTGGAGTGATCCTGTCGGAGGTTTAACACACAAAGGATCCACTCCAAAAGGAGAAGTGCATTTTCCAGTCTGGAGGAGTGAAATCCACTCAGACTGAGTTAAATTAGGAGTGTTTGTTTTAAGAGTGTAACTGATTTCGGGTTTTAACGGTGATATATATGTATTAAAACGAATTGAGGAAATAAAACAAGGAAATAAAAGTACTATAAAACATGATAATATCTATGCTATATATCAAATGAAATGTTTTTCGCAATAAATAAATTTTAATAAGCTTAGTCATTCCATGTGTTCAATTGTATTTTGTCTAGTTTCCAATATATCAATAGTAACTTATAACAAACACTATTCTACATGTATACAAAAAGAAGATAGCATTGTAGAATTTCATACCGAAAAACTGATCCCGTTAAATTTGTGTTATTAAACTGATAACTGAAATTTCAGAACGAAATTGTAAACATTACGGAAACTTTCTGTCTTAATGAGGTAAATTTCCTACGGTAGTGTCCCATAAAATACACGGAAACTTTTTAAAATTGAAAAATGGTTTTGCGTTAGTACACTGTTAAAAAAACCCTGAATTTTACGTACATATTTCTGTGATTATTTTCGGGAATTTACGGAAAGATTGCGTTTCTTTCACAAACAGACGGTTTGTCTGAAATACACAGCTTGTTTCCGTTTTCCTTAAACGCTTGACAAGTGAAAACGGAAAAACACAGTATTTCTGATTGCAGAATTTCACTTAAGACCCGTATGAACGTAAATTCTCCATATAACCTCGCACCCAACAGCTTTTAGCCTCGACACATCGGCCGACCGACTCAGCCACCTTGTTTTTTGTTTGTTGTTTTGTTTTGACCACATCTGAAGCAAGCAAGAAAGATAAATATACAGGTATGTTCATTTCGTTTAATAAAATAAGATTTTTTCAATGTTTATATTCCCTATCTTCCTTTTCTATCTATAGAATCGAGTTATTGTCTCTTTCTTATTTGTTTCTGTAATATCTATAGTCCTATAATTGACCGTGAGGTGAATCCAGAAATTAATAATTCCGTTTGTTTACCAACACGCGCAACTAAGTCAATTTGATTTAAATGTTTAAAAAAGCTGTCAAATATATGAAATAAACAAAGTTCACAAACAAACAAGTGCACATTATTAAAAAAACTAATGAAATGACTTGAAATTATTACGTTTAAATTCGATTGAAAAGCTATAGCCCTCGTGAAGCTTTAGTGCGATGATAATTCAAAACCTAACCTCGATTGAAAAGCACGGTTACGCTATCGCTATAAGAATGGTTTATTTTAAGAACTATGCAAGAGAGAGTATACATAACGCAAACTTTTTCTTTACAAAATAATAAACTTTTGTTGATTTTAATGGATCAATTTGTGATTACGGATGTATGCAAATCACATATTTTGATTCGATTCAGAAGTTACATACACTATTGCCAATGCTCTTTGTTTTGAAAAGTCTGCACACACAATTTCCGATTAAATGCAAACTTTCCAACACATTCAAAATTTAGGAATTGCAAGTGTCCGCAAAACGCTATTTTAGTGTTTATTTAGATATAGCTGCTAAGTGATATCTCATTTTCGGATCACCGTCTATAACTTCATGTCGGTGATATTCAAAAGCAATAGTTATTAGCTTTTACTAGAATACTAATTATAAAATTGTATTTTATTACTAAAATACTATTAAATTGCATTAAAGTTATTATTTTATACTAAATACTATTATAAAATTGTATTTTTAGTAATGATATACATTGTTCAAGAACACTTCTGTTTTGTTTCTACTATTAAAAAAATATTTTCAGTGTATTCTCAAAACTGTATTGAGATATATGAATAAATCAATTAATTAAAGGTACTGTAAGATTCATGCTTTGTCTGCCCCCTCCACCTCTTCACAAAAAGAGAAAAAGCGTTTTTAACTCTGATATTAAATTATTGCGGTCATACTATGGAAAACTTGCTCGAAAAAAAAAATCCTAAAATTGGCAAATTGTTTAATTTTAGAAGGACTTAAGAAGGAATTTGCCTGGTTTACGCCTGATTAACAGTTGCTTCTATACATTAGATCTATTCATTTAAAATTGGATTTATATATATTAATATATTATTTTTTTAGGTGCTTGTTTATCATAAATCTTCAAAGAGGGTCAAAAGTTCGGAAAAAGAAGAAAACTAAATCTGTAGTTCCTGCATAAATTTTTAAATTAGTTGAGAATTTGAGAACCATATCAGTCTTTTTCAATTGTGAAAGACAAATAAAACCTGATTATATTCTGTAATTCTTTTGTTATTCATATCTTGTTAAATTGTATCAGTGGTGTATCCAGGGGGGGAGGGATAATTCTCGTCCCCATGTACTAAAACATGTTGTTGTTGTTTTACTATCAGAGACTATACAAACTTATGTATGTATAGTACAAATGCAGACACTTAATGATTTATTGTTTCGACCAAAAAATTTACTGTCTTAAAGAGTCTCTCTATTAAGGGGTGTTCAACCCCTAAGACACCTGACTCATAATCCCCTACCCATGATTTTGCCCTGGATATGCTACTGAAAAGTACAATACCATTTTTGTAGCCACAGAACAACACCAAATATATACATTATAAAAAATATGTCACAAAAATTATCAAAATTGGAAAAATTATTAACATTTTTCTGCCATATTAAAATTGTTTTAAATATATGAAGAGTGGTAATTTTTTAATTTAAAAAATGTGAACAATTTCCCTTTTATTCAGATTATATACCAAATATGGTTTTAAAAATATTAAAGGATTAGATTGTATTAGTTTTGAATAGATTTAAGGTTTAAGTATGAAGACACTTGCTTACGTTTCTCCTGTTAAATTTCCCTATGGTAATATTTATAACAATATATATATTGGATATATTTAGAAGGATTGATGGTTAAATAGTATATAGAAACAAAATTGACAAGAAAAAAGCAAAAATGTCTTGGAATTAACTAGAAAATATTTTCTGAATTTAGAGAGAAATGCAAATTAGAAATTCATGAAATTAACAAAGAAACAGCTAAATAAAAATTCCTGAAATTAACAGAATATTTCTAAAACGGTAAATCCTGAAATTAACGGAGAAATTCCGAAATTTAAGATCCTGAAATTAACGGAGAAATTCCAAAATGGAAGACCCTGAAATTAACGGAAGAATTCCGAAATGGAAGTTTCTGAAAATAACGGAAAAATTCCAAAACGGAAGATCCTGATATTAACGGAAAAATCCCGGCAACTTGCTGCCAGTAGTTTTTCCGTCAATTCAAGGAATTTTTTTCAACAGTGTAGGAACTCGTACTTGCAACCTGCAAGTTTCTGGAGAAGCTTCATATCAACTCAGCAAAGGAATCTCTTAGTCTTAAAAAATAAATAACACGGCTTCACTATAAGACATCTTGTTGACGTTAACATGTCCCCAAATGACGTTATTGAGAGCAAGTTTTAAAGAAAGCTGTTCTAAAACTTAAACGAGCTAAAGCAAGCAAGAGGTTCAAAATCGTAAACTTATCAAAATGGTTTTAAACCTTCGGAAACAAGGAGAATTTCCGTAAAGGTGACTTTTGTTTACTAATAGGTAGTTCTCATAAAAATAATCGTTTTTCATACAATAAACCTTTCTTTGGGATTTTCATTAAAATAAAACTAAATAAAGGTTTTTGATTTATCGCCTAGAGCTTTAACACGCAGCTATTGGATATTTTGTAATGCAAAAACAAATTAATTAGTCATGCTGTTATATTCAACTTTTACAATTTCCGAAATATAAACAAATGGGTTAAGCACTTTCAATAATAAATAATACATTAACTATAAATAACAACAGTCCGCGATATACGAAATAAAAAGAAAATTCTTACAGTTTTCATATTTTTGAAAAGTAGAGGATTGATTGCAAATGTGGGGACCCAGTTTGTTTTTAGGGTTGTAAAAAAATAATAATAATAACTATTTCAACACGAATATTGCTTTGTAAATTAATTCTAGTGTTAAAAACAGGGGCTATAAGACGAAAACTCAAACTGTTGGTACAACTGTGGAAATAAAAAAGTACCCACTAGAGGTTATTTTGGCCGATGGGAATTAATTTAGAATGTTATTCGTTCACAAAGTCAAAAAGGTTCGATTCTATAGGATGACTAACGGTCGAAATAATCACTAGTGGGTATTTTTTTATTTCCACAGCTGTACTTAGGTAAACTAAACTACTCGGCGTAATGGCCTGTTAGTGGATCCAGGCCTGCTATGTCCAACTTATTCCAGCTTATTTGCAGACTGTGGGATGTAGGCATATGTCAAGGTAAGGTGGTCAGTAGGGTGTCCCTTATTTTACGAATTTTCGAAATCGAAAAGACGTACCCTCTCATTTTTTTCCTTTTATGTCAAAACACTCAGAAACGAAGTTTTATCTCATTCTGATATTGGGAACACGCGCCGCTTTTCATTTGAAATTTGCAAAAATTGCTAAGAAATCAAGTTTTTGCTCCATATCTCCAATTCTGTTAATCTAACAACAAAATGGTCAATGCAGAAGTTTTAAAACACACCTTTTTCTACAAGTTTTGTATTGACATAATTGTTCTACGAGTTACGGTTATCGAGATAAATCGGAAAGAAGTGCGAACTTTTTCGGAAACTCGCAAAATGCTCCAATCCACTCACCATAGTAGGATATAAGCACAACAGCACTTCATAATAGTGTCTAAACCAAGTTTATTCTACCTTAATATTCATAAAATAATTGCACATTTGTGTACTTAAAATAAGAATTACGAACAATCCATGCTAATTGATTTTTTGTAAGGGGCAGGGCCGTCACGTGGGTACTGGAGCGGGGCTGTAACCCACAGCGCTTTTTTTTTTTTTTTTTTTTTTTGAGAAAAACAATGTGGGTTCGAGGCTATTAATAATAAAATGAAAATATGCAATATGAAATTGATTAAATCACAATATTAATATTTATTGATTATAATTTGGTTTTGTATACATAAAGAATACCATAAAACAGATGAATAAATTTCCTCAAATGTTTTCATCTAAATTCAAAGAGTTTAAAATTAACAAAAGATGAAAAGTAATCGCAATAACAACACGTTTACAACAAGTTTATTCCACCTCTATATTCATAAAATAATTGCACATTTGTGTACTTAAGATAAGAAGTAGAACAATCCATGCTAATCGATTTTTGTAAGGGGCAGGGCCGTCACGTGGGTACTGGAGCGGGGCGGTAACCCACATCGCTATTTAAAAGAAAAACACTGGGTTTCACCAATCTTGTTAAAACTAACAACAAAAATAAAGTGTGGAATCGGGATTAGATGTGGCATTTAGAAAATATTTAAAGAAAAAAAACAGTTATCTTTTATTGATAAGAACATCCTCCTAAATGCCACGTTGGGAGCGGGAGTACAATAAATTAACCAATCCCTGAACCGCTTGATTATATATAAGGGGCGATTTTTCGGATGGGGGTTTGCTACCAAAGATTGGCTTAATTGTTTGAAAAACATTTGATATTGTAGAAATTTTGGAAAGGATTTGCAAAAAGATGTTAACAAGACTCGAAATTACGGGAGTCGAAGAGTGGAGATTCAAAGTAATTTTTACAACTTATTTGATGTAGCATATTCAGATGCACTTAATATATTGAAGATTGAAGAAGGTGAAGCGTTTTTGATGAGACAAAGAGAACCAGGAAGGCCTTGCCGCTTAACTAGAGTTGTTAGGAAACTTGCAGAAACAGAAGAGTGGGCAAAACAAAGGGCTGCCAATGAGGAAAAAATACCTAAGACATCGTTCATCGTCAATTTCTAGAGTGACTTTGGTGCCAGAAATTGTATATAGTTCGTTTTACAGTTTTCAAAACGAAGAGTCAGATTCAAGGGAAGTATTATTATTTACTTACGCAAAAAGCAAGCCGTTGCCGAAATAAGCTTGCAAGGAAGGTCATAATTATCCCAAAACTGGAAGCAGGTTTTGAATAGATATAAGTTGAGCGGTAAAAGACTCTGTTTTCTGTTCTGTAGCAAAAGCTGAAGCTCTTAAATACTGCACTGATGAATTAGCAATAAATAAGTCCTCCCTTTAACGAGTTTGAACAAACACTCGTGAAGAATGGGCTAGAGGTGCAATGCACTTGTGTAAAAACTAACATTCCAGAAATAGTTACTCTTCTCACTGTGACTGTAATCTGTAAGCAGCTCTAAACACTATAAAAACCAAGGAATGTCGTCTTCCCATATCGCTCCTGTTCTTGCGATTTCTTTTCATCTTTCGTTATAATATCAAAACTCTTTGAATTTAGATGAAAACATTTGAGGAAATTTATTCATCGGTTTTATGGTATTCTTTATGTATACAAAACCAATTATAATTAATAAATATTAATAGTGTGATTTAATCAATTTCATATTGCATATTTTCATTTTATTATTAGTAGCTTCGAACCCACATTGTTTTTCTCAAAAAAAAAAAAAAAAAAAGCGCTGTGGGTTACCGCTCCGCTCCAGTACCCACGTGACGGCCCTGCCCTTTACAAAAAATCAATTAGCATGGATTGTTCGTACTTCTTATTTTAAGTACACAAATGTGCAATTATTTTATGAATATTAAGGTATAATAAACTTGGTTTAGACACTATTATGAAGTGCTGTTGTGCTTAATTCTATATCCTACTATGGTAAGTGGATTGGAGCATTTTGCGAGTTTCCGAAAAAGTTCGCACTTCTTTCCGATTTATCTCGATAACCGTAACTCGTAGAACAATTATGTCAATACAAAACTTGTAGAAAAAGGTGTGTTTTAAAACTTTTGCATTGACCATTTTGTTGTTAGATTAACAGAATTGGAGATATGGAGCAAAAACTTGATTTTTTAGCAATTTTTGCCAAATGAAAAGCGGCGCGTGTTCCCGATATCAGAATGAGATAAAACTTCGTTTCTGAGTGTTTTGACATAAAAGGAAAAAAATGAGAGGGTACGTCTTTTCGATTTCGAAAATTCGTAAAATAAGGGACACCCTAGTGGTCAGCCTCATGCGGAAACCCCAGTGTTTACGTCCCAAGCATGCTTAGTTCTCATTTTATCAACCCACAAAAGGGATGAAAGGATGAGTCAACCTCGCCTAATCCGGGCTGTGGCAGTGAATTATAAAAAAAATTAACAAGAAAAAGGGTTATTATTAGATGTAAATAATTAAATGTGATTCGATTACTGGCACCGCACGCAGGCAGCAAAACTGGGTAAAAGTTACTTAAAAGATCCGGAGTGCAGTTCTTTTATAGAGCAGCTTGAAGTGTGTGGCCCCATGCGTATTAGCATTTCCAGTACTTGAGCGCCACCATCACAAGCGAAAAGCGCCGCAAATGACGATCTTCCATACTTCAGAGCATCGCCACAAGCAATTAACACGTAAATTGGTTTCGAAATTGACATGGTCCGATAGAAGAAGATCCAAATATCAGTTTTCAGCCCTTTATTATAAGTATCAGTCATTTGTTTCTGTAAAAAATGAAGTTGAACGAAGGTCAATACGATATTAGAGTTCTTAAAAAAAAAATTCAAACTCTTTAAAAAGTTCTATTAGTAATTAATTTTCAAGGCATTTTGAAATATAAACAATGATAAAATAATTTGTGAACTACAAATAAGTGATACGGCCTTTTTTGTTGCATTTATAGCAAAAAAATTGTATTTATAAAGTTTAAGGCGTGTCCCTTAGCAACTATTAAACATAATTTTTTAAAAAATTTATTGGAGAAGCACACTTTTTAGCATATATTTGTATAAAAAGTATACTTAGTTTAAAAACATACGTGTAGGATTTTGCTCGGAGCTTAAGAGGTTACATATATATTTACGGAACTTACCGAATCAGGGGAAGTACGTAACGGCCCAAAAATAGCATCGGTAAGAAAGCGAATAAACTCTTCGAAATTCCGATCTTCAGCAGCGATTCGGTGAGTTCTGTGACAGTGGCCACTGTTGGGGGTCCTGAGTACTTATTCCAACACTTACCACGACTAATCAAACAAACCAAATCCTGCCCTAACCAACTTACAAGGCCAGAGAAGCTCTCCCAAACATACGCTAGAACGAACGTCGCTGCTTCAAATGCCGAACTTGTTCGGAACCCTATAAATATAATCATCCGTGAACGAGTGCGGTTCCAAACAGGTTTCGAGATCCAGTTTCTTAATCTTCGGAACAACAAGAGTCGGACCAGTAGTGACGTCAAACTTTCCGTCCAAGCACGTGTTTAGAAGAGCTTCTCTGGCCTTGTAGTTAAGTAGGCCTTAAACAACCAAACTAAACGAACATTTTTGAAAATTTGACGCACAAATTCAATCGATGATGTCCCTTGCTCTTCGTTACGCAACGGATCAAATGGAGTCTATTTAAATTGAAGCCTTTTATAAGCTTTGGCGGGCTTTTTCGGAAAAATTACACAATATTTTCGGATTTCTAGTTACGTGTTTTTCAAAGAACAGGAGCTCTGCAACGCACAAAACGTGCATACGTCACCCTTTTGCTAAGCTTTTTTTATGTTTTTGAGAAATGCCATTTTGAATTTCAAATACAATGTGGTTATAAAATAACGCTCGCTATTCGGAGTGGTTTGTAGCTTGAATGAATTATCCAAATGCATCAAACATTGAGACAGTTACTTATCAAGGAGGGGGAAAAAGAATGGAATCATTAAAAAGACAGAATCCTAAAAAATAATCATGAAAAAGAATAATCATAAAAAGTGAATCTTCATCATATAAAAAGACCGTCTGTAAAAATTTTCAATACAAAAGAAGTGTGGAAAAGAATTATTTTTTTCATCTAGATTAACAAATGGGTCACTTTAGTTTGGAGACCCGCGTAAATTTGATCGCGTTAAGACTAAGCAAAAAAATGCTTGTCAAAGTTATTTACAAAGTTATATGCTTGACAAAGTTATTTTTGTAAACAAATTGATTAATTGCAAACATTTATCTTTCATTTAAAAACAGTCGATTCATTTAAAAATAATGATTTTGATAAAAAAAATATGATAGATTAAATGTTGAACATAAATTTCAAAATTGACGCAATTATTTTTTCTTTTTTCTGTTCTTTTTAAGAAAACATGTACCTTTTAAGAACAATATAGAATTTATTCGTTCTTTTGATTGTCTGAGAAAATCAACTTTTTAATCGTTCTAATCCATTTGAGATAATTTCATTTGTGACAGACCAAAAGTTTTTTTGCTAAAATATCCAATGTACTGGCATTAAAAAAATACTTCACATCAATCTTAACTACTAATGAATCCCGCCAGCAAATTTAAAATTGCCGAATCATTTTTTTACCTTCAATTATTTTTATTTGAATTCTAGAAAAACTTCCTTATCTGAAATTGCATATTAAAATACAAATATATTGTTTATGAAAAAGATATTTAGCTCACTTCCCTTTTTTTCAATTTTTTAAAATAGGTATCATCTTGGAGATTCCATCCGTCTGTCTGTCCGTCTGTAAATAAGAAACTTGTGCTTGTCGGAACTTATAAATTCGTAACATAAATGGAAGTTTTCAAAATTAGATTTCTTTACTATAGCAGCATAAACATTCAGTTTCTTTAAAAATCCATTAATGATGTCTTGGGTTTTGATTATTGTTATATTTCGACCTTGTAGCTCAGTATTTAGCTCATTTAGGTGCATAAATATGTCTGCTAAGTATGAAAGTTGAAACAACCAAGTTGGGGAGCTATAAAAATCCGACCAAATTCTGGTTTTTGCATCTTGTAAAAATAACAGCATTTCAGATCGCAGCTCAAATAACTTACTCAAAGACTTCCCATGGGACAGCCATCGTAATAAAAAAAAGTACCCAAATATAATAAAAGAGTGCAGCATGGTGGACACGGGGGGGGGGTCGCGAATTTATTGTGGCATTAGGGGGTCATCACCTACAAAAGGTTGAGAACCACTGGATTAGATCAACCAGGTTATGGGACAACGTTGAAGAGACTTTCTTCAACCTCAACATCCATAGCAGTCGACAGATTACATCCAACTTTTGAGTTCTGCGTTGAGTTGAGGTTTTAAATAGAGAATTTTTGCTCGTTCGGGGAGATATGTCCTTAAGAGGCTATTCCAATTCATTAAAACCTAGGGAGATTAGTTAAAACTATCAGCATTAGTTAAGATAGCAGCCAGTTAAAACAGCTTTGTGACATTACCGAAAAAAATTTAACACAATTTATTGAACAATTCCACTAAACTGAAGGTAGAAAACTATAGGATTATTTTTCTCTTATTGAAAAAGGCAAAAGTTATATCAATCGACTTTTTTTAAAAGATATTGAAAAAAAAAAGGAAAATAGATATTTTGACATCGGGGAGATTTTCATCTTTCTGTCTATAATCTCCTTTCAATATCCGTTATAAGAGTTCTATTTAAAAAAAAAATCTATTTTTTGTTAGGTCTCTGGTGTCATACCTTTCTACCTTTCACACTTTTGTCTGTCTCTAAGTTCTTCCAGCACTCTGTCCATCTGTTCTGTGTCTTTCAGTCTGCCCATCTGTTCTGTCCATCTGCTTTAACTTCCGTACTAACCGTCCTAATTTTCAATGTGTGAAAGATATGGCATCAGAGACCTATCTAATATAATCTTATTCTCATATCAGTCCACTAGTACCATAAGAATTTTTGTGAGTGTATAAGTAACAGGAAAACAGTGACGCGTTTATGGATGGTGGGGCCATAGGCGGCTTCCGAATTTGGGGCCCCTCGCCCCCTCCCCCAAACAGAAATTAGAATTTAAAAAAATCTTAATACTTGTACAAAGAAAAAAGCATGATGAAAGATGAACCAGTTTGTAAATTGGGATTATCATCTCCCCTTTTTTTGGAGCATGAATTACTAGTAACGCAATCGGGGCTGAAAAAACAGAACCATGGTTTTTGCTAACTATTACAAGACACAAGAAGTTCTTATACTTTTAATAAGTATTTAACTTAAGAGGACTCTCTTGGGAATTTCACATCTTGAAAATCGTAATGTTATTCCTATGGAGAATATTCGCAAGTCAATTACAGCCACAATTTTTTTCAAAGGTTACTAGTTTCTTGTATCATTGTAAAGAGCGAAAGGAACTAAAAGGATAAAACTAATTTGTTTCGTGAAACTCACATATTTAGTATTTTTAATAATTTTTTAAAATTAGAACTTAATGCTTACTCCATTTTTTACTAACTTCAAAAAAATTATTAAAAATACTAAATATGTGATTTCACAAAACAAATTAGTTTTATCCTTTTAGTTACCTTCGTTCTTTACAATGATACAAGAAACTAGTAACCTTTGAATAAAATTGTGGCTGTAATTGACTTGCGAATGTTTTCCATAGGAATAACATTACGATTTTCAAGATGTGGAGTTCCAAAAAGAGTCCTCTTAATAATAGAAAATATAACCAAACACATTGCCTGTATTTATCTAGGATTCAGGGGAGTTCATTGCTAAGTAAAGTTTATGAGTATTTTTATTGTCTTTCGTAGACAAACATCGGAATAATCAAAATAACTAAAAATACAAATACAAGTGAAATGCAAATTATCGAATGTGTATATATATATATGCATGTGTTCAATTAAAAATTTAGATTAAATATAATTAAATTAATTATTTAATGTTATTTCAAAAATACAAGAGTTAAAACAAAATTCGTAGAATTAACCGTCTTATAATTTAAAAATAATTATTCCCAATCATAAATAAACATATACTTTTAATAATGGATTGACAACAAATGGGAAGTTTTTATGCAAAAAATATACACTTAATTATATTTTGAAAAATTTCCAATAATACCATAATTTGGTATGTCTTTTAAAAAGTTATCAAAACTTCAGAATAAAAACATAACGTGTGGATTTTGAAACACTACTACCTATTTAGAGTCTTCCTTCTGTTTATAATGCATTAAATCTCAATTAAAATGGAAAAAATCTCCAGAGTACCGTTCGATCAATTTACAAAAATGGATATCTATTGTCTAAAGTCTCCCGTCACAAAAATATATTTTGTAATTTTTATTACAATAAAAGTGGTATATATATATTTTTTTGGTTTGCAAACAAATTGCCAAGAAATTCTTTCACTGGGTGGTTTGGTAGGGGAGCGATCGAAGCGCTCCTACAGAAAACGACTTGGGAATTCTCGGAACTCCGTGACGTCATGCTTGTATAGTTCGGTAATAGGAGACACTAAAAAGCGACAATTCGGCGGTCAGTTATTATGTTTGTATGCAGACAGTTGTAAGTCTAGGCATTTGTTATTAATTTTTTGAAATTTGGGGGCCCTCGCAATCTTGGGGCCACAGGCGGCCGCCTCTAACGCCTATTGGTAAACGCGTCGCTGCAGGAAAACAGAATGTTCTTTGAGAACGTCCTTAATTTTATTTGTTGGCGCGTAAATTACGCTTTCAAATAATGACTTTCGAGAATTTGACATTTTTATGTTACTCGGGCTCATGTGATTCGACATATGTTGTAGATAAATTTGAATTTGATTTATATATATACCTATCATTTTTTTGGCCCGTCATTTGTCTACTGTGTTTTTCCCTTGTAGAATTTTATTTTATGTGAAAAGATTTGATCCCCCCAAATGAGAGAACACATGATTCTACAACTGTGATAAACACATTCCAACTTTTTTTTATAAATATATTTTTTAAAGAATGAATTTGCAATTATTTGATCTTGAAATTATCAGTCCAATATTCGATCTTTTTTTATGTCCGTGGCTACAATGTGTTGGTATTTAACTCAGCAACTGCAATTTATTGAATTAAAGCAATATGATGGGGCAAAAACAGTTTACATTTCTTCTTATTATTTATTGATGTATTGCCATTGACTTCAAATAACAAAATTAAAGTAAGTATATTTTGTAAGTATATTATTTCAATATACTTAATCTCACTCACTTTATTATTTCAATACTTTATCAAGTAACTAGTATTTTATAGATCTATGCCCATAAAGTTTAAAGGAAAAACGGCATCTAAAATGTGGTGAAAATACCGATTTTTCAGTTTTTACTTCTTATTATTAACACAATTTATTTCCGAACATTAACTTTAAGTTTCACAATGATATCTTTTGTAGAAAAAAAATTATTAAAGATTTTCTGGAGCCATCCCTTGAAGTTTAAATCCGTATTTCATCAGCTTTCAAACTGTTTTCTCTTTTTTCGCGTTTTTTCAATTCTCGTGTTCAATAAATCCCTATTGAATTTGCGAATTGAGTTAGAATTTTGTCATTTTTAGCATGTGTCTCATGTAAGTGGTGCACAAAATTTTGCATGGAATAAGGTATACGGTGTAAAGATTTTATTTTTTTAAATTTGAATTCAATAATTTGTAATGTTTGTTTTGATTTTTTAATATTTTCAGTATAAATATATGTTACTTTTTCACTGTGGCTCACATTTTAAAATCCATGCACAGTTCTCGAATATATAGTTATAAAAACAAACTAGGAGAGTTTAATGGACTTACTATCAAGGAATTTAAACATGTTGATCCAAATTTGGTTGTTAGTTGAAATACACACTGGTAGGTACAGCTGCGGAATTAAAAAAGTACCATTAGTGATTATTGCAGCCATTAGTCACCCTATAGAATCGGACCTTTTTGAGATTGTGAAAAATTTACGTTCTCAGTTAGTTGCATAACACAAAATTTGCATAAGGGGCCGTCTTCGTATTAAAAATGTTACAAACTTTGAAATTTCCAATAGCAACACCCAATTTTAATAACTTAGAAATGTTAAGCACACTCGAAAACCCTTGCATCTAAGTTTTTGTTACATTTGGATGAATATTTGACGAGTTATTCAATCGAATCACTTGTGTATCTTTTGAGGACCATCTCCAAAATGACAAGCAAGCATGCATGCAAGGCCGTCTTTATTTATCAATTGCACACGTAATTTTCTACACAGTCCCCTAAAGGGTAATTAAAAAGTATTTTGTGATTTACTCAGCAACTTATAAATAAAAATTTTTAAAAATTGGGATTTTGCTTAATCTTCCGTTCTTAAATTTATTTCTTTAAAAAAATTAAGGGGTTTCTATTCATATTTTTTTAAAAAATTAATATAATAATTATTTAAAAATAGAAAAAATGTCTTAAATACCCCAATATTGAATGTATTTTGTTTGGGTTATTATAATTTGTTTTCAGTAAAAAATGCGTTTCATTATCTTAATTATTTATAGACTGGGATAGTTTTTTATGTGCAACTCATTTAACATTATGGGACCTAAACTTTGCATGTCTCTAACTCCTCTAATAATGCTTAAAAACTAACAAAATTTGGCATTTCGTATTACATAGGTCATAGATTTGAAATATGGACTCAAAAAGGGGTGTTGCTATTGGAAATTTTAAAGTTAGTAACATTTTTAATATGAAGATGGCCCCTTATGCAAATTTTGTGTCATGCAATTGACCCAGAACGTTAATTGTTCACAATGTCAAAAAGGTCCGATTCTATAGGATGACTAGGGGAAGAAATAACCTCAAGTGGGTACTTTTTTATTTCCGCAGCTGTACATACAGTCAGTCACAAAAGTCTACGTACACACCCTGATTTTCGTATATTTAGCACAGAACTCGTAATTTCAAAATTTCAACTTTATTTTCGCTATTATTTCTCATAATAACTCAGATAAAATAAATAAAATTTTCAACGTATTTGTTAAAACGTAAAGAATATAAAAAAAGTAAGAAATTATGTGGTCACGAAAGTCTGCATACAGAGACAGGACACCGAAATTTTGAACAATGGACAAAAATAAATATACCATTAATACTTGGTAGGGCCTCCCTTTGAAGCAATGACTGTATGCATTCGGTTTGGCATCGAATTCACCTGATTCTTCGTCGTCACAGGTGATATTTGGGACCAAGCAAGATGTATAGCCTTCTTTAGGGTTTCCATGCTGGTAATAGATTGATGTCGCATTTTTCTGTCGACTTTCTCCCAAAGGTGTTCGATTGGATTAAGATCTGGAGACAGTGGAGGTGAATGCAGTTGCTTGGGCGTTCTGTAGAGCAGCCATATCTTCACAATCTTTGCTGTGTGCTTAGGATCGTTGTCCTGTTGGAAGACAAAGTTGCTTCCAAGTCCCAATTTTCTGGCTGATTGAAGTAGGTTGCCTTGCAAAATCTTCAAGTATCCAAAACGATCCATATAACCCTTGATGAAGACCAGATTGCCGACTCCAGCTGCTGCCATAGCATCCCAAACCATCACACTACCTCCACCGTGTTTCACAGTTGGAGTCAAATTCTTTGGGTTCATTTCCGTGTTTTTCTTTCTCCACACTTTTCCACGGCCATCACTTCCAAAAACGTTGAACTTGCTCTCGTCGGTGAACACAACTGTTTTCCAAAACTCAAAATCCTTGTCGATGTATGCAGAAGCGAAAGCAAGTCTTTTCTGTTGGTTCACAGATGATATGAATGGTTTCCTTCTGGGAACTCTGCACTCTAAAAAAAATCTGTAAGGTTACTAAGAATTCTCTAGGAAACTCAGCTTCCATAAGTTTTTTTAGTAATGTTACATAAGAAATATGTGTATATATTACTAATTAAAGCTTAGTATCCAATACAATCATTTAAATTGCAAGCATACTATAAAAACTTCAGTAAACGTTACAAGATGTATTCTAGTAATCAATACATCCACTTATGTAGTATCTTTACTAGGAAAACCTTAGTAACTAGCAGTTTCAAAAATGTTAATCAAGAGGGCGCCACTAATTTTCTGTTAGTCAGGTATTATTTCGACTTTCCTGGAGCAGGTCGCAGGACAGATCTCGCAACCTCAAGATCCGCTCGATCGTCTTGCAACGTGAAGTAGCACGTTTGTCCACGCGGTCATCGGGACATGTAGATTCTTTGCGTGTAAATAATGACGTTAAAATCTTGATCGATATAAAGCTTTCGGATATGAAGTTTTAGAAATAATTTAACGCAATTTATATATGTATGTACTAAAATAAAAAAAACCCACGTTTTTCGAATTCTCATCGTTGTGATATCGATTCGTCATAATTTTTCGATGAAACGTACATTGATTGAATTTTCACCTTTGACCGACATCGAATCAGACTTTTATCTCTTAGTCTCGTACATTTTCAATTTACGGACGCGATCACCGGTTAGTTTTTGCTAAATCCGATGGCCGATCGAACAAATTTCGAGAAACAAAACAATGCAAGAAGGGAAACTACGCATCTCTCAAAAAGATAGCCAGGTGGCGCTGTAAGCGTTACATCAATTTACTTAGTATTGCTTAGTATTACTACAGTAGTTTCTTTAGGTTACAGATGATTTTCTAGTAAATGGTGAAAACCTGTAAAGTTACTAAGTAATCGTTAGTAAATTCAAGCCAAATTTTTTACAGTGTGCCATTGTAGCCGGCTGATCTAAGATTTCTACGAACATTTTCTGGGTGTACCTCCATTCCATTTGCTGTTGCAATTTGATCCGCTAACTTTGGGGAACTAATTTTTGGAATTTTTCTTCACTTTTCTTACTATGGCTCTTGCTTCTCGATCATTGAGCTTCCTTGGACGACCACATCGAGACTTGCTGAGCACATTTCCACGTTTAACAAAATTTCTGTAGATTGTTTGCACAGTCGACAGACTTTTTTTTACAATTTTGTCGATTGCAGCATACGATTTCTTTTCACATTTCAATTTTACTACCAAATTTCGAAATTCTAAATGTGTTTCCTTTCCCTGGCTCATTTTAAAGCAATTTTAAGTATTGTAAAATCTCGGAAAATAAGCTTTCAAATAGCTAACGACACGTGCCACCTCAAACTTAAGTAACCTTCAACAAAACTTCATGCGCAAATTTTCTCTTATAAGCCAATCGAGTGTATGCAGACTTTTGTGACGCGCTAATTTTTGCATATTCACAAAATTTCCCAGTAAATGCTAATTTGAAACTTATTTTATTATGTAAACCACAGTTTTTAGTGAAAAGTGAAAGATTGAATTGATTTCTCAAATTGTATTATAATCTGGTTCTGAAATAAGCCCCTTTTTAAGGGTGTATGTAGACTTTTGTGACTGACTGTATGTATATGAAATAGAATTTAACGGAGTTGACGTATCACTAACTTCAAAAATGAATTTAAAATAAATTCATCATAAAAATAATAAGTTTTTGAGTTTTAGTTTTATATTAATGTGTGTAATCGAATAAAAATGTTTGTGAAAAACGCTGTAATTGTTCATTGCCTTCTGAAAAACAAAATCACATTGCTACTTTATATTTTGACACTTTTATATGTTTATACATTAATGAATGCTAAAACGTAAACTGAAAATACCCAGTTTTTTATGCGAAAAATATTACCCTTATTGTGGCTTTTTTTAAATAATAATGACTCAATAAAAAATTCATTGTGAAAACTCATTACGCCCTTACGAACTTGATTTTCTAACAAAAATAAATTGCCTTTTGATAAAAATGAAATAAAATATTTTGTACGATTGTTGTTGAGACAACAACAGTTTAAATGAGATACAAATTACATTATAATGTAATTTTTAAATTCAAATTAAAAGATTTTCGGTGACTTCCAGTTACGATCCACTGAATTTTATGACGCAGTAATGGGTTGAGTCAGCAGATTGCTATTAGTAAATTAATTTGATATTTGCGGGCATAATTTAGCATTAAATTTTCAAAAAATGCATAGTATTATTTTTAATTCAACAAAAAGAATTCTTCAAATAAAATGATCTTAATAAATTTAAAATTAACTTCTTTGGTAGTTGAGAACACATTACAGTACAATTAGTTCACTTAATGCTCCAAAGTCCCGAAGCTGCGTACGATGTTGACAATAAAATCTGCATTGGGTGACACCTGAAATCAGGTGTCGACTCGTGACATGATTATTGTGGCCCTAAATTACGACGTCCGTAGCCAATAGCCCTCTGTAGCTCTAGTAGTATGATAATTCAAACACAATCTAAAAAGACATCCTAAATCTTTCAACCAACTACGCAACTAGAACAAGTTTTTCAAAGGAGTGTGTTTTGTGTCACTTTTGTGTCACTTTTAACTGTCCCGATTAAAACCGAAGGGGGAAAATACCAAATTAACCAAAGAGCGGTTATATTTTCAAAAACGGCAAAACCATAAAATCTGTAATTTGTTGTTTTGTCATTTAAATGCCGATATATGCCTCGTGTATAAAGCGGATAAAAAAAAACGAATTCATCATAATTGTGTAGTATATCTTCATGCATACTTTAAGGGGACCCATTACCCAAAATATTATTTCTAGAACTAATAACATAAACTTGTAAATTATATTGGTTTTGTATAATGTTCACTTTAAATGAAAAATTTCTAGCAATAAAAATGAATACTTACAAGTAGTTTTTCATTTATTAAAAAAAAGTCAAAATTTTGAACTTTTTTTAAACCCTACTCCTCATCAATTTTTAGAATAACTTCACCAAACTTTTATGGTTTCTTTTAAGTACTATTTGTTCAAGAACTGTGCATGGATTTTAAAATGTGAGCTACAGTTAAAAAGTAATATGCATTTACAGTGAAAATCACAAAAAAATACACAAAAAATAAAAATTATTGAATTCAACATTTTAAAAAAAAATAACTATACATAGAAGACCTTATTCTATGCACAATTTTGTGCATAATATATGTAAGAACACAGGTAAAAAATTTCAAAATTCTATCTTAATTAGCAAAAAAGCCTTAGGGATTTATTAAACACAAGAATTGAAAAACGTGAAACAGAGAAAAAAAAGGTAGAAAGCAGACGAAATAAGTATTCAAACTTAAGAATGACTCCAGAAAATATTTAGTAACTTTTTTTCTAAAAAAGATATCATTATGAAACTTTCAGTTAATGTTCAGAAAGATATTGTAAATAATAAGAAGTAAAAACTGAAAAATTAATATTTTGACCAATTTTTGGGTCCTGTGTCCCAGCAGACGAATTACGTATTGAAACGTATAAGAAAGACTCCAGAAAATATTTAATAACTTTTTTCTACACAAGATATCATTATGAAACTTTCAGTAAATGCTTAGAAGAATATTGAAAATAATAAAAAGTAAAAACTGAAAAATCGACATTTTGACCAATTTTCGGGTAATGCGTCTCCTTAAAGATATGAACAGCAAATATCACTTAAAAAAATAAAACCTAATGAACAATTTATTCTTTTAGATGGTTTCTCCGAGCCTCCCATTACTTCTTGTTTTCCTCTTTTGTACATTCCTTCTCTGTAAGGAAGCAGCCAGCTACAATATACTGAGATTAGATCGCTCTCCAAAGGACAACTTTAAAACTCGGGTACGGAGGGGCATTGTAGAAGATACGGCTAATTTCATTCAGGGTGTAACCACGAGTGGTGTCAGTACAGTAAGGAAAGGATTATCTTTCTTGCCTTTAATCGGAAGACTGTTTAAAGAACAAATTACCGAAGCCAATTCAACAGAGTCACCGACAAAAACACCTAATGAACAGACTGAACAGCCAAAAACAGGAGAACAAGATACTCAAGTAAACTCTACTGATAATGACACTGAACAACAAGAAGAACCTACAACTAAACAATCGGGTAATGAACCTACCACTCAACCACCGGGTGAAATTAACATTCAACCTACTCCAGGTGTAATCAGTAATGTTGTGAGTGCATTCAGAAAAGGATTGTCATTCCTCCCATTCATAGGAGGATATTTTGAGGAATCCACTACCGCTCAACCACCGGGTGAAATTAACATTCAACCTACTCCGGGTGTAATCAGTAACGTTGTGAGAGCCGTCAGAAAAGGATTGTCATTCCTCCCATTCATAGGAGGATTTTTTGAGGAATCCACTACCGCTCAACCACCGGGTGAATTTACCATACAACCTACTCCGGGTTTAATCAGTAATGCTGTAAGAGCAGTCAGAAGGGGATTGTCTTTCCTACCATTCATAGGAGGGTTTTTTGAGGAACCCACTACCAATCAACCAATGGGAGAACCTACCACTCAACCACCGAATGAACCTGCTACACAACCAGCGGTTGATATATCTACCACTAAACCAGCGAGTCCAGCTCTAACTCAACCTACTCAAGGTGTAATCATTAATGTTTTGGGTGCATTAAGAAAGGGATTGTCATTTATACCATTCATAGGAGGATTTTTTGAGGAATCCCCTACCGCTCAACCACCGGGTGAAATTACCATTCAACCAACTCCGGGTGTAATAAGTAATGTTTTGGGTGCAGTCAGAAAGGGATTGTCATTCCTCCCATTCATAGGAGGATTTTTTGGGGAATCCCCTACCACTCAACCAACGGGAGAACCTACCACTCAACCACCGAATGAACCTGCTACACAACCAGCGGGTGATATATCTACCACTCAACCATCGAGTCCACCTATAACTCAACCTACTCAAGGTGTAATCAGTAGAGTTTCGGGGGCAGTAAGAAAGGGATTGTCATTTATACCATTTATAGGAGGTTTTTTTGAGGAATCCACTACCACTCAACCACCGGGTGAAATTACCATTCAACCAACTCCGGGTGTAATCAGTAATGTTGTGAGAGCAGTGAGAAGGGGATTGTCATTGCTTCCATTCATAGGAGGATTTTTTGAGGAATCCACTACCACTCAACCACCGGGTGAACCATCCACTCAACCTACTCAAGGTGTGATCAGTAGAGTTTTGGGTGCAGTCAGAAAGGGATTGTCATTTATACCATTTATAGGAGGGTTTTTTGAGGAATCCACTACCACTCAACCACCGGGTGAAATTATAATACCACCAACTCCGGGTGTAATCAGTAATGTTGTGAGTGCCTTCAGAAAGGGATTGTCTTTCCTGCCATTCATAGGACGGTTTTTTGAGGAACCCACTACCACTCAACCAACGGGAGAACCTACCACTCAACCACCGAATGAACCTGCTACACAACCAGCGGTTGATATATCTACCACTCAACCAGCGAGTCCACCTATAACTCAACCTACTCAAGGTGTAATCAGTAATGTTTTGGGTGCTGTCAGAAGGGGATTATCATTGCTTCCATTCATAGGAGGGTTTTTTGAGGAATCCACTACCACTCAATCACCGGTTGAACCTACCACTTTACCATCGGTTAATATACCAACCACGCAACCAGCGACTGAATCTACCACTCAACCTACTCAAGGTGTAATCAATAGAGTTTTGGTTGCATTCAGAAAGGGATTGTCGTTCGTACCATTCATAGGAGGGTTTTTTGAGGATCCCACTACCACTCAACCACCGGGTGAACCAACCACTGAACCTACTCAGGGTGTGGTTAGTAGGGTGGTGAGTGCAGTCAGAAAAGGATTGTCATTCCTACCTTTCATAGGAAGATTTTTTGAAGATCCCACTACCACTCAACCAGCTGAAGAACCAACTATTCAGCCATCTTTACGTGAAACTACCACTCAACCATCGAGTGATGAACCTACCACTCAATCAGCGAGTGAATCAACGACTCGACCATTGTATAGTAAACCTACCACTCAACCATCGGGTGGTGAACCTACCTCTCAACCAGCGAGTGAATCTACCAGTCAACCAACGGATAGTGAACCTACCACTCAACCATCGGGTGGACATACCACTGCCCCATCGGAAGGTTTACTTACCACTGAACCAACGGGTGGTGAACCTACTACTCAGCCATCAAGTGATGAACCTACTACTCAACCAACTGCTGAAGAATTTACTGCGCAACCACCGGATGATCAATCCACTCAACCATCTGGGGGAGAACTTACCAATCCGTCTTCGAGTGTTGAAACTACCAATCCCCCTTCGAGTGGTGAACCTTCCCCTCAACCATCGGGTGATGATTCTGTCACTCAACCATTTGGTAAACCTACCACTCAACCAACTGTTAATGAAGCTACTACGCAACCACCGGGTGATTCTACCACTAATCTGGCGGCTGGTGAACTTACCACTCAACCATCGGGTGAAGAATCTACCAAAAAGCCTCCGAGTGATGAACCTACCATTCAACCATTAAGTGATGAACCAACGAATCCACCATCGAGTGGTGAACCTACAACTCAACCATCGGATGGTCAACCTACCACTCAGCCATCGGATAGTCAACCTACCGGTCAACCATCAGGCGTTGAATCTACGAATCCTCCATCGACTGTTGATCCTACAACTCAACCATCGAGTAGAGAAACTACAACTCAACCATCGGGTGATGAACTTTCGTCTCAACTATCGGTAAATGATTCCACCACCCAATCATCGGGTACTGAATCAATCACCCAAGAAACGGGTGGTAAACCTACCACTCAACCAACTAGTGACGACCCTACTACTCAACCGTTGGTTGAGACTGGCCCTCAACAATCAGGAGAACCATCCACGCAACCAACTGCTGAAAAATCTACTACGCAACCACCGGATGCTCCCACCACTCAACCATCTGGTGGTGAACCTACCAATCTCCCTTCTAGTGGTGAACCTACCAATCCCCCTTCTAGTGGTGAACCTACCACTCAACCATCGAAGGGTGAACCTACAACTCAACCATCGTATGGTCAATCTAACACTCAACCATCAGATGGTCAACCAACCGGTCAACCATCGGGAGGTGAACCAACGAATCCACCATCGAGTGGTGATCCTACAACTCAATCATTGGCTTATGAACCTTCCCTTCAACCATCGGGCGATGATTCTATCACTCCATCATCAGATGAACCTACCACTCAACAAACGGTTGATGAAGCTACTACTCAACCACGGGGTGATCCTACCAATAAACCGGCGGCTGGTGAACTTACCACTCAAACATCGGGCGGTGAACCTACGAATCCACCATCGAGGGGTGAATCTGCAACTCAGCCTTCGGGTGATGAACCTACCCCTCAACCATCGGGTGATGATTCTACCATCGGTGACGAGCCTACCACTCAAACACGCGGAGAAGCTAGAATTCAACCATCAAGTGACGAACCCACGAATCTACCATCGAGTGGTGATCCTACCTCTCAAACATCGGGTGATGAACCTACAACTCAACCATCGGATAGCCAACCTACCACTCAACCATCGGATGGTCAACCTGTCAGTGAACCTACGAAACCACCATCGAGTGGTGAACCTACAACTCAACTATCGGGTGATGAACCTACCCCTCAGCCATCGGGTGATGATTCTACCATCGGTGAGGAACCTACCACACAACCACCGGGTGAACCTAGCACTCTACCATCAAGTGACGAACCTACGAATCTACCATCGAGTGGTGATCCTACCTCTCAAACATCGGATGATGAACCTACAACTCAACCATCGGATAGCCAATCTAACACTCAACCATCGGATGGTCAACCTGTCAGTGAACCTACGAATCCACCATCGAGTGGTGAATCTACAACTCAACCATCGGGTGATGAACCTACCTCTCAGCCATCGAGTGATGATTCTACCATCGGTGAAGAGCCTACCACTCAAGCACAGGGTGAAACTAGCACTCAACTATCAAGCGACGAACCTACGAATCTACCATCGAGTGGTGATACTATATCTCAAACATCGGGTGATGAACCTACTACTCAACCATCGGATGGTCAACCTGTCAGTGAACCTACGAAACCACCATCGAGTGGTGAACCTACAACTCAACCATCGGGTGATGAACCTACCCCTCAACCATCGGGTGAAGTTTCTACCATCGGTGAGGAACCTACCACTCAAACACGGGGTGAACCTAGCACTCAACCATCAAGTGACGAACCTACGAATCTACCATCGGATGATGAACCTACAACTCAACCATCGGATAGCCAATCTACCACTCAACCATCGGATGGTGAACCTGTCAGTGAACCTACGGAACCACCATCGAGTGGTAAACCTACAACTCAACCATCGGGTGATGAACCTACCCCTCAACCATCGGGTGAAGTTTCTACCATCGGTGAGGAACCTACCACACAACCACCGGGTGAACCTAGAACTCTACCATCGAGTGATGAACTTACCACTCAACCATCAAGTGATGAACCTACTACTCAACCATCCGTTGAACCTGACACTCAACCATCAGGAGAACCTACCACTCAACCAATGGGTGGTGAACTTACCCCTGAATGAATTAATGGCATAGGAAAAAATTTGGAGTAGTTCTATTTTTCTTCAGCAGATATTTTAGTCAAACTCTATTTCTCTCAATAAACACTTATAAATGTCCCAAAATTAAGAACTATTATTTAAAGTAAAAAAACATAATTAAATTTTAAAACATATTTTTAACACGTATCTTTCAATTGAAAACTAACATTTTACTACAATTTCAAATTATTAATTAGAGAAAACTACTTATAATTAATATTTCATTAATCATTTAAAAATATTTGAATAAATTTGTTAATTTACTCAATCAGTAATCTTTAAAAAAAATGGTGGAGTTGAATTATGTGCATTTTATAAGTGTTTATTGAAAAATATTAAATAAAATAGCAGCCGTCTGTTAGCTAAGAAGATATTTGTTAGAATTGGGGAGCAAAAGAAACACCACACGCATATAGTGCGTCTCAAAAGTTTAGACAAAAGACATTTTGAGTCACAAAATTTTACTGAAAAGGTTTATTTGAATTTTTTTTGGTAGTTAGGATAAGGCAAATATATTTAATTAAAAATAGCATGAATCACGAAGAAAACAGCCAATATTAAATTTTAATTTAATTAATTGTAAAAAGTACCCAAAAAATCTGTCTCATAAATATAGACAAAATCGATTTAATGTCATTTAATGATCCAAATTCACTTTTTTTTTGCCTAGAATTGTATTTCTCTTTGATATGGTGAATTAAAAAACACGTTTTACTGTTGAAATTTAACCATTTTGTACCATTCCTGGTCCAATTACATACTAACAGTTAAAAAAGCCTTTTTGGCTTTTTTAAGGGGAAATATTGCTGGCTATTTGCTTAATACATATCATAATTAGATGCAAATAACGAATATATGCCTAACACAATAGTACCGATACGTTTTGCCACCGATTCGCGCATTTGAAGACACGTAATGACACATTTTCTAATGAAAAATGGCATTTTTTAAAATTTAAAATAATCAAAAAGACAAAAAAATCTCTGTTGTGCACCGTAACACGATGTCGAGTTTGTCCCTCCTTCAAAAATATCAAAAAAGTCTAAAATTTTAACCCAAATTCACCCCCATACCATTCGACATTTCTCTCAAATTTGCTAGAGTTTAGAAACACTGGTTTTTTCAAACCGGTGAAAAAGAACCAGTTTAACCGACAAGATTTTTTTTTAAATCGTTTAATTTAAACCGGTTTGATACTCCGATTTTTTTTAAAAACCGTTTTAATAGGAAGTGGTTAAAGTTTTAGATATGATTGAATGAACTTCGCCTTAGAACTACTCTACACGAGGTAAGGTTTGAAAATCTTCACACCAGAGCTACACGATGGCTATTGGTTGGTTGACATATTTTCAGGTTTGTGTGCTTGGTCAGAAATCGGCTTATAAAAATTCGGCAAGTAAGACAGGCATAACACAAACAAACACATACCTACGCGACATATGCTGCCATCTATCTCGCGCCACCTCCACATTTTAGACATGTCCCTGAAGGGGAGGGAATATGAGGGCTATTGCCAACGGGCGTCGTATATTAGAACCGCAGTCAAGTGACGAGCCAACACCTGAATAAGCACCAAAACCAATTGTTAAGGGCGATATCGCGTACGCAGCGTTAGGACTTTGAAGGATATTTAACGTGCACTCCCTTATTACGCGGGGTATTATTCGTAGGATATTTTTGGCTGCAAGTAGGGCCGTTTAGATGTTGCAGTTATAGCCATACTATGTATAGAGTATTTGTGCTTTCGGAAAAAATTCTCTAAAACTCACCGGGTAGGCCGAGTACAATGCGATATACGTGCTCGTTAAATCTGCATAGTCGAAAGTCTCGACGCCCGACGGTGACTTTCGTCACTTGACCAGGATTCTAAGTTACGAGACACAGTTGGCTGGGTTAAAGCTCCTGAAGGAGACAAGAAATAGGCAGCAGAAAACGTGAAACACTCATTCAATCATGTTTTTTTTAAAAAATCGGTTTTTTAAACCGGTTTTTGATTACCTTAAAACGGTTTTTATCTTGTCGGTTAAACTTATTCTTTTTCACCGGTTTGAAAAAAACCGGTGTTTCCAAACTCGAGTATAGCAAATTTGAGGAGAAATATCGAATGGTGTGGGGGTGGTTTTGGGTTAAAATTTGGAACTTTTTGGCTTTTTTGAAGGGGAGGCAAACTCGACATCGTGTAACGGTGCACAACTGAAATTTTTTTGTCTTTTTGATTATTTTAAATTTTAAAAAATGCCATTTTTCATCAGAAAATGTGTCATTACGTGTCTTCAAATGCACGAATCGGTGGCAAAACGTTTCGGTACTGTTGTTTTAGGCATATATTCGTTATTTACATCTAATTAGGATATGTATTATGCTAATCGCCAGCAATATTTCCCCTTAAAAAAGCAAAAATGGCTTGATTAACTGTTAGTATGTAATTGGACCAGGAGTGGTACAAAATGGTTAAAATTCAACGGTAAAACGCGTTTTTTTATTCATCATATCAAACAGAAATATAATTCTAGCAAAAAAAGTGCAAAATTAGATCATTAAATGACATTAAATCGATTTTGTCTATATTTATGAGACAGATTTGTTGGGTACTTTTTACAATTAATTCAATTAAAAATTTATTATTGGCTGTTATCTTTCTGATTCATGCTATTTTTTATTACATATACTTGCCTTATCCTTACTACCAAAAAATTTTTCAAATAAACCTTTTCCGTAAAATTTTGTGACTCAAAATGTCTTTTGTCTAAACTTTTGAGACGCACCATACATTTATAAGCTTGGTTACATCATCAAACTAAACAACAAATGAGTAAACTTTTAATGGCTTATGCAATATTGAGTGCTATTACATCATAAAGATGATATGCAATATGGAATTATACATTACATCATACAGAGGCTGACTCAACTTGAATATTAAATTTTGAAAAAAAATTAACAATAAATAAAAACAGTTTGACATTTTAAAAAAAAGTCTTGCTGAAGAAAAATAAAATTATCCAAAAAAATATCCTCCGAAAAGTGAAATTAAGCTAAATGAAACCATGTGTTTTGATGACCGCGTCTGCAATTTTTTGGATGTTACTGTCATAAAGATCTATCAATGATGGCAGAAGCCCAATGTCTCTCAAATCGGCACTCATTGCCGGGCATTAAAAAAAATGGTTTGGTGTAAGTTGTGTATCTGGGCAGTTGTCACAGTTTCTATACACCTTCCTGCCCTCTTTGTATATATTCTTGCCTTTGTGGTGATTGGTTAGTTTTAGTGGTGTATCTATGTGCATTTAAAGAAGGTGCTTCGTTTGAATAGAATTTTCTCTCAATTTATATTTTGCTATTGCATTTGCATCTTCGAGATAGACTTTATTATTTTAATATTGAGATGTCTGGCTTCCTTGGCCAATGTACCAGCATCCACTGAAGCGTACAGGTTTTATTCTGTTTTGCGTATGTTTATATTCTGTTGCGTATGTTTATATCCTGTTTTATTAATCACAAAAGCTTTATCAACGTACACAAAAAATTCAGAAAGCTACTAGCCGTAGACCCTTACATAAAAGATTCTAAAAAAGCGTAATTTTAGAACTGTTTTATTTTCTAATCAACTCTACGAGCCGACCTTAACTTAACATGACAGCTATTTTTTCTTCATATATTGAACAGCCTAAAACGACGTTGCATCACCTATTGCATAATACATATACTGAATAGCCACAAACGGTAGAACCAGCTATATTGCAAATACATATCGTCACTTAAGTTCCCACAGGTGCTATCTAATTGTTGTGAAAGGATCAGATTTACTGTACGGTAACCCATAGCGCGATTTTTCCGGATTCGGCGATAAATATCTTTTTTTTTTGGCAACCGTCTGACTTCGATTGATGATTCGAATTCTTTGACTTCGCAACGATGGCTTTTTCCGAAAAGCCGGTGATAAATGAACAAACACGTTTTTCGGCTCTCCCTCGTGTAGCTCTAATGCGACAATAATTCAAACATATCCTATCATTTCGGTCGGGTTTTCGGCAGCCTTTTGGCGCGATTTCGGAAAGTTCGCCAAGGGTTACAATTCAGTAAATTTCTACTCTTTTGCAAAGCTAGATAGCACATGTAGGCATTTATTTTCCATGGAGATATTCATGCCATCATATTGTTTTTCTACCAATCAGATACTCTTACTTACTTCACCGCACTAGTGCCGAAAGTACTATTTTCGACACTGTCTGTGGCGTAAGCACGTAAAGTGTTATTTTTGCAACTGTTTCTACACAAGATTTGTACACATTTGAAAAACGACAAACACAGCATTCAGCTATACCAAAACCGACCTTAAGTTTGCAACAGAGAAATGTACTACGCGGAAGAATTTGCGTAAACAACGCGGCTGGAGCCGAAGCTTCGCCTGCTCCGATTGGTTGATAATTTGACCCTGATATTCGCGCGCCCTGTTACGTCAAAATCGAAGGGAAAAAAATATTAAAATAACACTCTGACTGAAGCTAAACTAATAAAAATAATAATTTTATGTCTTGAAATAACAAACAAATTTGTTTATTGAATGTGAAATACCTTTTTGTATTCGATTCTCGCACTCAAAAATGAGAACTATTTACCCTTTTTCTCGTAAAACATTTGTATACTGCAAACTTAAGGTCGGTTTTGGTATACAATTTAAACTTCTATAACCCACAATAACCCTCCTTTAATAACTATAACATCTTCTGCTCTACTTTGTAACTCTACCGATTATCTATCATGAATCGTCAAAAATGAAAGTGTTATTTCTGAGAGTGTAGATATCTATGACAATAGCAACGATGTGGTAGCTGAAATCAGGTGAATTTCAACGGTCCAGCTACTGAGCTCTGAATTTCATTGAACAGTATTGATTTATTTTGCTGAACCAAGTATCTTAAAAGTAAAAAAATCTTTTGCCGCCCCGGTGGCACACTCGTTAGGACACTATCCTTTGGAGCTGCTGGGGTCGGGTTCGAATCCCGGTCAGGCATGGATGTTTGTGACAGTCAACAAAAGCTGTTATTTGTCTATGTGTTATTCATTTCTTTGTGACTGTAAAAATTCTTTCTGTGTCTGTCCCACTTGATGAAAGCTTATAAGCGGTTCTCCGAACAAGCACCAAGCTGGAATAAATATGTATTCATACCATACCATACCATATTAAAAAGAAGGGGGGGGCGACGGCCGAGTGGTTATGACCATTAAGCTAGCAGTCTGCGAGCTGTAACGGGTGCGGATTCGATTCCCGCCTTCGCCCTGGGCGTATATTCCTTTCTCTGTAACAGTAAAAATCCTTTCTGTGTCTGCCTTCCTTGTCGAAATCCTTGCCTCTTTGATCAAGCACATAAGCCGGAATATTGTATTTAATCCTACCCCTATCCAGATGCCCGGTAAAAAATATAAGAAAGATATGACATCAGAGCAATCCTTCACACTGGGTACCGGATTGCCGAGTGGTTAAGATAGCTGCCTCCGCTAACAGTAAGCGCACTGTACCGAATGCTGGCTCGATTCCCGCCTTTGCCCTTGGTGTAGTTTCTATCTCTGTGACAGTAAAAAAAATCTGTGTTTGTCTTACTTGATGAAGGTTTATAAGCGGGTCTCTGATCAAGCACACGAGCCGGATTTATATATGTATCAACCCAACCCTCTTATCTGTATGCACGTTTTTTTCCGTTCGTCTGTCCATCTGTTCTTTGGCGGTCTGTTACTACCGTACTAACCGTCCGATTTTTAACTTCCACACTACGTTAATAACGTAAAAAGTGGAAGGTATTATAATCGTTCATTCTGTCGGTCCTATCTACTGTCTGTCCGTCACCCACTTTCATATCCCAAATGCTACGAACAAGTGTGATACTTCAAAAAATTCAGCGCATCGAAATTAGAATACATTAAAAATTTCAGAAAAAATTATTTTAAGAACTTTTTTCTAAAAAACTTTTAATTTTAATTTTTTTTAAAATTAATTTCTAATTAAAATTGAGCTGAGAATTTAGGTATAAGTCTTTGTTTGTACATATTTGTACAATATAAAGCCATTTTCTTGGTCATTTTTTCAATTTTTAACCTCAAAATTTGCCGCGCAAGCCTAATCCCAATGTGTTCAAATAGCTTCATGTTTAATATCCTTTATTTTAGTTTTGGCTAAAGTTTCATAAATTTTAAAACTTGTTTTATAATAAATAAATCTTGTAGAATTACATATAAAAAAATTATACTCATTTATTGAGTAGTTAAAAAATGACATGAAAGATCAAACTATGCTTTGTAGTATCTTCTTTGCACATTTTAAAGAGTCCAATGACCCCATAAAGAGCATACGATGCCATTTTTAGTAGAATTAAATCATCATTGCCATTCCCAACAATCGTTCGAGAAATCTTAACTCTTTTGAACAATAAATTAAAATCAATTTTTTATTGGGCCATAAATCACTTTAAAATGACGTCAAATATATTTCACAAAGAGATTCTGATTGTATGTTGATATGAAATACTTTCCTTCTACTTAAAAACGAGGAATATAACATATTTATTCTTTGAAGCATTAATTATTTTAGCAAACGATAACAAACAATTATTGAATTTTCGGAAGAAAATAATTGAAACTGGCCAAATTTAGCGTTTAAATGTTTAATATAGTATTAATGCTGCGTTTAGCACGTTTTTTCCTGTTAAACACAAATGTTGTGTGGAAGCGGGTTAGACAGATTCTGTTACAAACCTACTTTTTTTTTTATTTTCTATGTGTGAAAGGCATGACATCAAACACCTATCTCATATGAAGAATATGCGGGAAAAACCGCTTTATTTCGTAGAAGGCTTTCCTCAATACGCTTCTTTGGCGATGATAGCGAGAAATCGCCTAAACTGGTGTAAAGAAACCGGTTACTCGCTTTGTTTTTCTTTCGAGGCAAACCTGATTCCCGTAAGAGATCAAAGGACGCGAGTTACACGTTTGTACTGCGAATGAAGAACCGAAGGAAAAACTGGTTTCAAGTCGCCATTGTCCGCCTAGCAGACACAATTACGGGAAGACTCCTAATACTCCTTGTCCGTTTGTTTGTCCACCAGTACCATAATAATTTTTGTGAATGTGTAAGTAACAGGAAAGTAGGCTCTTTGAGAACTTAATTATGTTTATTTCATCACGCGTAAGTTATGCTTTCAAATAATGTCGTTTAGATTTTAACATCTTTCCTTTTTCCAGGCTCAGTCATTTAACGTATGTTGTACATTATTTACAATTTGTTTAATTTATACACCCATCAATTTTTTGGCTAGTCATTGTTTCCTAACTTAATTTTACCGTGTATAAATTAATGTTATATGAAATGATTTGATCCAATTAGAGAACACATGATGATTCTACAACTGTATTTCACTCATTACAATTTTTTTTTCATTAGAGAAATGAATGTGCAATATTTTTTCCATAAAATTATCTGTATTATATACTTTTATTATGTCTCTGCCTATTATATATGCTTATAGTTAACTCAGTTAGTGCAATTTTTGGTTATAAAGCAATAGGATAGACAAAAAAGCTTGCAGTTCTTTTTGTATTTATTGAGTGGCTCCCATTAACATCAAATAAGAAAATGAAAGTAAGTATTTTTTTAAATATATTATTTTTTGCAAAACAAATGTTACGTTGTTAAATACAAGTTTGAAAGTAAAGGCTAAAAATAATATTAATATGTCGTCACTTGACAAAGGTTCTAAATTACAAGGCGTAATTGGCTGCGTTACGGCTCCTAAAGAAGGCTAGAAATAAACAGCCCGATATGATTGCGAGAATTAGTTCAGATACTCATCAAACACCTCAAAAAATCAATTTTTTTAAATATTTTTTAGATAATATTATAACCTTTCTTAACAATTCTTAGAAAACGATTTTAACCCTTTCATTCCCAGTGATGCCATTCGGCATCATCACTTTTCTGATCATATTTTTTAAAAAATAATCGGTCTGACATCTATTGGGAGTAATAAAAAATATTTTCTGATAGTAAAAAATCTTAGAAGAATCGAATGATGTGCACTCTTAAAACAAAAGAGTGAAATCCACTCCAGTTGGAGAAGTGCATTTTCGACACCCTAAAGGCATGCATATTATCTCAGACTGAGTTAAAATCACTCGTTTGGAGTGATCCTGTCGGAGGTTTAACACACAAAGGATCCACTCCAAAAGGAGAAGTGCATTTTCCAGTCTGGATTAGTGAAATCCACTCAGACTGAGGTAAATTGGGAGTGTTTGTTTTAAGAGTGTACTTTTTGATATCATAAATTGCTATAGACGATCAGAAAAAAAAATCAAATGATAATGCCAAATTGTCGTTGGGGCTGAAAGGTTTAAGAAATCCCCATTACTTCTTTAGCTATGAATTTTTGAAAGAGACACGACAAACAATTTTTCATCCTGATTTTGCTCGATCCAAAACTTTAGAAGCTCATATCTCTTCTCGTCGGGTTTGTATTTTGAGAACATTCCAAATGCTAAGGCTTTTTTTTTTAATAATATGCTTGAAAGAAAAATTTTGTTTTTATTATTATAAATGTTGTAGGGGAGACCGGGGTTAGTTGGCACAGTTTTCACTTCAAAATTTTTCTAATTTTTTGGTTTGAAGATATTTGAAATGTAAAAAGTTGGTAAAGTAGCTAAACATTTTGGCTACAAATCACACATACAATTGAATAAATATATTGTTACCACTTTGTGTGAAAAATGGTTTTCTTTGTCCAGTCAAACTATGCCAATCTATCCCGGTATCGGGGTTAGTTGGCATAGGTAATGGGGTAAGTTGGCATAAGTGAGGCAAGCGTTTTTACTCGTCTTTATGTAAGGTGTAATTATAATGAATGTTAATCAGCTTAAAATTAAACATTCCATATGTCCTGGGCGGTAAATGAATGTTGATTCATTACTGATTATAGGAGGTTGAAAAATCTTTGAACATTATGTGGGTTGAAACTGGACGTTCGAGCCAAACTCGTTGCCGCGGGGGTACGTATTGAAAGTTTAGAAAAAAAGAAAACCAGTCAACACCTGCTGATTCTTTTGAGTCCCAACTACTAGGATGTACAGTGCCATTAGCAAATGCATATTGATATGCAAAACTTTCTTGCTTCTTTTGGGCTCAGGCCAATGTATATGCGCCACTTGCCATCACGATGTATATGCCACTTGCCTTCACAAGGTATTCACTCAAAGCAAATTCTTGTTCAGGAAAGAACATCTGCCGCACTATCCCATATACTCCAATACCCTCTGGTACCCTTTAGGCAGAGAGAAATCATATTTAATTTTGCGATCTTACAATACCATGCGAGACTTCTAACAGAGATCTTAAATTCATCCGCGCTACTTTTCTCATTTTTTTTTCAAGTAAGTGTGCCTCAACAGCTCTCTTTCGATGATCTGCTGTCATTGTAGCCCTCTCAGTTTTTCGTTTATAGGTACTCATAATCAGAACAAAAATATTTACATTATCATAGATAGGTAAGGCAGAAAAAGTGGACTTACAGTTTCCGTTTATTACATAATAATAACTAGATAACCGTTTGCTTGAAATCGATCTGAAATTTGTATAGTCTTAAATTATGCCATTTTTTAAAACTCTGAGTATGGCAAATCTACGTAAAAGTATCCAAAGTAAAAGTTAATATCTGTCCAGCCGTTATTGAGTTATGACTGCAAAAAGAAAACGCCTTCCACATTTATATATGTATAGATAAAAATAATAATAATTTATTATTATGAAGTAGCCTATACCTAACTAAAATTAGGTCGCTATGAATGTTGGCATACTTACAGTGGTGGCCAAAAGTGTGGACACATTTTTAACCCGGCAGCACTCGCCTGGGGTCTAATGGACCCCAAATAGATTAAATACACTCTAAGATCTGAAACTCTGATTGGATTACCATTATGAGGATTTTCTATATTGAAATTGATATTGTCGCGTGGATTTTAGCAGCTTGAAATACAGGACACAAAGTTGGGTCTTAAGATTAGCTTTATTCACACAGAGAACTATTAGCAGTTGCTTATAGACAGGATAGAACATTCGACTAGAATGTTCTAGAAACTAAATTTACATAATGATAATAAATAATTAGAAATGAATATTCGAGAATCTTCGAGATATACAAGAAACAATGTAATTTTATAAATAATAAATAGTTCCGACTAGACCGGTGCCCGAACTCACGATCTGCCTAATACCAAGTGGAGCCGCACGTAAACCAACCAAGCCATCACGGCGGTACAGAGGTATCACTATTTTCGTTACATTTCTCCTCCCTTAGAGGGCAGCGTCCCGCTGCTGTCTTGTCTGACTCCTCGTGACTGGTCGTCTAGGAAGTTCCGTTTCTTCCTGCAATTGTGCCTTCGGGTCATAGTAAGGTTTAATTCTAAGAACGTGGACGACATCTTTGGTTTTACGTCGTCTTCTATCAGTTTCTATGGGTTCCACTTCGTACGTTACATCGGATAAACGTCTAGTGATTCTGTACGGCCCAAAGTAACGTCTTAGAAGTTTCTCAGATAGTCCAACTTTCCGAACTGGTGTGTATATCCAAACGAGGTATCCGACTTTATATGACATAGGGCGATGTCTAGTGTCGTATCGACGCTTGGGTGAGTTTTGGGCATCGATGATATGGAGCTTAGCAAGTTGTCTGGCCTCTTCAGCTCGGGTGACGAGACGTTGGACGTACGTGTCGTCATGAGCTTCATTACTGTGCGGGAGAATGACGTCGAGTGGCGTTTTCCATGTACGAGGAAGAAGGGACTGAAACCTGTTGTGTCTTGCTTTGAGGAGTTATAAGCAAAAGTTACAAAAGGCAGAATAGTATCCCAATTTTTTTGTTCCACATCAACATACATGCACAACATGTCAGCAAGGGTTTTATTGAACCTTTCGGTCAATCCATTAGTTTGAGGGTGGTACGCGGTCGTCAGGAGGTGAGAAGTCTGGCAGAGTTGATTCACGTCTTTAACGAGGTTTGACAGGAAGGAACGTCCCCGATCACTTATCATTTCTTTGGGTGCTCCATGCTTCCGGATGATTTCTTCTACAAGAAATTTAGCAATTTCTGTCGCTTCAGCGGTTGGTAAGGCTTTGGTCACTGTGAACCTCGTTAGGTAATCGGTGCAGACAATCCATCTGTTACCGCTTTGGGTGATTGGAAAACGTCCAAGTAGGTCAATGCCGACTTTAAAAAAAGGAACATCCGGCGGCACAATAGGGTGGAGTTGACCTGGAGGTAATTGAGTTGGTGATTTGCGTCGTTGACAGTCTCTGCAATGGGCCACATACCGGCGAGTGCTTCCGTATAACCCTGGCCAGTACTATTTTCGTCTTATTCGGTCATAGGTCTTTGCAAATCCTAAATGGCCAGCGGTTGGGGCGTCGTGAAGACTCTTCAGGATATCACCACGGAGTTGTTTAGGTACTACTAAAAGGTGTTGCTGTCCCATGGGGTCAAAGTTCTTTTTGTATAGCACACCGTTCTGCAGAAGATAATATTGGTGTCTTTCACCCTTTTTTAGGGCTTTGACAATGGATTTCAGCTTTTTGTCCATCGATTGCGCCTTTTTGTAATCAGTGATAGTTGCGAGGAACGGGATGTCTTCAGTGGTGTCGATCGGGAATTCCGAAATTGGCTTTCTGGACAAAGCGTCAGCATCAGAGTGTTTCCTACCGCTCTTGTAGACAATTTGTATATCATACTCCTGCAGTCGCAAAGCCCATCGTGCAAGTCTTCCTGACGGGTCCTTTACATTGGCGAGCCAGCATAAAGAGTGATGATCCGTTACTACAGTAAAGGGCTTTCCGAAGATATAGGGGCGGAACTTGTTGATTGCCCAAATGACAGATAGGCACTCTTTTTCTGTCGTGGAGTAGTTCTTTTCAGCTGACGTAAGTGTTCTAGATGCATACGCTATGGGCCTTTCTTTGTCGTTCTGGATTTGCACCAGCACAGCCCCAATACCGTACCCACTGGCGTCAGAGTGTATGAGAGTTTCTGCGTTCGGTAAAAAGTGTCCTAAAACGGAATCCCCAGTTAATAATTTCTTGAGGGTCGTGAATGATTCATCTTGCGATGTATTCCAAGAAAACTTGGCATCTTTCTTGAGTAAGTCATGCAATGGTTTTGCGACGTCTGCGAAATTTTTAATAAATCTTCTGTAGTACGAAGACAGACCTAAAAAAACTGCGAACATCGGCTACGTTTTGTGGGGTTGGGAAATTGCTAACGGCCTGTACCTTTTCCGGATCAGGATAGATTCCATTTGCATCGACTAAATGTCCCAATATCGTCAATTTCTTTTTTCCAAAGTGGCATTTCTTCGAGTTTAAAGATAGTCCCGCGTCCTGGATGCATCTTAATACTTTTCTCAGCCTCTGCTGATGTTCTCGGAAGTCTGGTGCATACACAATAACGTCGTCAAGATAACAAAGGCAGATATTCCATTTAAGGCCTCGTAGAACTGTGTCCATCATGCGTTCAAATGTAGCTGGCGCATTGCATAATCCGAAGGGCATAACCTTGAACTCAAAGAGACCATCCGGAGTTACAAAGGCCGTCTTTTCCCGGTCTTTATCATCCACGTCTATTTACCAATATCCTGACTTCAGGTCCATCAAAGAAAATATTCGTGCTCCAGCAAGGCAGTCCAAAGCATCGTCTATTCGTGGTAGAGGATAAACGTCTTTTTTCGTCACTCTGTTTAATCTGCGATAGTCGACGCAAAATCGCCATTCGCCATTCTTCTTTTTCACAAGTACGACTGGAGAAGACCACGGACTTTCGGATTGTTGTATCACGTCAGCTTTAAGCATCTTTTGTACTTCGTCTTCAATTACATGCCGCTCAGCAGGGGATAATCGATATGGTCTTTGCTTGATTGGGGGACTATCACCGGTGTTGATCTTGTGTTTTACTTTAGAGCATCCCAATTTCTTCGCTGTTTGATTGAAGTCAAAAATTTCATTAAATTCTTCCAGCATTTGTAGAAGAGCGTCCTTTTCGACACGGGTTAATTCCTCGTCGATGCTTTCTTTTAACTTGTCGAGAGTACTATGCTGTTCAGACTGAAGTGTGGTGGTGGTTTTTTGGATTTCGTCATTTAAGCTGCATATCATTTCATTTTCGATGGCCGAGATGCTGGCTATGTTCATACCTTTTGGAATCATCTGGATGCGACTGGAATAGTTTGTTACCCAAACCTTGCAGTAGCTCTTCCTGACTTCCACAACTGAAGCTGGTATAGATAGTTCTCTTTCACACATTACTATTTTATTCCCAGTAACTACTGCCCTGGACAGGTCAGTCAATCTTGGACTTATTGTGCATATTTGCTTCACTGTTTTAGCTTCGATTGAGTAATCACTTGCGGCGAATAGAGAGTGAGTCGGCGGATTCGGTTCAGTATCGTCAGGGAGTATCTCTGAAAGCTGAATTTCTTCTTTTCCACAGTCAATAATTGCTTCAGTTGCCCTGAAGAAGTCCCACCCAGGAATCATTTGGTGGCTACATTGAGAAAATACCAAAAATTCGACAGGCCCTACTATTCCATTTACGTCCACTTTCAACACGCATCGTCCACTTGCCGCAACAGGACTGCCGTCGGCTGTTTTCAGCACTTGTCCTTTATCAACGAACATTGGAGATTTGAGTTTTTGTCGCAGCTCTTCTGATATAACTGAATAGTCTGCACCTGAATCTACAAGGGCTTTCACACAATGTCCATTGACGGTAACACAGGTAGTGTTCTTTTGTAGCTTGCTGGTGATATACGTCGGAGGATTTTCTTCAGGAGCGGCCTCACCTCCTGCACAGGTCGCCTGACTCAGTTTTCCGCATTTGGTCGGCGTGGGGATCGGCTTGGTCGGCGCACTGGAGATTGAGACTGTCGACGGTTGAAAGTACGGCGAGGATAAGGAGAGCCACTTCTGTAGCTTGAATGCGCTGGATGGGTAAAGGATTCGTCGTAGCTCTGGATAGATTCGGCGTCCACTTCTCTGTTGGTTCTAGCGTTTGCAAATATCTGGCGTCGGTCTCGGCAGTACCTCTGTACATGTCCTGCACGCCCACAATGAAAGCACAGGGGTACGTTGTCTTCAGTCCTCCACCTGTCTGTTCTGCGCTGTGGAGGGGTGCTGTTAGGAATGCGTCTTGATAGTGGCCTTTCTGGAACCGAGCGTCTAGGTGGCACCACTTCCCGACGTTGTGAAGTTGAAAATGGAGCTAGTGCTTCATAAATTTCTTCACGGACAATGGCTGCAACGTCTGCTGTCAAATTCGGTTTAGGCTTGGGGTCTCGAGTTTCAGGTACGAGCCGTTGAATCTCCTCCCTAACTATTGTACGGATAAGGGATCTTAGGTCGTTGGTATCTGGCACGACATCTTCTGAAATGGTGGCGACGTTGGGAAGCCTTTGGTACTTGGGTGAAGCAATTCGTCTCCTCCGTAGGTTTTCAATTAGACGGCAGCGTGTAACAAATTCTTCGGCAGTCTTGTACTCTTGGACTAACAGTATTTGGTATAAGTCTTCGGTGATTCCTTTCATAAGATGAGCAACCTTCTCATCTTCCGGCATTGAAGGATTGACTTGGCGGCATAAGGACAGTACATCCTGGATGTAGGACTCTGAGGTTTCGCCGACTTGTTGTGCTCTTGTTACCAACAGTCTTTCAGCTTGACGTCTACTCTCGTCCTTCTGGCAAAAGGTGTTTTCCAAATTTGTGCAAAAGTCAGTCCAGTTCGAAAACTTGTCCTCATTGTTGTCAAACCATTGTCTGGCGGTATCGGCAAGGTAGAATACGACATTAGCCAGTCGCATTTGCTCGTCCCAGCGATTGTAAGTGGCAATACGGTCAAAGTCCTTCAGCCACTTGCTGGCGTCTCGCAGATTGTCTCCCGACGACATACGCCCCCGAGAATATACAGGGATTCCGTGGTATCTGATATGCCAGGATTGGCACGGAAGTGGAAGCTTCTTCCAAAGGGGGGAAGCCCTTCGGTCCCCACCTGCTGATCACGTGTCTCTCCGACAGACATCACTGTGGTTTTCCTTGTCGGGATTGGCAATTGCCCAAATTCGGGAGGAAGTCCCTGAAGCCGTAAGCTTCGGCGTAGCTCCTCCGTGGTAGCTGGTGTACCCAGCTCCTCCACCAAACTGTCGCGTGGATTTTAGCAGCTTGAAATACAGGACACAAAGTTGGGTCTTAAGATTAGCTTTATTCACACAGAGAACTATTAGCAGTTGCTTATATACAGGATAGAACATTCGACTAGAATGTTCTAGAAACTAAATTTACATAATGATAATAAATAATTAGAAATGAATATTCGAGAATCTTCGAGATATACAAGAAACAATGTAATTTTATAAATAATAAATAGTTCCGACTAGACCGGTGCCGGAACTCACGATCTGCCTAATACCAAGTGGAGCCGCACGTAAACCAACCAAGCCATCACGGCGGTACAGAGGTATCACTATTTTCGTTACAATATAGACACTAAATCCCCCAATTGTGTCTAAGGGTACTAATGTAATGGTTTACGGCTTCCTTTTTCTAGCCTCCTTTCGGAGCTTTAGCACAGTTGCGGTTTAGTTTGTTATTTAACTATCTGGCTAAAAAATTGCAAATAATCTGTTTTATTTTTTTGTAGTTTTTTCAAACACAATTAGCAACCCCCAAAAAATGAATTATGAAAATTTAATGATGATTTCATAGTCGAAAAGTTAATTACTGAAACAAATCTGGTTATTGGCTTTCAATTCAATGATAAGTGACAGTTGATGAGTTATCCGATCGGAAAAGGTCAGGAACAGTTCCTCGTACTTTTACGACTAGCTGTCGTGTAGACAGCTTAGTTAGCGACAGTTTAGTTAGCGACGTTAGCGCTAAGATCGAAAATTTTAATTATCCGTGAATATCTGACGTATTATAGTACATTTCGAAGAAACAGAGCTGCAATTGGAAAGTTTAATAATGCCAATCACAAATCAATCGTTAATAGTGTATTAGTTCCGTTCGACACTTTGGAGGCGCTAGGCATCAGATTGAGTTCCCAATCTAGAAGATTCTTAGTCAATGCTAAGTTAGCGCGAGTGCTGCCGGGTTAAAGTTTCATGTAACTTAGTGTGCTTGTAAAATATATTAATTTTCATTTAAATACAAAAGTTTATGCATTAAATTGAAGGTAATTTAATGTAGAATTTAGTAATAAAAATTGCCAAAAGTGAAAATTAATATATTCTATAAGCACACAATATTGAAAAACATGAAATTTTCAAAAAGTGTCCACACCTTTGGCCACCACTGTATGTCAACTTACCCGTTGTTGCGGGGTTAGTTGGCATACGCAGCCAGCTTATGTCAACTAGCCCCCGAGTCCCTATGCCAACTAACCCCAATAGAGCAAGTAAAATAAACATGGCGAGCAAAACTTTTGTTTATCAACTACAGAAGGAATGGACTTATAACCTCGTAGCTAAATGCCCAAAGATACTAAAAACTTGTGAATGTTATTCCTGAATGACTATACTACTGTACAAAACGACAAATACTGAATAATCAAAATTTTACTTTCTTATATGAAAATCACGTTTTCCATCCTTCCTCTAAAGGCAATGGCTGAATCCAACTGGCGTTCTCATGCAAAGACGTTTAAATGACGATCATGTGACAGGCTCAGTAGCGCTCTTAATAAACAGTGAATTTTTTTAACGGCACAATGCCAACTAACCCCGGTCTCCCCTATACTAAAAAGGTGTGCATTCCGATTATTATTTTTTTTCAACCAAATTTTTATAATTGACCTTTAAAGTTGGAAATTCACTTTTTTCATGCTTTTTCCCTTTCAAATTTTGTAATTTTTTAAAAATTGCTCGCTTAAATTTAAATCTGAATGCCATGTGTTTCTTTAAATATTATCAAACATGTTATATTCAAATATTTGTTTAAAAAAATATGCAAAAGAAAAAAAAACTAGTTGTGATTTTAAAAATGCTTAAAAATCAATAAAAAATTTTATTAAAAACAAAATTATTAAGACTTTTTATATTTTTAAATGCTGAATTATTGTCAATTTGTGTGCATAACAAGTGGAAAAAATTGAAAGTCTGCCTGTAAAATTAAAGAAAAAGGTTTTCAAGGGTATCGGACCCTTAAGTACCCATATTAATTGAGGCCCTTATGTGACATAGTGCTTAAGACGTCATCCTTGAGATTAAACCTTCTCAGTAGTGTGGAGGTTCAATTCCCAGCTACTACCAGTCATCCTATAAATCGAATATGTACTGGAAATTCTCTATATCAGTGGTTCCCAACAGGTGGTCCGCGGAACCCCAGGGGTCCGTGGACCCAGGGAGCTATGCCAGAGGGGTCCTCAAGATGCCATTAGAATTTTAAAAAAAATAAGCATCCCTTTAAGACCGGCGGTCGGATGACGCTGATTTAAAATTAAGAGACTGAATTTGGAGTTTTATCGAAAAAAAAGTGCGTTAAACAGCATCAATGCCAGCAACTCCTTAAAAACAAAGTCTTTTTAATACAAATAACGAATGGTACAAGTCGGCTGCTTCAGTATCGATATTTTTGAAGAGCTTCAACATTCTCTTTTATACCGGCACGATCGTGATAGCTCGGTGGGAAAGGGTTATATTATGATGAGGTTTTTTTTTTATGATAACAGTTTTTTCTTCCTTCTTGACACAAAGTATGCAGATTTTCTCACAATTTTCTCTCGGTTTTCTCAGTTGCGTTCTTAGCTTATGTGTTTGAACACTTGAATGTGTTAAACTTGAGTTTAAAAGGAAAAAATGTAGACACGTTCAAAGTTGAGGGTAAGATGATATGGTCAAAAAGTGTCAGATCAGGCAAAGGTAATTTAATTCAGTTAAAATTGGCAGCTAAAGCTTTGTAAAAAAGAATTTAATTTTGTATTTTTTTAAATAGTTGAAGTACTTCGGATTCTTTCTGAGATTTTCCGTGACTAAAAGTTGCGATATCCCACTTAATTTTAAAAACGCAGTAATCAGTTTCAGTCAGCAGATTGGTTTCGGTAATCTAATTTGATATTTGCTGAAAATATATGTTATTAAAAATGTTTTGTAAACAAACTTGTTCAAATAAAATAATCCAAATAAATTTTTTAAAAAAATATTTGTAATTAAATTTGCTAACACTGAAATTAATCGGCACAAAAACGCAAGAGTGTGTGTGTACGTGGTTAATTCCATGTACTGACTGTAGTGTAAGACACAATTTAAATGAAGATTAAAAGCTCTTTTAATATAAATAATAAATAAAATAAAATAAAAAAAGTTACATTATTTAGTTGCAATAAGTGAAGAACAGTTATTCAACTATTTTTTTAATTTAATGTTAAAGATATCCTTCTATAGTGATAATCACTTTTTACAAAAGTGACTTACACTTTAGAAAAATTATTTTTCATGGAATTATAATTTCATTTTTTTAGATGGATTCTCTGAGACTTTCGTTATTTATCGTCTTCCTTTGTTGCACATTATTACTATGTAAGGAAGCAAGCAGCTACAATACACTGAGATTAGACCGTTCCCCCGATGACAACATTAAAATTCGAGAGCGAAGAGACATTGTAGAAGACACGGCTAATTTGTTCCGAGGGATAACCAATAGTGGTTTGAGTGTAGTAAGAAAAGGATTGTCACAGTTGCCCTTCATCGGAAGAGTTTTTGAGGAACCCTCTACCGAAATTCCACCAACCAAGGCACCTACAGACCCAGCGGTTGAACCAAACAGTCAAGGTGCAATCAGTAGTATTGTGAGTGCAATCAGAAAGGGATTGTCACTAATACCTTTTATTGGAGGGTTCTTTGAAGAACACACTACCGTAGCCCCTCCAACACAGCCTACCACTCTACCATCGGGTGAACCTACCACTCAACCAGTGGGTACACCTACCACTCAACCTCCTCAGGGTATAATCAGTAGTGTTTGGAGTGCAATCAGAAGGGGATTGTCACTAATACCCTTCATTGGAGGGATCTTTGAAGAACCCTCTACCGTAGCCCCACCAACACAGCCTACCCCTCTACCATCGGGTGAACCTACCACTCAACCTCCTCAGGGTATAATCAGTAGTGTTTGGAGTGCAATCAGAAGGGGATTGTCACTAATACCCTTCATTGGAGGGATCTTTGAAGAACCCTCTACTGTAGCCCCACCAACACAGCCTACCCCTCTACCATCGGGTGAACCTACCACTCAACCTCCTCAGGGTATAATCAGTAGTGTTTGGAGTGCAATCAGAAGAGGATTATCACTAATGCCTTTCATTGGAGGGTATTTTAAAGAAACCCCTCCAACAGAGCCTAGCAATCAACCCACTATGCCCAATCAGGGTGCAATCGCTAGCGTTGTGAGTGCAATCAGAAGGGGATTGTCACTAATACCTTTCATAGGAGGGTATTTTGAAGAACCCACTACCGAAGCCCCTACAACACAGCTTACCACTCTACCATCGGGTGAACCTCCCACTCAACCATCGGTTGGACTTACCAAACAACCATCGAGTGGTGAACCTACCACACGAACAGTGGGTGAACCTACCAAAAAACAATCGGGTGAACTTACCACTCAACGAAAGGGTGGTGAACCTACCACTCAACCATCGGGTGATGAACCTACCTCCCAACCAGCTGGCGGACCTACCACTCCACCATCGGTGAAAACTACCACTCAACCACTGGGGCAACCTACCACTAAAACATCGGGTGAACAACCATCGGGTAGTGAACCTACTACTCAACCATCAAGTGCTGAACCTACCAGTCAACCATCTGGAGGTGAACCTACAGCTCAACCTTCCGGTAAAGAACTTACCACTAAATCAGTGGGTGAACCTACTAGTCAACCAGTGGGTGAACCTACTAGTCAACCAGTGGGTGAATCTACCACTCAAACATCGGGAGAACCTACCACTCAACCATCGGGTAGTGAACTTACCTCTCAACCAGCTGGTGAACCAACCACTCAACCATCGGGTAGTGAACTTACCTCTCAACCAGCTGATGAACCTACCACTCAACTAGCGAGTGAATCAACCACGCAACCACCGTTGGCTGAACTTACCACTCAGCCAGAGGGTGAATCAACCAAGCAAACAACGGGTGCTGAACCTACTACTCAAACTTCGGGTGGTGTACCTACCACTGAACAAGTGGGTGAAACTACTGGTCAACCTGTGGGTGAATCTACCACTGAAAAATTGGGTAGTGAACCTACCACTCAACCATCTGATGGTGAACCTACCTCTCGACCACCGGGTGAATCTACCACTGAACTATCGGGTGGTGAACCTTCAACTGAACCATCGGGTGGTGAATCTGCCACTCAAACTTCGGATGGTGAACCTACCACTGAACAAGTGGGTGAAACTACTGGTCAACCTGTGGGTGAATCTACCACTGAAAAATTGGGTAGTGAACCTACCACTCAACCATCTGATGGGGAACCTACCTCTCGACCACCGGGTGAATCTACCACTGAACTATCGGGTGGTGAACCTTCAACTGAACCATCGGGTGGTGAATCTGCCACTCAAACTTCGGATGGTGAACCTACCACTGAACAAGTGGGTGAAACTACTGGTCAACCTGTGGGTCAATCTACCGCTGAAAAATTGGGTAGTGAACCTACCACTCAACCATCTGATGGTGAACCTACCTCTCGACCACCGGGTGAATCTACCACTGAATCATCGGGTGGTGAAACTACCTCTCAACAAGCGGGTGTAACTACCGCTAAACCATCTGATGGTGTACCTACTTCTCAACCAGCGGGTGCAACTACCACTGAAACAGCGAGTGAACCTACCACTGAACCATCGGGTGGTCAACCTACCACTCAGCCATCTGATGGTGAACCTTCTTCTCAACAAGCGAGTGAATCTTCCACTCAACAATCGAGTGTACCTACCACTCCACCATCTGATGGTGAACGTACTTCTCAATCAGCGAGTGAATCTTCCACTCAACCAGCGAGTGAACCTATCACTCAACCATCGGGTGGTGAATCAACCACTCAACCATCGGGTGGTGAATCAACCACTCAACCATCGGTTGATTCAGCAACTCAACCATCGGCTGATTTAACCACTCAACCATCGAGTGAGTCAAACACTTAAACCTCAGAAGAACCTCAAGCGCAACCATAACCCGATTTAACGCCTCAACAACCGGAAAAACGCAACAATTAATCTGCGGCTAATTCAACCAATCAACCAGGGGATGAATCAACCAACCAAACACCACATCAACCACCCACCAATCCGCCACCTGAACTACTAGCAACCAGGGGGGATTCAGTTATTGGCTGAACCTACTACACAACCAGACCAAACACACACACACAAAACCGGAAGAGCCTCAAACTTAACCACAACCTTAACCACCGAAAAAATGAACCAATCATTACTCAGTTAACACTCAAATATCCTCTGAACTCAAATGAAGAGTACACGGGAAAAACCGCTTGATTTCGTAGAAGGCTTCCTCAGTTGGCCTCTTTGACGATGATAGCGAGAAATTATCTAAACTGGTGTAAAGAAACCGTTTACTCACTTCGTTTTTCTTTCGAAGCAACCCTGATTCAAGCCAGAAATGTAGACACGAGTTACACGTTTGTAACGCGAATGAAGAACCGAAAGAAAAACCGGTTTCCTGCCGGCAATGTCAGCCAAGTAAACGCAATTGCGGGAGGACTCCTAATAAATCAAGCTGTTCCTCCCTTGTACTCTTCAGATATCAGCTGATACAACTACTCAACCAGTTAGTATACCAAATACTCAAACCATTCAACCACAACAGTAACATTTAATCACCATCTAAATCAACAACCGGGAGAACGAAACAATCAACCATCTAGTGATTCCACCAACTCAACCCCCTATGGGGAAACTGAAAAGCGGGAAACAGTAGCACCTGATATTAGAAATATATACTGGGTGGTTATTATAAAATACCGCTCTCTATTCGGAGTGGTCTGTAGCTTGAATGAATATGGGTAAAAACATAGTGGAGCGGCGAGTCAAGAGTCAAGCGGCGAGTCAAGCTGCGCTTTTTTTATTCAAGATGCTAGCGCCGCTTCACATGCACATAGTAGAGCGGCGGGAACTACTGCGAAGAGAGCCTCATGTCATGAATCTAGTCAGCAAGATACTCTCTTTTTGACTTTAATTAAAGTTTGCTTGATAGAAACTGTTTCTTGCCCTACCTTAATGCCATACAGTATAGTAAAATGTACCCGTACAATTATTTTCTTCTCCTACTTCCTTCCATAGTTTGTCCAATGTATACCGATTGTGATGGTCATTCAGCTGTTGATTCCATAAACGTTCACGATTCCGTATCGACAGAATGAGCAACTACACGTTCATTTTGTGTAATTAAATACTTTCACCTTAAAATCCAGAAAAATTCACAAACAGACAGTACCACCTGCCCTGGAAGCCCCAAGTCGACTGGAGCAGCGCTTCAAAGAAATCGTTGGTGATTTTACGAACGCGACGAGTCAAGATTCATGACGATGCATGCAGCGCTGCTTGCCGCCCCACTATGTGCGCGTCAACTTGAATGTACGGAAGATTTAAAAACGCGCCGCTTGACTCTTGACTCGTCGCTCCACTATGTTTTTGCCCTAATCCAAATGCAAAAAACTTTGAGACACTTACTAATCAAGTAGGGGGGGGGGGGAGAGAGTGGAATCATAAAAAACAAACTCGTCACTTGACCAGGGTTCCAAATTGCGAGGCGTAATTGGATGTGTTGGCCGCAATTAGCCATAATTGGCTATGCCTCGTAATTTAAAACATTGGTCAAGAGACGAGTTTCTTCAAAAAAAGAAACTCGTCTCTTGACCAGGGTTCCAAATTACGAGGCGTAATTATCTGTGTTGGCCGTAATTAGCCATAATTGACGACGCCTCGTAATTTAGAATCCCGGTCAAGAGGCGAGTGTTTTTTTTATGATTATTTTTTAGGGTTCTATCTTTTTTATGATTCCATTCTTTTTCCCCCTTCCTAATTACTAAGTGTCTCAGTTTTTGATGTATTTGGATTACTCATTCAAGCCACAGACCACTCCGAATAGCGAGCGTTATTTTATAACCAGCCTGTATATTGTACAGTAAGAAACGATCGAACCAGCTAATTGCATCTACACTACATTATACTGAATATCCACAGACGGTTGAACCAGCACATATATGCGAACAGCCAGAAACTGTAGAACACGCTATTGCATTTGCATATACCGAATAGACCCAAACGCAACTAACCTAGCAAATGCAACTATGTAAACTAAACAGTCTGGTACAGTAACGCAAGCAAATGTAACAATATACTGAACAGTCAAAAACGGTTTAACCTGCTGAAGCAATTACATATACTAAACAGCCAAACAGTTAGAGGATCCAGAATTTGGTTTTGTGGGTAGGCTATGACCAAATTTTAAACCCTGTCCTTATTTAATGGAGCTAATTAGTTGACTAATATACTGAATTATTAACTAATATACTGCTGATTCAAGTTCACTCACCGAACAGTCAGAAAAGCTTAAACCGTCAATACAGCTATATATGCTTAACAGCCAGAAACAGGAAATCAAGCTTATAAATAAATAGTTACTGCAGCTAAAGTAACAAAACACCAGTTACTACAGAACCAAAATTTCAAGAACGAACCTCTTTTCCATTCTTTCAAATGCAAATACAAAAATTGTCGACCAACAACAGGCCAGAGGCCCAGCAAGGTTGGTCCAAGGTTGGTACTTTCTATTGGAGACGATTAATGAAATCGAAGAAAATATATTACAGGTAAATTTAAAAGATATTAAACGGTAATATATATATATATATATATATATATATATATATATATTATATATATATATATATATATAATATATATATATATATATATATATATATATATATATATATATAGTATATATATATATATATATATATATATATATATATATATATATATATATATATATAATAATAACAGATAAAAACAAAGAACTACACCCTTAAGGGCGAATAAATCCTATTGAAGCCTAACAAATAAACTTATTAACTATTGCTGTACTCATTGTTGTGTGCCTCCTTTTCTTTTTTGAACATCTCAGCATAAAAGTACAGGGCTCCATTAATAAACCTACAGACTGACTACGCTTGTCATTTTAGACATGGTTCCCCAAACGTCCACAAGTGATTCGATTGAATAATTCGTCAAATATTCATCCAAATGTAACAAAAGCTTAGATTTAAGGGTTTTCGGTGGTTCTTCACATTTCTAAGTTGTTAAACTTGGGTGTTGCTTTTGAAAATTTTAAAGTTCGTATTTTTAATATGAAGACGGCCCCTGTAAGCAAATTTTGTGTCATGCAATCAAGTCAGAATTTATTTGTTCACATAGTCAAAAAGGTCCGTTATTATAGGATGACTAACTTCCGAAATAATCACTGGTGGGTATTTTTTTTCCAAAGCTGTACAGTACATTTCGAAGAAAAAGTAGCGCTACAATCTGAAAGTGCAATCATGCCAATCAACAAATCAATCTTTAATGGTATATTAGTTCCTTTTAACACTTTGGGAGTGCTAGGCATTAGATTGAGTTGCTAGTCTAGAAGTTTATTAGTCTAAGGATTAATCGACGCCGGTCTTTAAAGTGTTAAGTATTTGGAATTTGGAAGTAGACTTTATGATCTCAATGTTCCATTAAAATGGATGCCCATGCTAAATAATTATCCGTTTCCTATGCAAGCTTTCTTTTACAAATGTTACAACAACCAACAGCACAGCAAGAAGCTGGTATTTAAAAAAATTAACAAAATATTCTTAGAAAACTCATTCTTTAATACGAAAATAAAAATAATTTCAATTAACAAATGACATCAAATCATCGGAGCTGTTGCCATCCACGAACAACCCCATTATTTATAGTTTGAAGAATAGTTAAATGTTTATTAATAACAAAAAAAAAAACAAGAAACTACCATAAACAGCACTAAAAATAAGAAATGTTAATTAAAACAAACCAGAATTTCTGGCAAAAATGCCATGTCACTTTCTTGCTAAACAAATAACGAACAATCGAAGAATCACATTGCGCTACATTTTGAGACGTCATTCCAAGCATGATTTATAACAAAAATAAATTTGCTTCAAATAATATTTTTGAATAAATAAACTTTCTAATTCCTTTGTTGAAGGGGCAGCAGAGATTTAAATGACTTGAAATTAAAATTTTAATGCCAATTACTTGGGGATTTCGCCAACAGACAGTAAACAGATGTCAGTTCAGATATACTGAAAGACGAACAAAAATTATTAAAGATGGGTCTCTGAGGTGATACCTTTCTAGCAAAAAAGAATTTTTAAATTCAACGGGTTGAACCGATTTTTTTAAACGGGTTGAACTGGTTGAACAGAATTTTTGATTTAAAAAAAAGGAAAAGTATTTTAAAAATGATAGTTAAAATGATTTATTGCTATGGTGTAGGGGTAGATACATATATATTCCAGCTTGTGCGCTTGGTCAGACGCCCGCTTATAAGCTTTCGTCAAGTAAGACAGACACAGAAAGAAACTTTACTATCACAGAGAATGGAAGTGCACCCAGGGCGGGTGCGGGAATGGAACCCGCACCCGTTACATTGCGCAGACTGCCAGCGTAATGATCCAAACCACTCGGCCATCCGTACCCCTTTATTGCTATGCTTTGCAAAGTTGTTTATCATCCAGTTATTTCGACTCATTATTTCGATGTACTATTGGAGAATCAATTACTAACCGTACCTAAAATTTGAAATTTTCAAAATTATACTTTCGAGAATTTTTTTTTCTGCATCTAATGTCTTCGATAATAGCCTAAGTTAACATATTTACAACAATGACTTTTTATATTTTATACTTATTACCTACAGATATAAAAATGATTCGTTGACTCTGATGACTCGCTAGAAAAAATTCATTACTTGCTACTTTCCCTAAAACAATTTCATTTTAATCGACATTATTCGATCTACGTACCAAACATGATTCAGCAAATATACATTGTACGCACAGTTGCTCATTTTAAACAATGAATATGTACTATTTTTGTTTTTTAAGTTATCGTATTATATAAAATCTTGTGATTGTGTATATAGCATGTTTGTATTTGACTTGGTCATTGAAATTAATTTTTTTGAGTACAATAAAATGGGGACAAAAACCTCTTCCTAACTCTTAATGGTATTCAATGAGTGGCAGCAATTGTTTCATTCGTACAAGAAAGTGAAAGTGTAAGTCCCGCTGTGTCTATTGTAAACATTAAAAACGAAAATGAAAGTAAGTTTGTTAAATTCTTTTATTATTATTAGTTGTTTTTTTTTTTTTTTTTTTTTTTTTTGTTTTTGTAAGAGGGAATGGGCGTGCTTGGACGGGGGTCTCCAAACTTAAGTACCTCAATGCTAATCCAATTGGCAAAAAACTACTTTCTGTGCCACATTTCTCCGGCTGTATAGAACATTTTTGCAAGCTGTTTTTTTTTAAATAATAAATGTAGATAACTTACATGTCTGCATTATGCCACTTTTTTAAAATTGCACTGATTACTTCCAATTTTTAAAAAAAAAATCGAACACATTTCAAAAAGTGGGATAGTCGGGACCTGCAAGTAAGCTACATTTATCACATAAAAAATCCTTTTTTAAAAATATTCAATACTGCAGGAGAAATATGGCAGAGAAAATATTTTTTTCTCCATTGGATTAACACTGATACACTTTGCTTTGGAGACCCGAGATACAGAAGATCTACAATTATTCAATTCATTGGAACCGATTTAAAATTCGAAAATCAAAAATTCGGTTAATGAGATTCGTCTGAAAAAAAAAACGGTTTATATTTTGATGAGTTTTTGTATGTTTACTAAAAAATGATTTTAAAAAAGCTTTTAATTAAAGCAAAGACAATGAGAATATTTCTAATGACGTCACGAGCTCCGAACTGCGATTTCATTTTTTTGTTCAGTTTTCTTTGACAAAGAGTTGAAACAAGCCCATACTTTTATTTTCACTGTAAAAAAAAATCCAATAAACATTTGTAAATGATAATAAAAAACCCTAGAAATACATAAATTAATTCTTTGTGTTTTAGAAAAATATATTGTTGAATGTGTATATAATGCTAGTTTGTCCTTATAAAATCGGGAAAATGATTGACATATTATAAATTAACCCTCTCCAAATCGTATATTTTTACGGAAATTGTCGAAAAGCATTTTATTATCAGAAATGATACCTTACATATTGTAGAATATGTTGTCCAAATTTGGTAGTCGTTAGAAGTTTTGTTTATGTGTTTTTCTTGCAATTTAGATGACGTGTATATTGTATAAGTACTTTCAATAACAACTAAAATACTGAACCGTGTTTCTCGCGAAAACATATTTCTTTTCACCTTCTTCGAACCGCTAAGGCTCAGAGGAAAATCATTCCATTGAGTTAATTTTTCTTTCGTGTTATTCCATATGATGAAATAAACAAACTAATGGTCAGTTTTTATGAAACATTATTGCTTAAGCTATTATTGCTATTTGCTGATTAAGTTTTAAAAAATACTTTTTACATTGAAAATGCGTTTTTTTTCTCAAAAAATTCCCTTGACAATTTATTTTGCCTAAAAGTTATTTTTGATTATGTTCGAAATGTCTCACCATTGTTTGTTCTACACACTTGCATAATGACGTAAAAAATAAATTAGACTTGAATCTATAAATTTAAGTGCGGAATAGAGCTTTAGATATTTGGAAAAATCGGGGTAAAATATCTCCTTTCTTGTCCATAAACTAAAAAATAATAAAAAAATAACAAAGGTGTTCTAATACTCATATTTTTCAACTATGCTGAAAATTTTGAGTGAAAATATTAAGAAATAGAAAATCAAACTATTTAAGGTTCGGGTCTACCTTTGTAACTTAAATTACCTTTTTCACATATCCTTGATATCACTTAGTACTTTAACATTCTATTTGCACTCTGGTTTCGACAAACAGTCGCCTAGATCAATAGTTCCCACAGAAACTTAGCTGAGTTATCTTGGCCTTGCACCTTTTCACTCGAATAATCTTAAAATTTGATTGGTCAGTGGGGAGAGCTAGACATTCCTCACAATTTTTGTGCATCATTCCGTCACCCTCTCTCGTTAACTTAACCCTTTCGCTACGAAGGATTTTTGCTTCCTCGTATATGTGATAGGAATATCATTATCGAATCCTTAGTCGGACGGCCGTCGTGGGCCGTTTCAATAGTGAAACTATGCATGCTCATCAAATTTGGTTAGGTTTCGTCCAATACTTTACTCGCTAGAGAGCTCTGAACACCTCATGTTAATTAATAAACACCCTGTATAGTTGTAAAATAATTTAATTTTTTTGGGACTTGAAATTTTAAACAAACGTTTTTCAATAAACACTTGTAAATTGCCCGTAAATCAATTATATCATTGTTTTTTAAACATGCTTTTGAAAAGATAAATTAGCGACTATATATAAAAAAAATCGTTTTTCGTCTTCTTTAATTGATTAATTAAATATGAATTTTATTACTTTACATACAAATCCTTAAATTTGGGTCATTTAGAAGTGTTTATTAAGAAAATTTGAGTTTGACATAAAAAGTAACTCGTTGAAAAATATAGAACTGCAAAAAAAACTATCGTTCATGAATCACAAAGGTATAACATATGCCGAAAAAAAATTCTCAGAGCTAGACTCCGAAATAACAGCTTCTAAAAAAGGTGAATTTAATAGTTCCCGCCACCCTTATTTGAAACACTTTAGGGATGGAAATCCAAAAACGTTTTTTTTTTTTTTTTTTTTTTGTCCCCATTTTCACCGAAAAACCGGGGTTTTTTTTTCTAAACCGGAAACCGGTTTTCTGCGGTAAAAACCGTAAATCGATTTTTTTTCTCAAAAATCGCCATCCCTACCGTTTCTTATTTGGTTGGCGGTAGAGAGCCTAAATAAAAGAACGAGTAGTAATGTTTTATTCTAAGAAACCCTTCGAACCCTTCAAAACGCATGCTGCTTTGGCACAAATTTCCCTCTTGGCTCTTCAATACGCCACTGATCTTTGGACAGTTTTTCTTCCTAATGGGGCTGCAATATTGGCGGTCAAGCCTTTGCAGACTCGTCATATTCCCCAGTACTGAGGGCCATTTTCTGTGGCACCAGCTAGGCGACTCTCGCTACCAATTTTGACGAGCAGATTACAGTGAATCTGAGCTCTCTGCGGATGTAAAAGTATGCCGATATTTAATTTTGCCGAGAGAACCTAAGCCAAATGGGTACTCAAGGGCTCTTTGACATGCCCACATAATCATATGAGATGCGTGCCCCAGATTTTCTCATTCAGAAAGTCCGGGATTATCCCATTTAGAAACTCCCACTCAGCCGGTGCTCGTACACGCGATCTTCGGCTTACGAGGCGGACCCGTTCGACCGCTCAGCCACCGAGTCGCTTATCTTTAAAAAGTGTATGATAGCGCACGGTTTTTACTATATCTATGATTATAACCCTATGTACCATTTTTTATGGTTTTAATGCTTACAGTTTCATATGAGGATTCATTTGTATTGAAGAAGTAAGACTTTATGGATTGCACAAATTTTATGCCCCCACTTAACTAATAGAGAGTCTTCAGAAATCTGATATGAGCAAATATGAAATATTGGATTCAAAAAACAATTATCGCCTTTTTTGCATTTAACCTTCAAATTTTGCGTTAAGATGATAGTTTTGTGATAAAGTGAAAAAAAGTTCAAAATTGAATTTCTTATCCATTTTTTTTTTACTTCCCCAAGTCAAATTTCGAAAACCTTTTTATTTTGCTAAGTGAAGGTGCAAATCCAGAAGAATCCCTTTAGAAAAATTAACCCAGAGTACCTGATATCAAGATCGTTTGGGTTACTATATCTAGTTTTCGTGTTCGTTCATTAAATTTTACAATTTGCTTTTTCATATATACCGCATGGTTATAAAATAACGCTCGCTATTCGGAGAGGTCTGTAGCTTGAATGAATAATCCGAATGCAAAAAAAAACATCGATACACTTACCAGTCAAGAAGGAGGGAAAAGAATGGAATCATAAAAAACAAACTCGACTCTTAACCAGGGTTCTAAATTACGAGGCGTAATTAGATGTGTTGGCCGTAATTGGCCATAATTGGCGACGGCTCGTAACTTAGAACCTTGGTCAAAAGACGAGTTTCTTTTTATGATTTCATTCTTTTTTGAAAAAAAAGAAACTCGTCTCTTGAAGGGTTCGAAATTACAAGGCGTAATTAGCTGTGTTGGCAGTAATTAGACATAATGGACTACGCCTCGTAATTTAGGACCCTGGTCAAGAGACGAGTTTGTTTTTATGGTTATTCTTTTTTATTTATATTTTTGTGATTCTATCTTTTTTATGATTCCATTCTTTTTCCCCCATCTTGATTAGTAATGTGTCTCAATGTTTAATACATTTGGATTATTCATTCAAGCTACGGACCACTCCGAATAGCGAGTTTTATTTTATAGCCATATTGACTTAAATTACCCCTACAATGAAAATTATTGTCAAAACAAATTCCGTAGAAAAATTACATTTTTATAAATATGTTTTTTTTCTTCTAAATTATTTTACCTCTTATTTGTAATATAATATTTGTAATTTAAATATTCTATGCATACAAATCATAAACAAAACATTTTTTGCAAGATAATTTAGTGAGAATTATAGGCGGTTAAGACGAGCACTATTAAGAACTCTTTACTTTGAATAATCAAAAATAATTGGTATTAATTGGTTGTGAGTATTACCCAAATTTATATATGAGGCCTAACTGCGAAAAATATTTTTTAGATGCATTCTCCCAGCCTAATGTTACTCTCGGTCTTCCTATGTTCTACAATTTTGGTCTGCAAAGAAGCAAGCTGCGATATTAGATTCGATCGTTCTGCTCGAGAGCGAAGAGGCATTATAGAAGATACAACTAACTTTTTTGGGGGTATAATTAGTGGCGCTGTTAATGCAGTCAGAGCTGGATTGTCTAGGTTGCCCTTCATAGGAGGATTTTTCGGACCACCCGCTACCGAAGCCCCTCCAACTCAGCCACCTACTCAACCTCCCACTCAACCACCAACTCAGCCACCTACTCAACCACCAACTCAGCCGCCCACTCAACCACCCACGCAGCCACCTACTCAACCACCCACGCAGCCGCCTACTCAACGACCCACCCAACCACCCACAGAACCAACAACTGATGAACCCGATACGGAAGATCCAGATACGGAAGACCCAGATACGGAAGAACTAGATACTGATGATCCAGACACCGATGAACCAACCCCTTCTACAATGGACATCACTGATTAGTTTTCCTGAAGCGAATATTTTACAAGTCAATCGATCGCCCACTCAACCTCCAACTCAACCACCCATTCAAAACCGCCAACTCAACCAACAACAGAAGAACCCGACACCGAAGATTCAGACACAGAAGATCCAGATACTGAGGATCCAGACACCGATGATAACCAACATCTAATACAATGGACTTAACAATAATTGATTAGCAAAACTGAAGCAAATATTTTACAAGTCAATCGATCACCCACTCAACCTCCAACTCAACCACCCATTCAAAACCGCCAACTCAACCAAGAACAGAAGAACCCGGCACCGAAGATCCAGACACAGAAGATCCAGATACTGAGGATCCAGACACCGATGATAACCAACATCTAATACAATGGACTTAACAATAATTGATTAGCAAAACTGAAGCAAATATTTTACAAATCAATCGATCACCCACTCAACCTCCAACTCAACCACCCATTCAAAACCGCCAACTCAACCAACAACAGAAGAACCCGACACCGAAGATCCAGACACAGAAGACCCAGATACTGAGGATCCAGACACCGAAGATAACCAACCTCTACTACAATGGACATAACAATAACTGATTAGCAAAACTGAAGCAAATATTTTACATGGCAATCGATCACTAACTCAACCTCCAACCTAACCAAACCAACAGATGAACCCGATGCTAATAAACAATTAGATACTGATGATCCTCACGGTACTGATGGCTCAGAAACGGGAAAACCAAACCCTACTGCAATGAAGATGACTACAGACCGACATGACATTAAATGGACAGACAATAAAAATCCTGTTCGTTGTATTAATTTGTCAACCAAAATGTTTATTAAACCCCACTCTAAAATACGAAAATCAGAGCAACAATAATGGACAATTATGAAAGGAGGTAAATACTAACAAAATAAATTAGAGCTTAACTATGAGTTGCATATTTCCATAGCAAAAAAAAAAAAAAAAAAAATAAATAAAATTAAAGCTCTTTACTACATGGAATACCAAAATAGTATTTTATCTATTTGAATAAGGATAGTCGATACTAATTACTGTACATATTAGCTATTAAACGTTTTGCATCCAATATTTGATTTTTCAATTAGTAATTTTATAAAGTATTTTATTCAGGGCATATTAAATGTATATTTCTATTATTTATACTGATCCATTGTATTCAAGAAACGCTCAAAAATTGTGATTTTTTTTTTTTCAATTGAGATTTATTTTTTAAGAATTCGAAACTGATTCTAATTTGTATTTAATAATCCTTTTCTACTGTTTAATGTACAGATAAAGTGAAATTGTTTCAATTTTGAAAAGTTTAATTTCATAAAATTCATAAAATGTGCAATCAATTTATATAAGTTAATTTATAATATATTTGGAATTCAATATTTATATTCTGCCAAAATTAAGGCAGACTTTTGATGACTTGCTTACACACAAATTTCAAAACATAGGGCCAGCTTCGAATGAAGACTTGTTGTATTTGAATGAGTGCAATGTAAATTCACAGTGCCACTGCAAAAAAAAAAAAAAAAAAAAATCCTTATTCACCATAGATTTAGAAAGTAGCAGATCTGCCCCTAGGAGGAAAGGTGAAGCCATTTGTGAACCAGTATCCCATAAGGCAGTTCGCAAGCCTTTGTCATACGCCACCAGATGGCGCCATGAGATAATTCGACTACTAAAAAATATATATTTAATATTAACTAATTAAAACTTTTTACCAGTTTTGCTAGCATAAGTTTATATGGATATGTATTGATAATTTCTGGCAGACATGAGGTATATATTCATAAAAGAAACGTATTAAAAATGCAGTTTTTATTGCACGTAACTCTTCGGCAAAAGTATTTTTTGTTAACCAGTGTCCCGTGATGCATTGTAAAAACGACGAAATGTGGATTCATCACACAATCGCGCGGTTAGTATTGCGTTGTACGGGATGGCGCAATCTATAGGCATATCTGCTATTTTCTAAATCTATGTTGGTGGTTGGTTAGTAGACATATTTTCAGGCTTGTGTGCTTGATTGCAAGGATCCGCTTATAAACCATCGTCAAGTAGGACAACACAAGACACACACAAACACATATGACAGATGTTGGATGTTGCCATCTGTCGCCACCTCCGCAATTTAGAAATGTCCCTGAAGGTAAATCTTTGTTGTTCACAGCTTCGGAGTGATGTCTGCTGTTCTGAAAAAAAAAACTGATGATTAACTATGCTTTTCGGAACAGCCGACACTAAGAAGAGGAGGGGTAGGGTATTTTACATATATATTCCACCTTGTGTGCTTGCTCAGTGAGCCGCTTATAAGTCTTCGCCAAGTAAGACAGACACAGAAAGAATTTTTACTGTCACAAAGAGAGGAAATACACCCAGGGCGAAGGCGGGAATCGAACCCGCGCCCGTTACAGCACGCAGACTGCTGGCCTGCGATGCTTACCACTCGGCCATCCGGGCCCCCTAAGAAGAGGACCGCCAACGTTTTGTAATATCGTTTCCAGCTGCCTATTTCTAGCCTCCATTAGGACCTTTAACACAGCCAATAACGTCTCGTAAATTAGAACCCTGGTCAAGTGACGAAGTCGACACCTGTGCGGGCACCCAACGGAACTTCGAGCGTCGGGACTTAGGACTCCACTTATTTAACAAGCACGTCTGTCAAAGTGTACTAGGGCCAATCCGCCACGAGTTGGATGTTATACTCTTCCCCAGTACAGATATTCGATTTATAGGATGACTGGTATATAAGCTCAACTTTAATTAGAAAATATTTTTTTAAAAATTTCAAATCAAAATTTTTAATTTTTTAATTTTTTTTTTAAGTTCTTAAGATAATTTCTAATTAAAATTCAGCTTATAAATTTGGTATAATTCCTTTGTTTGTACATATTTGTACAATATAAAGTCATTTTATTGGTCATTTCTTCAATTTCGACCTCAGAATATGGCGTGCAATCCTTATCCCAATGTTTTCAAATTTTGTAAATATTTTTATGTTTGTTATCATTTATTTTAGTTTTGGCTAAAGTTTCATAAATTTCGAAATGTGTTTGATTGTAAATAAATCTTATAGAATTACATATAAACAAATTATACCGATACATTGAGTAGTTAAAAAAATTATATGAAGTTGAAAACTATGCTTTGAAGTACCTTTTTTGCACATTTTTAAGACTCCTATGACACCTTGAACATTAATTTTTTTTTATTTCAGTTACTTGACAATCTTTTTATTTTATATGTTTTATATTTACAAACTGTTGCTAGATAGTATTAGAAAGAGGAAAAATTGGCAGCATTATGCGCATTTACTCAATATGTACATCGAAAATTATAACTGAAACCAACTACTAGGTAATTATATAATTGGACGAGAGATTGATTTTGTGACGTCACTGACCATGTGCGCATGCGCGCTAGTTCAAAGCTAGATTTCTGAAGCTGTATTTTTAAATCACTTCCAAAGCGATATTGGAGCTGTAAATAACTTTTCAGTATGCGCAGTTGTTTCAAGAGAGAGTTATCATTTCTTAACTTTATTTATCTTTGTTTACATTGTGAACTAAGGAATATTATGCTGAAATGAATCTCATTATGATTTCATTAATAATAACTTAAAAGCAAAAAACTTTATTATAGTAAAATCATCAAATATCAGTAATAATTTGAATTGTACATAAGCATGTAACAGTAAAATCTTTGTTTACTTTTAAAAATAATAACTGCATATATAATGGTTTTATTATGATCTTTGTTGGTTTATAAAGTACTAGAAAGAAAGTAAATTTCCGTCAACTAAAATTAAGCTAAACACGGGCTTTTTCGCCTTTGAACTGCATCAAATTAGTTCAAACAAAAATGTTTTATGTCAAAATGTTAAAAAAACAACTTTTAAAAACTCAACAAATCTGGTTTTACAGGGCATGCGCAGTAGTATTTGTTTTCATTTCCACTGACGGTGTTTCCCATCGCTCCCCCAAGTTGGATACAGCAGACACGTGACAAAATCAATCTCTCGTCCAGCTACAGCATAGCTACAGTGTGAGTGGATTCCCAGCTTTAGCCCTTAAGCATGCTCAATTCTTCAAAATCTCCGCAAGACCGTCTGAAGCCTGGATCTATTTTAATTTTTCAGCAAAACCTTTAAAACAAAATAAAACTTCTATGGCAGCTACCTCTAGCGAATGCTCAATTTTATCTAAAACGATATTATAAGCGCCCGACAAGTACCAAAAGTTCGTGTACCAAATTTGAAGCCTGTATCTCTCTTGGTTTTTCAGCAATACCTTTGAAACCAAAAAAGTTCTATGGCAGCTACTTTTGCGCATGCGCAATTTTTCGAAAATGTTACTATGACATCCAACAGATGCAGGGAGCTCGTATACCAAATTTGAAGCATGTTTCTTATTTCTGTTTATAGTAATACTTTTAGAACAGGCCACGTGAAGTTATACTGCAGTTTACCTGCCGAAATTCATGCCACGAGGGTGAAAAGGGCAAGCAAAATGCAGTATATGTTTTTTCTCTATGTGTAAGTGCAAAAATCACAATAAAAAGCACTATTCGTTAAAGATTTTGATTCAAGATTTAGTGTGGATTCAGAATCACTTAACTTAACAATTCCTTAGGAATGCATCACCCTCTTAATGGAAAGCAATGCTTCAAAATTTTTAAGTTTTCAATTATCTATTTAAATTAGACGACGACGACGTTTTAATTTTATTGAAGAACCAGCGCCGCAGGCGCTTTAGTCTCCGACTCATACAGTTTTCACAGTGAATAATGGAGTTGCCTGAATGTCAAAGTCTGGTGATGCAGTTCACTTGAGTTCTAAAACGTTAGTACTATAAACACAGGGGAAAACACAAACTCAATGAGCATGAGAGATCGAAAATCATTAAAATGAGGGGAAAATATTGATAAGGAAAACTGAGATATAAATAAATATAAAAAAAACAATTGAAAAAAGCCCAGAGAAGATTAGGTCACAAGAACCTGGTTCCAAGACCTTCACCCAAACCACGCGCTCGAAATTGCACTCGTATCCCATTCCTGAGCAAGGGAACGGTCCATTAAAGGGAAAATTTAAGGATCAAATTGCACAATAAAAAACTAATTAAAAACAAAAACCAATTACAGGGAAGTGTGAAAAAAAAAGTGTTAATTTAATCGAAGGAGATGGGCAAATCAGGTTGAAACGGACTAAGGCACAGGGTTGGAAAGAAATCCTGGGAGTGTAAGCTAATTCAAGATGTGCAGCTGAAAATCAAAATGCAGGAACAGGTCAGCAAGAACAGAATGGTTTGGTGACCGAGTCTTGAGACTTATGACAAAGTTAAGATTTATATTAGATTGCGATTGATTTTTTTTTTAAACAAACAAAGTAATCAAACATACTGGTCTCTTTTATTTACGAAATTTCACATATACTTTGAAGATAAAAATTTTTAGTGATATTAGAATAAGAAATGCGGTATTCTTCACGATGATGTAAGGGATGGTTTGAAGGATGACATTACTCAAATTTCAATTCCAGCAATTAAGAAGAAAACTGCTACTCTAGAAATACTCTCAGCCGCAAGAGGGCGCTCTATTTTCCAAAAATGTTTATAGCTGTCCAGTTTAAGACTAAATTCAACTAAAATCAAACTGACTTCTTCCAAAGTTTTATTAAAATTATTACACAGATTATAACATGCATTTTATTTACACAAGTCGTTCGATTGGAGCCTGTTTGGTTTCCGTTAGTACTGAATGAAGAAAACTTAGCGACAAGTCAAAATTTGTTTGTTTTTCAATTAATTAACCCTGAACTAGAAATCCTCGATTAAAAAGATTATTCCTAGTTATAATTTATCCTTAACCCTTTGTATAACGGCAAAAAGTCAGCAATGATATAAAGCTAAACCACAGCATATTATTATACACACAAAAAAAAAGAGTTATAGCAAACATAAAATTACTTACTTCGTATCTATAATAATAAAAGAAAGAGTCTGTCTGTCTGTGGATTTCATATGTGATTGCGATTTTTAATTAATATAATTAGTTTTTAATTAATATAAATATTTTTTACTTACACTATGGTTTCAGATATTTTAGTCTACCTTGTCTTGTATAAGTAATTGAATGATTTTATTCAAAGAAATTGCTCACCAGAAACTTCTTTGAAGAGTGATGCCTGATAATTAAGTTTTTCAAAAGTCATATAAAAAGCTGTCATGAAGGTAGTCCAACCATGAGAAGAGCCAAGCCAGTGTAACGTGTTATGGAAAAAAGAAGGGAATTTGGGGCCCTTATTTGTTGCAAAAGAATATAGTCACACGTTCCATAATTGAACTTGAAAACTCATGAACATGTGTCTATAAGAAAATCTGTATTGTTTTAACCCTTTCAGTCCCAGTGATGTCATTTGGCATCATCCTGTTTCTAATAATAATTTTTTTTTAAAAAATAATATTGCTGACATCTATTGGGATTAATAAAAAATATTTACAATAAGAAAAGGTTTAAAGAATCGAATGATGTGCTGTTTGATATCACAAATGGCTATATACAATCAGAAAAAAAATTCTAAAATGATGATGCCAAATTGTCATTGGGAATGAAAGGGTTAAAAGTAAGATATCCAAAGGGGCCCGGATGGTCGAGTGGTAAGCATCGCAGGCCAGCAGTCTGCGTGCTGTAACGGGCGCGGGTTCGAATCCCGCCTTCGCCCTGGGTGTATTTTCCTCTCTTTGTGACAGTAAAAACTCTTTCTGTGTCTGTCTTACTTGACGAAGACTTATAAGCGGCTCACTGAGCAAGCACACAAGTCGGAATATGTATGTAAAATACCCTACCCTACCCCTAAGATATCCAAAAATACATTTACTACCCGAGCTATGGCTTTAATTCACTCACCCATTACAGCATATTCCCAATTAAAAGAAAACCTTTTAGAGCAATTTCATACCATGCTAGTATAGAGATATTTAATAGGTTTAAAATCATTATTAAAATGTAATTAAATAAATAATAACTTAAACAAATTTCAAGGCTGTGTGTGTAGGCTCAGGTGACATTCTTCATAATTCGTATATTTTGTATTTGATTTTTATTTAGATTTTGGGTGAATTTTAATTAATGTTTGAAAAGGTCAGACAATTTGAAATATTGTTCAAAAAGCCATATGAAGAAGCAATAGCCGGACTCAATTCTATTAAATGTTCTTTTTAGAGGCTTCAGCATTCGTTACTTGGACTTAGCATATCTTTTTTTCTGATTTTTTAAATACTTGAAAATATTTTATTCGCGATTATAAATGCAATGAGAATTGATGTGAAAGAAAAGATTATTTGATGAAACCAGCAACACAAAGCGAGATTCAACTTCAACATAGCACAGTTTATTTCATAGTATGAATGAAGACAGAAACAACACAACGTTAACAATAAAAGCATTTTATTCAATTCATTGTCATGTCATGTAAAACATGCGTAACTAGTTTAACTCTCTCAAGAACTTGTTATTCATAGAATGATTAATAGTTTGGACGAAACAGTAGGGCATTTATTTTTTAGAATGGAAGGTATTGCACAATAAAAAAAAACATAGCTAGAACTTTTCTAACACATTTCATCAAAAAATATTTATTATAAAAATTAAGTGATCAATAGATGGAGTAGTTTTAGCAAAATATATCTAAATTTGTATTATAAAATTAATATATTTTAAAAAGAGATCAAATCAATTTTTTAAACTAATAAACATTCTAAGATTAAATAACATACACAAGAAGCACAGTAGAACCTTTGACGCAAATTACTACCTAAGAACATTTTGATAAAGATGAAGCATTAAAAAGTCTATAAATTAGAGCTTAAAAAACGTAAATATTTTTTATTTATAAGTTGCATTTTAAATTTATCAACACATTTTTTAGTTTCTTTTAAAAACCAAAATTGATAGATAATAAAATCAAATGCAATTGTTAGACATTTTAACCGAAATTGCCACATTTAAATTTTTATTCTAATGGGGCAATATTATTTTTAATGACAAGATTTACCATTATTTCTACTGTGCTTCTAAATAATGGCACTAAAATATTTTGTGCAAAACAAAATGATATGACATTAATAAAATCACCTATACACACAAAACTAATAAATGCACTAAAAACGTCTGTTTGAAAAGTTTCCCATACTACACGATTTTCATGCATTATTTTTTCGTAATCTGATTACTAAAACCTGTACTTAAATTAAAAGGAAACATAGATACAACTGTTAATTCTATTAATTAATAATGTTACCAAAGAGTTTATATATCAAAATCTTATTTCTACATAGATTCAGTTCATCATGCATAAATACTGTATTTGATAAAGGCACTGGTCTAGTTATGGTATATATATATATATAATACAAGAATATTTCATTTAAGAGTAACTTAGTCGTAAATTTTTTTCAAATTTTATATGTTATCCTCTAAAGATAGTTTATCTGATAAAAATATTATCTAAATGCTAAACTGCATTGCCTTGGGATAAATAACTGTTATATTTATCAAGATAAATAAATTGTGATTGCAAAATAGTTGCATAGGCACCATTGCATGAATTTTATAAATAGAATAGTATATTTATAATAACTTATGTTTATCAAAGATAATTAAATTGTGATTGCAAAATAGTTGCATAGGCACCATTGCAAGGTTTGATAGAATTGTATATTTATAATAACTGTTATATTTCTCAAAGACAAATATAATAAATTGTAATTGTATAATATTTTTTTTATAGGGCACCATTGCATGACAGTATACTTATAGAAATCTGTTAAATATTTTGATAACATTTATGTAAAAGTTAGTATAAAAGCAATACATGGATGAGGCATTGTAGATGTACACACAAAAAATGTAAAACTTGATTTGAAAACAACTAAAACGAAAAAATGCTGAAACATTCAAACTACATCCTTGTGAACAAAATATAAATGCAACCCTGCAGTACATAGCACCAGGTCATTTTATATATAGCACATCAAACAGTTTTTCTTCCGCAATTCCATTTCTTTACACTTTTGGTTCGACTAGTACATGATATCATTTTCACACCTGAATCAATATTGATGCTATAATCCATTGATTGTTTCCATTCAAGAATCAATGATTGATATAAACTAATATATAAACCATGTTAGATTTTTGTATGGCAAAAGCAAAAAAAAAATCAAAATCACAAAACACACAAATTATAATGAAGATTGTGGCTTTTCACAGAGAAATAATAAGTCACTCTGAAAATTAATTTCAGCATTGTTATATAATTTTCAAATACAATTTCAATACATCAATTTATGCATAAAACTCAATTGGTAAATTTCCTCTTAAAATTTGTGTTCAAGCCTTTTACAATTTCCAAAAAATGGTTAACCTTTAATCAAGGATTGAACACTTAAAAATAAAATACATGGCACACTTTTAAATGCATATGAAATTTTGTAAAACATTACAATGAAGAAAAAGCTCAAAACTCTTAAAACATGATGTGTTCATAATACATTTCTTTCTAATAAATTACTTTTCAAAATCAATTTTATCTCCAAAAGACAACACACCCCTTCAGTCTTTAAAAAGAAAAACTTCCCCCAGAGGTTATCATAAAATTAGCACTCTGCAATGCGATATGACAATATACAAGAACTGTCAAAGGCGACAAGTGAATATACATACTAACAAAGCATTATATATTTAACAAGTGTTTCGTTTATATGTTTAGTTTGCAACACATCTTAGAATTTTATATCTATACAAATGCAAAATAACTATGATATATATTTTAAAATACCTGATAACTATTTATTTATTGAATCTGACCCATAGTCCTGACTTCCACATCAATATTTCTTTGTACAAAAGATAGAGCCTTGCAAAATTTCAACAATTTTAACCTGATTCGAAATGCAGTGATACCTTGACTTCCGAGAAGGAAAAGAAAATATGTAATCGAAAGAAATATACCTCTTATAAAAACTTAGAAGAAATATACTTCTTTAAGAACAATGCACTAGAGTACAATATGAAACGAAATTATTTTTAGTTTTATTTTTTCGAAGCCTAACTATTCTGTAGTAAATTAATGATTAGTCTTCTTTTTAAATTTATGCAAAAAAAATTCATACAAAAAATAAGACCTTTAGAAATAAATTAATTAGAACAAAGTTCTATTATCTATATAAAATTGAGTCAAAATGTCACTAATTCAATGCCGAGTCAAAATATCACTGATGATGTACTACACGAAAGAATGGGAAGCACAAAAGTCTTTTCAATGCAGAAAAACGAAAAGTCAATCATTCTAACTTTCACGGAGATCCGTAACCTTGATAATCATCCGGCGCTCGGTTGCCATATTTCACTTTTCGAAGGGCTGCCAGTTTTTCCCTGGCCTCTTCCAGTTCCCGTTCTTTCTTCAGAATCGCCTCTCGAGCCACAATTTCTTGGGCGATTCCTCCAACCATTCTCTTGTTGATGACAAGGCTTCGTTCTTCGTCGTGTTCTATTGCCTGCTGTGCAGCTCGTACCAAGTTGTCGGTTGCTCGTTTTACTGCGTTGCCCGCTTGCTGTGATAAAAACATTTCATATTAATAAGGGTGCCATAAGGGTTTCATATTAATTAAGATGCTTAAGTCATTTAAATTAAAATTAGAAGTTAATAATTTCAAAAGTCACATGTTATATATAAGAATGGTTTAAGCGTGCCTCTTGCTAAGCTGAAAACCAGTGATTAAACTGACCAATAGGAGTTACTATCTTAAACTAAAGTTGTAAATAAATTATCTTTATATTGGAAGACTGAATAAAAGGAATGTCATAAATTTGTGTAAACTTTAATGCTATAAATATATAATTATTGCCCAAAAAGGATAAGGACATGAGGTAGGAATATGACCCCACAGCCTACGGATTTTTTTTTCCCCACAAGTACCACAAGGTAGTGCTCTCATGTCAAATATTTCAAATCAGTCAGCAACAACACATGAATAAACACGGAACTCACACTTTTTGTTTAAAAGAAATATTCATCTTGGATTATTGAAATGTATACAACTAATATCGATATTAAATCAATAAATTTTTTTACTAGCGATGGGTGTTATAATTTAGAACTAGAGTAAGATGACATACCGACTTATATACTGACTAGCCGGAATGCGAGCTTCTAAATCATTTTATTCTTCCACCCTGCATGTGGTTTTTCTTTTAAACGGGTGAGCGTATTTTTCCCCCACCCTACTTGGGTTTGAACTGTCAACCTCACAACAGAACCTTAAACACGTTAGGTTTAGAGAAATGACGTTCCCCCCTCTTCCTAGAAAACCAAGCAAAGTGGTGGATGGGTTTTCGAAGATCGCTAAGCAAATAGACAAGGTATAATGTACTCCACTTCTACATGCAATATTATTTCATTTGTAAGAATTTATAACCTCACAAACTGTTTATAGTTTGCCAGTTATTTTTGGAATGCCTAGACCTAAACCTGGGACCTTGCAATTGCACCTTATAGACAGTTTGGCAGGACAAGAAAAAAGCAGAATTCCTCTAAAAAACACAAGAATCTCCTCTTTGTTTGCATCCTTACCTGCAGCCTGTTCATTGCCTTGGAGTCAGGATCAGCCTTGACCTTGCACGCCATGAGCAATTGAGCCGTGGAGCTGGCAACCTGCTTGGCCGAGGAAATGAGCTTCTCTTCTGAGGCGTGGCCTTGGACCAAGGAGTTGGCAGCCTCTACCAGGCTGTGGGTTGCCGCGGCAACGAGTTTGGCCTTTTAAATGAAGAAAAGGAGTTAAAAATGGAACGTAAGCAAAGATTTATTGTTGAACCTCTGAGGGATAAATAAATTGGCGGAAGTGTATATGCCTAAACGACCATGATGATAGTTTGATTGCATGTTTACATTGATGATATTTGTCCTTTAAATAAATATATAATTTAAATGAAGCACCATTTTATTCAGTATATTCAAGCATTGTAAGTTACATGCTATTAAATGCAGCATAATATTTTTTGTTGAAGTCTAGAAAATGGGAAACTTGTCTCATAGTTTCGCCATTTTGTATCAGCTTCATAGGTGGGGGATCAATAACGAAAAAAGTTATTTTTAGGTAATTTTTCATTGTAAGGGAAAAAAATTGGTTGCTTATTGTGGAGATCAGATTTAATAGTCGGGTTTACATAAATGGTTACTAAAATGTAAAGTTAATAATTGTGTAATCCTTTCAGTTCCAGTGATGCCATTTGGCATCATCATGTTTCTGATCGTAATTTAAAATAAATAATAGGGCTGACATCTATTGGGATTATTAAATAAATATTTTGAAATCGAAAAAAGTTTGAAGAATCGAATGATGTGCTTTTTGATCTCATAAATGGCTATAGACGATCAGAATTGTTTTTTCCAAAATAATGATGCCAAATTGTGATTGGGATTGAAAGGGTTAAGTATATGAAGTACTATTGCCACATGTGCATTTTTCAATTCAAAAATGTAACAATTTTTGAAACATTTTTTTTACCATCATTTGTTTTTAAAATTAATCAAATATATTTTACTACAAATACATAAATGAAACTACGAAATTTAAGATTCACTTACAGCGGAAATTAGACCTTCCGACCACTGGCCATCATCTGAGGTATAGACTGGATGCGAACCAACCTAAAAAGTTAATTTAAAAAATATATATAATTTTTTTGGCATAAAGTTAGTTAACAATTTTAGAAATTTGTATTACAATTTTGACAACATACCTTTCCAGCTGCAACAAGTTCTCTCTGAGCAGCTGATGCAGCTTTAACTAGAGCAGACGTTGCAGCTGCAATAGACTTTGCAGCTTCTATGATCATCTCGTCAAAGTTCAGGGTTTCGTCAGTTTCCTAAAAAAAGGCTTGTTTATTAACATCCGATATTACTTAATGAGCCAAAACAAGACAAAAATCTGACATTTAGTACCAAAAATTATTGTATCCAAAAACATGGTAGACAATTTAAAATACAATTTGCGAGCACAAAATAGAATTATTTTCTTTAAAGTCTACATACAGGAAATTTTGGAAAGGAAAAAGGAAGGAAGGAAAAGAAAGGAAATTTGTAAACATTTTACATTTCAAAATATAAGTTAAAAATTATGATATGGAAATTAAGTACAAAATATTACATAGGTGTTGACAAACATAGTGCAAAAGAATAAAAAGAGAGCCCCCTCCAGAAGGGAGGGAACATAGGCTTTATAGCAGTTACACCACTTGCCAGAAGTGACACAGACACAAGAGACACACATAGAAAGAACGACACAAACACATAGACAAACAACAACATTAATTGACAAACACAAACATCCATGCTTTACCGGGATTCAAACCCGAAAGCTCCAAAGGCTAGCTCCCTAACCAATATGCTGCCGGGTCGGCAATGAGTAACTTAATAATTAACCATAACTAAATGAGTAACATAAAATATATAAATACTTTACCTTTTATTACTAACCATATCCTGAACTTACCAAAACCGTTTCCATTTTCATTGAGGTTTGATCCAAGTCCATCAGTATATGTCTGATTCTTGGTTGAAAATTAACCCACAACCAAGAATATCAAACATATCTGACGGCCAAGGATTCGTTTCAACCAACAGCTCCAGCTACGCGCTTGAAATCCAGACAAATTGTAATCTTAAGCACAAGCAGAAACATATTTCCAAAAGAATACTTTGTAAGAGTTACATACAGTAGAATGAGCCAATAAAAAGTTTTGTTTATCCCCATTCTGTTCTCGTATAATAAAAAATTTGTGAAAGTGCACAAAAACGTTCAATTATAATTCTATTTTGCCTTCACAAAGAGTGTGAATCTTCTAAGTTGATCAATATTTGGAGTTGTATAAAATTACTAAAATACAAAGCTCAAAACTATCCCCTTTGAAAAATAACTTGAGTTACACATAATACAGACCCGTCAAATCTGTGGATATAAGACGGCAAGAAAAAAAGGATTATAAATTATGTTTTGAAATTCGATGGTCTTATTTCCCAAGTTAAAAATATTAAACCTTCTCTTGATGCCCAGATTACAGAAAATTGTTGATACAGTGATAAATATGGACATTTGGCAGGTTGAATTAATGTCCCACCAGAGACAAAGTTGGCAGGTCTGCACAAAGTTACAATTTATTGAATGCTAATTTAGCTGGCAAATACAATCTTACATCTTTATTTTAAAGACTGAGGCAACTTTCCAAGCAATGTTAAAGAAAGAGAAACAAAACTTTCCTTGAACCTCATAATAAACATTGAGTGGAATACTAACATACAATAATATATACTTACATGGTGCTTGCTAATGCGGGGTTTAAGGTTTGCCAGTTTCTTGGCAGCAGCATCGATGGAGTTGGCCGCACCTAAGAGCTCATTTTCAGCTATGATCATTGGGTCGTCAGGATCTTCCCAATCGACTCCTAAAAAAATAAACCATTAAATAGGGGGGGGGGGGGACAGTTTGTTGTACTAAATATACAACACTACTAAATTTTTTAATTTTCTCAAAAAAGCAGTAATTTAAATGTAAATTTATTTCATGTGATATGCTTTATTTAAATGTAATTGAAATTTGGTCAGTCAATTAAAGAAATTTCATACAGCTAAGTAATAGGGCATTTCCAAACCTGTCTAACTGCTGGAGGACAACACCTGTTTATGGCCTTATTGAATCTCAACACAGGATTCGTATGACAACATTCATAGACTATAATTCACACTTATGCAACTTTGTCAAAAAAATGTGTTCCCAATATCTCAAATTTTATTAATTTTAGAACAAAATAGCCAACACAAAAGTTTTAAAGAATAAAGAGTACTACAAATTTTGAACATGAAGATTTGCTGTGAACATAATTCAATTAGGTATTATGGATTAAAAACAATTTTACATACAATTCAACAAGGCCTAACAAGATCCTTTATAAAGTTTATTTACAAAGGAGTTACTCAGTGAGAAAAAACAAACTAAGATACTTTTCAATTACAGGCTAATTTTGAATCTTTTTAATTCTTAAAAAAATTGATATATAATAAATGTACAAATAAAAGCTATAAAACATGTTCAAATTCCCAGCTAAATAACAATATATTTTGATACATACCTTTCAGGTATTCAGCACAAGACACCACTTCAGTCACAGACATAGCAATAGTCCTGGATATCGTACCTAGATGATGTTTATTTTCAGCGGTTGGTTTTTGAATAACCTAAACAGCACAAGTTTATGCAATGGTTAAAAAACTTAATTTCCAAAAATATACCAAATGAAATAAAATGAATAATAATAAAATATTCACACTACTTACTTGGTGGACCATCTGCAAAAGCTCTCTGAAGTGGACGGCACAGTTGTGTCCAGCGGTCAGAGTTTCATGCTTCAGTTTTTGTGTTTCAGATGTGTATGCTGCAGCCTAAAAGAAAAATTATTTTTCTATAGAAATACTAGCAGTATGGTCCCGCCTTACTGGGAACCCGTTAACTTCACATTGCCTCCTTTTAGAGGCATGGTTCTTTGTGAAAATACACTCAAAATCAAAACCAAATTAAATTTGCCTTGGCGCATGCACACTTAAAAAAGAACCAAACTCAATCAATGATTGAAACTAATTGAGGATGGCGTCAAGCCCCTGTTTTGACCCGGTCCATGTATTTTCAAGCCCAGTTATGGTCCCGCAATCCCACGTGGATGACATTTTTTTTTTTAAAAACTAATTATATTAATTAAAAATCACAATCAAATATGAAAAAACTAAGCCTCAGGTGCACACGTAGGCATTAAAAGGAATCTATATTAAAAATTTAGAATTTTTTAGAGCAGTCTAAGTAGGTCTTTTGCGATCCACACACATACACACAGACAGACAGACCCTTTCTTTTATTGTTATAGATAAATTTTGATGATGGTGGTCAAAGGTTTAAGAACGGTTGAGGGTTTATGAAGAAGGGTGGGAAGAAGAGATCAAGATGATGGAAGGGAAGAACGGATTTTGATGAAGGGTTTACGAGATAAATGTAAAGTTTTATAGTTTAAGATAAGGATATCCGCAAGAAAAATCACAAAGCAGTTATCAAGATAAATATTTGTGAATTGTATTTAAATATTTTTGTGTAGTTTAAAATACCAGTGACCACCTTTTTTTTAAATCATAAAATTTACAAAGACAACAAGATAATTAGCCTGTCTTATGTGGCGTAATTCACTCCTACTTCCATTGGTGTTTCGACACGTTAAGCTCACTACATTGACTAACAAAGACTTATTTCGTTTCTTTGTAACTAATGCCTATCAAGACTGAAACAGTCTCATAGAAAAATTCAGGGATTTTATGATTAAAACCTGATGAAAAATTGGAATAACAGCAAAAGCTTTTAAATTTTGATTTCAGATGTGTTTTTTTTTAAAATTAACTCTGATTCTTTAATTTTAAGAACAGACACTTTGGATACTTTCATCTTAGAAGCACAAACACAAGATAAACTAGATATAGCCCTACCTTCGAAACCATGAGCAAATCGAATATGGCCTTCCTTCCCATGTTTGCGGCTACAATGATGTCCTCCTGCTTGCAGCTCTTTCCAGCCGCAACTGCCTTTGCGGTGGCCAGAGTGACTGGCTTGGTTGCTCGCACTAGCTCTTCAGCTGTAGCAGAACGCATGGGAGGGTCTGGTGAATCGTAAGCCTGGAATAAATTGAAATGGTTAGATTTAGTTATGTGTTTGTGGTTAAATTGGTTTAGTTTGAATTATCGTCACACAAGAGCTACACGAGGGCTATTGGCGACGGGCCGTCGTATTTTAGAACCACAGTCAAGAGACGAGCCGACACCTGAGTAGGCACCCAACTAACCGTTAAGGGCAATATTGTATGCAGTGTTCGGACTTTGAATGAAATTTAGCGTGCACTCCCTCTACACGAGGTATTATTTGTCGGACATTTTGGCTGCACAGGCCGTTTTACAGGTCAGCAGTTATTTTGCTGATGCCCCGACCTGACCTTGGGACATTCCGCACACTAGGCAAATGCCTGACTGACTGGGCTCCCCCCGCTTCTGGTTTAATAAGTGAAAAAGTATTTCCGTTAAACTCACAAGTATAAGTGAAGGGTCAGGGAAACAGAAGCTTGCTTTTAATGAATGATTTTCAAGGTCTTTTGTACGATACCCGCTTGAAATATGTGTGGCATATTTTAAATAAGCCATAAAGCCTTATTGCTTTTACATTAATTTAATGCTTTTTTCATAACTAGATAAGATTGAGGATGTTGGAATGACATGAAAAGCAAATTTACAACACATAATACTTGATTGGTGTTTACTTGATTTTATACATAATAATTATGCGATATTTAATAATTTTAAGAGCATTATCAATGCTTCCCTACCTTGTTGTAACTTCATTTTATATTCATAGACATCTCATATATATACACATTTATCAATAAAGCCATAAGCATATCATTTTTTTTTAAATCAAATTTTAAAAATTTAATAAGTTTAAGTAGTGAATTATTTATTAATATACAAAATTCATCACATAAAAACATTTAAAAAAAGCAATGCTGCAAAAATGCTAGATTTTTTAATTAATGCAAGGTGTGCTTAAATATTTGTTTACACTAGTATCTTTACGAAAAACAAATTATATGCTGTTAGAATTATGAATGAGCATATTTTTTTGAAAAAATCTAATATGCTTACTAGGCCATTTAAATTAAAATCTGAATATAAACAATAGCAATTTACCCTAATTTCTTGAGCAATTGCTTCAATTGTTGATTCCAATGCTCTTGTGCCACGCGAATGTTCATCTTCAACAGATTTCACAGTTTTCAAAAGAGAAGTAACATTTGTAACCATTACCTATAATAAAGACAAGCAAATTCAGTTTATTACACATCTAAATGCACTAACAAACTTTATGCAATACAAGAGAAATTGATAAACTTACCATTGGCAATTAAACTAGTGAGTTTATAATGTTGAAACAATAAGACACATTGAACTAGTTTATTAGCTATAAACTTTATTGAAACCCTACACTATGATATGCATCTTATAAAATTTTACACAATCCCTTTTTAAAGCTACAAGACTTATAAAACACTACAATTGCACAAAAATAAGAAAACTAATATAATATTAGCTTTCATTTTCTAAACTACATTGATATGTTTTCCCAAAAAACTTAAAATTAATATTTCACACACAAAATTCTGTAACTGGAAAAGTTTAACAAAATAAGGAATGAATATATTAATAAAAAGTATCCAGATTTTATTAAAACAAAATTTAAAGGTCTTAGCTGACCATTCTAGAACTATTCATGGTAAAAGATTTGTGATTTCAAACAACTTTTAAAACAATAACTAATAAATAAGTACAATATATGTTGCTATTAAAGTTTGAACAACTTTAATCAGTTTTTAAAAATGAGTTTAAAGCTCATTCCAAGCTAGATTCAGTTGGTCCTAAATTTTATTACTATACAAAACCGTGATAAGAAATTTAACACTTTAAGTATAGTGCAAAAATTAAAAAAAAAAAAAAACATACATTTGCTCAAACTAAAATAGTTAACACAACAAAGAAGTAAATAAATTGATCTGGAAAAAAAATTAATTTCCAAGAAAGTTTCATTAAAGCATCACTCTTTGGCATCAAATAATCAAAATGAATTGACAAATTCAAAAAGGCACTGCATCACTAGATCAAGCATCGAAATTAAACTGCAAAAAAAATCAAGCTTTCATTTCCGAAAAGGTGTTCAGATTAGTAATTCAGTCAAATATTGCTAACCCAAACTTGAAGAGAAGGCTTGAGATACCCAAAATTTAGGCATAGAGACAAATCAATCAGCAATTGAAGTTCGTAGGAAGTTTAAGATTTTCTTCTTCAGAAATATTGAGATTAAACTGTACAACACAATACTCTGATAAGTTACAAATTGAAAAGATTCACGAAGAATATAGCAGTGTATTTGGTAGAAATTTACATGTTTTTGTGGGGGGAAAAAACTTGAGGCTCATCTTCTTTAGAATGGTACACAACTGAGACTGAACACAAAGACAGTTCAGAGAGAATGTGTGGTTGGGAAACTGTGTTAAAAGAAACTATCCTGTTCCGATGAGCTTTTCTAAATTGGTGAGAGGTATGCAAGATAATTAACTAAGTTTCTTAGCAGTGCTTAGGGTAGATCAACCAGTGAATGAACGCTTAAGCACAATTAGTTTTAAGAAAATTCATACATATTAAGAAAATATAGCTTGTAGGTTTAAGACAATGTGAACACGTCTGTCCTTATATGTAAATTCTACACAAAAAAAAGGAGGCGACTTTATATTTGATTTGGGTTTTCGGGGGTCCAAAAAAAAAGTGGTACAAAAGCCAAGTGAATGAACAGTACTTTTACCAGTGAATGAACACAAAAATGTCCAGTCAATAAACATGTTGGATTTTAATTAATGACCAGGGCAAAAAATCAGATGTCAGATAGCTTCTTACTAGATGAGAGGAAGTCAGTGTTGCCAATCCATCCAGTGGAATAATTTTTAATCCTTACTTTTTAATTCTATTTACCAACTGTTCATTCTCTGGGGCCTGTTCATTTACTGGTCAGTCTACCCTAGACTTTGTAGAAGTCAAGTATCAATGCTAGAAGGTTTAACCAAATAAAAGTAGAGGAGAAATTGAAACCGTGATCAAACCCCTAGGAATATAAATTGCTGAGAGTTTAGAGTGAGAGTGCTGCATGTAAATTTCCACTGCATAAACTATTTTTGCCAATAATCTATGTTTTCTTCATCAATCTTCTAATATATCATGCACAAAGTAGAAGATACTCTCAAAATAAGTTACAAATTATCAAAACTGTAAAGAACAATGCAACTAAGAGTCAACAAAAGTTCATAGCAATCCAAGCACTTCCAAACGCTCGCAAGTACTCAAAGCCTGTCAAACTCCATTACAGCACAAATCACAATCAATGAACAAGCAAAGGCGTCATGTCCACGTCATCGACTGCTTCCGATTGTTCCGAAAGCAACCGGATCAGTTCGTCTTCCTGGTCCGAATGTAGCCATTCGTCCGAAGTGCAACTCTCTCGGACGTTCAGAATTTCTCGGACATTCGGACTTTCTCGGATGACCTAAATTGAGACAGAGAACAGAGATGTACCTCACTTTCCATCAACTTTTTTTCAAATAGGGGCGTTAGCTGCATGCAGTGTCCAAAAGCAACGCTTGGTGGTGAGTTAAAAGGAGAAGATTCATGCGAGGTATCAGTGATGCTACATCTGTGTTCTCTGCTCTTGGGTTATTCCATGCAGGCAGGGTTCGTGACCATTTGATTTTTTTTTATTAAAAATTAATATATTGAAAAAAGAACTGAAGGACGACAACATGGCAAGAGGCGAAACATCTAGCCACCAACAGAGTAAGATGGAAAAATCTGACGGAGGCCCTATGCTCCAGTGATGGAGTAAAAGAGGGCTATAAAAAGGTTGTTTTCTTTACATAAATTTTCATTTTTTTTTTAATTTTCATATTTGTTTACAAAATCAGAATTAGGTTTAATTTGAAGAGTGGTTTTAAAAAATAGTTTCAAATTGGGAAAAAAAAAGTCAAAATTTGTTTTAAATTATATTCATTGATAGAAAAACTGGTACATCAAATACCAAAAAAAGCTGTGTCTAAAAGAATTCTTTTAGCCTGTGCTTACCTCCTAGTAAAATTTCCAACACTTCCTAACATCTTATGATTTTAAATATTAGGAGGATTCAAGTTGAATTGAAAACGCTTTAGAGCTACAGACAGGCAGTGTAATTTCGAACAGAACTACAGTCAGGTGCTGATGCTTGAAAAGGCACCAACAAAACTTTTAGAGTCAATGAACGCTGCATCTTTACTTTTAAGCATATTTAATTTGCACTTTCTCTATACAGGGTATTATTTTTCAAACTATTTGGCTTACAAACTGATGAATACAAAGGGAAGTAAAAAAAATGATTTAATTCATAGTTATTTTTTTTCAACTATTGAAGGGTAAAAATGAATTAAAAAAATTATACTCTGTTTCTGAAGCTATATATTAAAATTTTTGAGGTATGGTACGAACCCTGAGCAGGATAACATTAGGACAAATAACATGCGAATTTGAGAAGAGGAACAATGGACAATTGTAGGAAAGTCATTAAAAAGTGAACAACTACAGTCTTCTAAATTCTATTAGAACTAAGCTGCAAAATAAAAGCTAAAAGGCACATGCTTTGTAAAGACTCTAAAACCAATTTGTAGCTAAACAAACAATTTTCGACATAGAAAATGAACACTTGTCAAACTACAGAGGACGAAATAACAAGGATACACAATAGTACTAGTTTAGACAATCGTAGAATGTCAGAAATAATTTTCTGTAATTGTTAATCACTTTGACGCTTAACTTTTTCAATGTGAAAAGAATTTTGAAATTTGCTTTATTGTGTTTATAGTTTTATCAACACATTTATATTTTTATAGGGACTGTTGTTTTCGAAACTTAAACTCAGTGTTTCAATTAAAACAATAGTTACTTTTAAGCTAAATATTTAATTACTAGAAAATAAATACCCGTTCTTTGCACAGTCTAAAAACCAAATCAATCCTAGTATATGTATCATTTAATCTGTTATAAAGCTTATGTTTATTGTTCCCGCTCCAGTATAGAATCACGATACTTATATTACCTTAAAATTCACAATTATAAATACGCTATTAAATTCACGGATAAATGCCATTGTAATTTCCCGCCCCATATGTTTGTTAACATATTCATATCATAAAGCCAAACCCTATTAAGAGATTAAAATAATTTAAAGCAATTTTCGAGTTCAATTCAACCATACCATGAATTTCACTTGCAGTTTAGATTTATCTGCAAAAAACAACTTACTTTAGCTGAATCTCTGAGATAAATCATCGCAGGATCGTGAATACTCTTTCCAGAGGCAGCTTTGGTGGCTTGAACCAGATCTCCTAAGGCAGTAGCCACATCTTTCACTGCATTTATTAGCAACACCTGCCATGATTTGTTTTTGCGTTAGAAATACAAAAGTTAAGGTTTTGTTTCGGCATAAAAACTTTATTAATTAACCACTTAACTGTTCTGATAATATGATCAATGCAATCCTTTTTTTCATCCTGATACTTGATTTTTTTTTAAATAGTTTTTTACAGCTTTTTACAAAATAAATTTTGTACATCTGTTCAAATTGTATTCAAAAGAATCAAAAACTGAAAACTCATGAAGCATCAATTTAGTATAGTTGATTGATTGAGAAAATAAATTAAACTGTTAAGTGGTTTAAAAATTTAATTTAAAGTTGTTTTAACAGCCTTTGTAAGTTCAGTAAACAAAAAAGACGTAAAATATGTTAAAAGCATCTACAGTAGCGATCTAGTGTTAGTAAAACATGCTTCATAAATAATACATAATTATTTTTTAAATACAAATTTCTTCTAAAATATTAAAGAACTGACAAAAAATATCAGCACAATATTAAACTTTTACTTATTTTTAATTAAAGATTCAAATTTAACAATAGGAAAATGAATTACAAAAGATTTTGTAAACATATATTTCTAATTAACTTCAACTTCTAATGGATAAAATTAATCACTTGTAACTTCTATTTATTCATAAAATGTAGTTTAAAAACTGGGATAATACTTCTTTAAAAAATTGTATTTCTTTTAATTATAAGTATACAAATTTTATCAAATTATTAACTCCATTAACTGCGTTGACACTTTAAATTTTCCCCTAAAAACAAATCACTCATTCTTCCTTTTCACTGAATAAGATCATATTTTAAACTTTTACTTAACTTCAATTTTGATAAATTGTTTTACTTCTGTAGCAGATGATAACTGACTACTCCATAATTTAAAATTTAATATTTTTTAGGAAGTTATGTATGTTTGCTGAAAGCATGACAATAAAAGTCACAAGTTAAGTCTGTATGGTTTGTTAAAGTTATGTTTCCTTGTCCTAAACAACGAGTTTCACTCAGAAACTATCAACCCAAAAATAAGCATGCGACTTATATTCTACGCTTACCTGTGCATCCGAGTTATTAGAGCCAAGAGAAGCAGCTCCCAGTTTTACAACTTCAGCCAGTTGAATGATAGTCGTGACTGCATTCTGTGCTGCTACGGCAAGTTGCTCTTGGCTTGATGCAGCTCCGGCTACAAGAGTCTTGGTGTCTTCAACAAGGGCCTTGGCAGTCTTCAAAATGTTCTCCCTTATAAATAAAAATGGTTTTAGTACAAACAACAAGTTTTTAACCCTCTGAGGAAAAGCATATTGGCTTAGGTGTGTAACAGGGTGGTTACAAAATCCTAGAAAAAAAGTTCCCTGATATTTCCATGATTTCCCTGATACTTCCAAAAAAAAAATTCCATGATTTTACAATTATCTAGAAAACATGCAATACACACATTTCAGTGCAGTACAGAAAATTTTAATCCAGACATTGCAGGAATTAAGACTTTCCGGAGTTAGGGTAAGCCTATGTAACTTTTCTACGTTTCCGAAAATCTAAGTTTAGAGGATTCACGTGACTAGATAATCATGTTATAACATAAATCTGGAGAGAGATTGATCCTTCCTCCAAAACTGGTCCTTCAGGCAAATCGAACCAACCAGAATATATATATATTGATCAAGTGTCACAACACACAGTAGTGATCACAACAACCTAAACTTGCTGTTTAAGCAATTGAAAATGGAGAAAATTCCCTGATATTTTGCAGAATTTGAAAAATTTCATGAGAATTCCCCGATTTCCAGGTTTTCCGGGTTCTATTACCACCCTGTGTAAAGTTTAGATTAAAAGGAAAATTTAATTTTCCTTTAAATAATTTTAAAAAATAGCAAAATTATTATAATAAAGCAACTTTTAGTTTAAAAAAAATATGCCTTGCTGGAATGGTCAGGTTATAGGTTTATACATCTGTATCCCTCAAGTCAGGAAGCATAAATATATAATTGAAAAACTCAATTAAATAAAAACAATAGCATACTTAATTTTGTTTCTAAATTCTATTCACATTTTTAGTGATATTAAAATTATATCCAACAGAAATTAAAAGAAAATACTATTTCATTTTCTAAATTTTTATACAGTAATATGGATTAAAACCTTACCTATTTGAAATGGGCCTAAAACAAAGTGTGTTTCTTTTTAAAATACTATAATTAATTTTTATCTTAATAATATTTAGTAAAAATGCTATTCCAAATCAAAGATTCAAAGCAAGGCAGACATTGTTGAATATTCACCTTTCTTTTTTTTATGAATTTTATTTTAATCAAGTAATAATATAATATGGAAATTAAACAGTTTCAACCAAAAATATAATATTAATATACGAGATCTTTTGTAGGGAGAAAAAAAAAACCCACAGTGACAATCATAGTTTCCTGGAAAACCAAATGAGCGGTTTATGGGAAGGAATCGCTTTAGAAATCTTACTTAGTAATGAAAAGGACTATAGTTAAGGGCAGATTTTTTTTTATTTATTGCTAACTAGCTAACCCGGCGAACTTTGTTCCATCTTAGGCAATAAATGAGCAGACTTTTGATTTTATCAAAGTCAATTTTTTATTTGGATAATAAATGTAAATTAAAAAAAAAGGAAGTATTATAATGATTTTTACCGGCCATGTATTTTAGTGTACGGGTTCCACTCTTTAGTGAAGCACCTTGTGATACACGACATTTTTCGTTCGATTATCAGGTGCAAGAACAAATAACGCAGATGGTCTTCTGACCCGTGAACTTGCCCCATAAAATTGGCGATAGGAAAAAAATGTATTTTATGTATTCAGACCACAAACTTTTAAAGATTGGCATTGTGATTTGTTGATGGTCATAGCGAATGTAATACGGATTGGAAATTAAAGTCGTTTAAACTCATATGGCATGTCGTCGGTTGGGATCTTTGATATTCTTAGAATGAAAACTTCCTATCCTTCGAACTTTCCTTTGAGTATCGTCGCTAAAATCACTATGTTCATCAATTTCCTTACCACCAAACGCTTCAGTTAAGACAACATTAACATACAACATTATTCTTTATTAAAGTTAGGCCTACCTGTGGTCTGAGAAGGTTTCATTCTCATGTTCCGCATGCAGTGTCCCAGCAGTGGCAAACATAATGGTGGTGTCCAGGTCTCCGATAATTCCACTCACAGTGCTGGCTGCATTGATGCATGCCTGGGTGCCTCTGGAACCAGCTTGCAGGGCAGCCAGGACAAATGATACCTAAACAGTTTGTGATATAAAATCAGTTTGTAGTTAGTTTTAAGAAATTGTACAATTATGAAATCACATTTCTAATATTAATTGGAGTTGAAAAACTGATAAATAGTAGTAAGTAAATCATAGGGCTTTACTACAATATAAAACAATGATTTGATATTAAAGTTTATGTAGAATATATTTAAACTATTTTAATAGTTGAAGAAGAAATTTATACCAATTATTTTGACACTCAACAAAATTGTATTTGTCAATACAACTACAAATTACATGTTTATTTGTATACCTTCTCGGTGACAGTTCGTGCATTCTCTGCAACATCTCGCTGACTGTATGTGTCGGCTGGATTGCTCTGACAAGAGCCGGCAGCTTTTGTAAGATCAATACAAGCCGAACCTAAATCTTGAACGCTGCTTTTGATACGGTTAGCAACCTAAAAACATTCAGAAGAATGAAACACATAAATATACAGAAATATGAGGACATATTGCTTTTTTACTTTACAAGGACTGCAAATCAAATAATATTGCAATACTACGACATGTGTCATTTAAGGGGGGATCATAGTAAGCGACAGCAAAAATGACCAATTCTTAGTATTGATTTCGAAAGGCTCTAAATCATTTAAAAATGATGGTACAATAAAAAAAATTGTATCAAATTATAAATTGTACTTTTATTATTATATTTACTCCTAAGAATTTTATTTTCAAAAATTATTATTTTTGAAAAAAGACATCTTTTGAAACATACAATTACGAATTTTCAAAAATACAAGTACTTTTTCGGTACACTTTTCTCCAAATCTATTAAATATTTCTGAATAATTTCTTTTGTGTGTTATAAAACCATTTTAGATCTAATCAAGTCACCTATTTTTTTTTGCCTAAAATAATTTTTAAATTCTATTTTTAAAACATTATATTCAACATTCATAAAAATTCTGATTTTCAACGAAGAAAAGTGTAAAATAATAAAATATTTATTTTAATTTGTAAGACTAAATTAGGTGACTTAAATAGATCTAAAATGGTTTTATAACACACAAAAAAAATTATTAAAAAATATTCGATAGGTTTGGAGAAAAGTGTACCTAAGTGTTGAAAATTATAGTTTTGAGTAAAACGCGAAAAACAAATACAGTCGATCACGTTAACACGAACTCGAAATGACCACCGAAACATTTCTTGTTAACCGAATTTCATGTAAATCGTCGGGAATTTTTTTTTACATTGAGCCAGTGGTTGGTTTTCAAATATCAACACAAAAAAATCATATTTTATAATGTAATACATAAATAATACAAGCATACAATTAGTAATTCAAAGGGGGCGTGGTACATTTGTTTATTTTTATAATTTTAATTTTTTATAAGAAATAATTAACCGATCTATACAAAATTGGTCTCATTCGATAGATTGGGTATCCATCTATCAGAAAATATTGGTTTCAAAAATTCGATTTTTTGGTTTTTGTTTACTATGATCCCCCCTTAATGCCAAATCATTATATTCTAACTTTTGTAAGAAGTCGTAACAACAAAAGCAACTAGTCGAAGAATATAAAACCAAATAAAAACCTAGACTTATTAATTAAGAATGATTTTACAAATAATATTAAAAACTAACAGCTTTTTAATAACTTTGTATAAATAATGTAATGTAAAAAAAAATGCCAAACAGTTAACTTATTGATTAATTTTGCATTGACGATTACAATAACAAACATTGGATGTTTTTATGGTTTAAAAAAACTGGAAAGAAAAACTTAAGTTTTTGAAGGAAAATTATGCAACTTTCACAATTATCTCTCAACAAATCAATATATTTAAAGGTAATTATATACGCTATAAACAGGAGTGACCTGTTCTAGGAAAACTCGGACTACAGGCACAACCTATTTTGGAGGCCCCTTTACGGACATTGTTGTGTATGATTTCCAGTAATGACGGTGCTATATGACCTATGTATCAAATATTTTTTACAATTTTACTTGCTTCCTTATAAACATCGATCAGAACATCTGGTTAGGTCAATTTAGAGTCTAAATCGAACAAAAAAAACAAAGTAGAGTATCAGATTTTTTTTAGTTTTCTCATATTTTGGGCGTTTTCAGCATTTAGCAAAATAGAAACTAAAATATGGGGGCCCTAGGCCCAGGCATTGTGGAAGAACAGACCCTGCCTATATTGTGATTATATATGTCTGACAGGTACTAAGAACTCCTGTACCAAATTTATAGTGCGGAGCTCTCTAGTATGAGATGTAGAGTGGTTACAGACAGAATAAATAATGTTCAAAAAACACTTTTTCAGAAGCAGCACCTTCCAAAACGTATAGAAAACATAAAATCATTAGTTTGAATTTTTGACCACCATTGGAATACATCCATTACCTTATATTTCATATTAGGAAATTGAAAGTAATGAAATGCCTTGAATGAACATTGAGCTGCATTTACTTACTTCGAGATTTGATGTGGAAGATACAGCCCCTCGAGTATCTGAAGCAACATTGGCAAACAGGTGGGCAAGTTTGGCAGCCAAGGGTCCCAGTTGTGCAGCATCAGTTGTTGATTTGACAATCTGCAAAAAAAAAAAAACAATATTTAATGTTTAATTAAAAAATAATAATAAGTAAATCAGTTTGGCATAATGAAATTGTTAACAGGCCAGCATTTACAAAGATCAGATTTTTTCAAAACACACAAAAGATTAGTAAACTTTCATAAGTATTATTGGGAAGAGAAAAAAACAATAGGCCAAGTATTTTATATGTAATGCTAATTTACCAAATATTATGACAAAAAAAAAATTGTCATTTTCTAAAAAAAAAACTAATAAACTAAATGAATTTATACTGTGTTTAATATTAAAAAAATAACATACAAAATCAACATCATATTAACATCAAAACCTTACAAAGGCATAATAATATAAGTTGCTCTAACCATATCTTGAGAAATTCTGGCAATTTCTTTGGAGTTGGTAACCATTCTGGTTTGGAAATCAACAAAAGAGCTTTCTGATACTTCCCCTCCATTCTGTTCATGTACCTACAAAGACAAAAAAAAAGTTATGCAAAAATTTTCTGATTAAGCATGACTGATTTCATTTATATTCAGGCACGCATTTCGTATGCACCTAATAAGAATTCAAATGATTCACAGTTCAATCACTTAACTTCAAAACTGTGAATAATATAAATACAGCATAACCTGGTTATGGTAATTTTAGGAACCAAAATATTTATAATGTTAAAAATGAGTATTGTTATTTAAGTGGATGATTATTATAACTATATAAGTGCTGGTGGGACTTTTAACATAACAAATTATATAAACACAGCTAAAAAAAAAATGGGCATTGCAGCAATTCTCTTTAAATAGGTCATCTCTATTGTGGGTACACTATCGTTGTAGTCTCATGGGCCAGTCTTAATTAAGTGTGTATTTATAAACTTTCATTATTCGAGTTTTATTTGTTTATAATATTAAGCTTTAGCTATTGTTACCCATTTATTACTCAAGTTCCCAAGATTAATTATCTAAATAACCTATTGCTTTTTTTATAGTCAATGTCTAATTTTTCGGTGAATAAAATATAGTAGTTAAAACTGTATTTTTGTGTGCATCAACCCTGTCCATATAATGCAAGATAGAACATATGGTTCAAAGTTGTCAATATTAATATTGCTAGGAAAAGCAAATTTACCAAATTTATTCTTCTACCCTGAAAATGGATTTGTTGATGGTGTCTACTTACTTTGGCTTTAAAACTGTTTTAGTAATTAACTAGATTACTGGTAGTAATGCAGTGGTAAATCAGTGTCACCTAAGTGTGGATGGTAAATTTAGGTTGCGCATGTAAGGAACCTTTCATATATAATAAATGGTAAACCAAGCTTTTCTTATTCTAACAACACCATGTATTTGTGACTTATTTTGTCCTGTTATCGGTTTATAGGTGCTGCTTTCAGTGCAAGAGTTATGTCGACTTTTGTAGCACATATTCAATATATTGAGTATTCTTTAGTTAATAAACAAAAAATATTTCTGGGACAAGCAGAATCAACAGTCAACCTACCCTGACAATGGATTTGTTGATGGTGTCCACCAGTCCAGTGACAACTCCTGCCTCAGTTGCTGCAGCTTCTAAGGTGTGCAGCAAGTCTTGCAGGGCATCCTTCATGCCATCTGCAGACTCATCAAGCTCACAGAAGATGTGGCTGGCCTGCAGAGTAAGGTATATTTAATATGTAAATATGAACAAGGACTGGAAAGTTACTTAAAAAAAGTAAATTTGCTACAGTTACTTTTAGAAATTTCAAATTATAAAAATGATTAAAATTTAACAATTTCAGTCCCAATGACAATTTGGCATCATCAATTTAGAAAAAAATTTCTGATCGTCTATAGCCATTTATGATATCAAAAAGCACATCATTCAATTCTGCATACTTTTTTCTATTAGAATTTTTTTTTCATTAATACCAATAGATGTCAGAACTTTTATTTTTTTTTTAAATTATGATAAAAAAAAATGACGATGCCAAACGGCATCACTGGGACTGAAAGGGTTAACAATCTTACAGTTTTTGATAGATAACAAGTTTAAGATACATAAGCACAATCTAAACACTGGAATTAGAATAAATCATATACTTTTATTTCATTTTAAAAGAAGTTGACTTATGAGTTATGTGGGGCAGAACACCATAACCAAATAGAGCGGCAATTGGTTTTTTGTACTAACTCCAGCGTATAAATTTTTAAACAGAGTTGCTTTTCAAAGATGGCAACCGATCAGAGCATTAAGTAATGGAAAAGTTACAAAACTTTTTGTTATTTTGTTACATCTAAAAGTAAGCAGTTGCATTTTCTAACCAGTGGTGATGGTAATCAATCAAGGAAAAGTTCACATAACATATAAGTCATTGATATTAAATGTACACCTGTACGACATCAGATTTATCAAGCTAGCAGTGTTATAATATTCCTACTCTTCCTACTTTGATAGTACCGATTTTTTATTCACTAGTTTAAAAAAATTGTACTCAAATTTAACAGAACTTTCATTTATATTTTTTTAAATAAATTTAATACAATTAATTATTTTTTTTTAAATTAAAGAAAACGTATACCAGTTTGATTCATTAGAATCTACTTTCAGACAACTTTGCTTTTCATACATGCTTTCAACATACCTTTGGATTTCCTCCAGCTTCTTTCGAAGCATAAATAAGTTGCAGTGCTGACTCAGCAACTGTCTTTGTTTGGTCAAGCAGGGCCATCTGTTGCTTAGAGTTTATGCTCTTAGACGCACTTCCGATGGCACTTTGTACAAGGGGTTCGAAAAAGGACGACATTTGGGTAACCTGCAAACATAAAAGATAACTTATTATATCTCAATATATTGAATCTCTAAGACATCAGTCAGTCTAGAGATTGGGAGATTCTATACATATCGCCACTCCAATGGCAAACCACAAACGTGCAAAAACACAGGGATGGAAAACCGGGAAGTGTTAAGCACAGTTTTTTTTAAAAAAATACCTGCAATTTGCACATTTATTGTTTTGTCCTTTGACAGACTATATCAGGGTTTTCACTTAATACTTTCAGCTAAATTTAGGGGTTTAAATGCCACTTCAATTTTTTTTAGGGCTATATAAGGGCATTATTTCAAGTTGTAGTTTTCTTAATTTATTTGCACACTTTAATCAGAAATTCATCTAAAGCATACAAACACCATAGTAAACAAGCATAAAATTACAGATTTAACATATATTTACTAACATATTTATAGTCAAAAAAATTATTAAGATATTTTGCCCGCAAACAAAAGTTAAACTTCGAATACAAGTTGTTTTTTTAAATTTCGGACCATTTATTATTTTTAGAACTATTTAGAAGGTCCTTTTCAAGATAATCTAAAAAAATTTCACTTTTAAAGGATTTTTAGTTTTTTTTAAAGGCATATGGGAGTCCCAAAAAGAGTATGCTCCAATGCTAGCTGATAACTTTAAGTACATATGAATCATACCTCAAATATATTCATCATTGGAAAGCTACAAAAAATAACAAAATTGTGTCTAATGGCACAAAAAAGGCTAATAATTATAAATCAGAACATTGGCTCTTTTCCTACAATGGTACAGGTTTTTAGCGCATAAAAGCATTCTTAGGGATTTTGAAAAGTATATTCTTTTTAGAAAAATTAATATAAAAATAAAGAATAATTTCATTCTGAATTTTGTGCTTGAAATTTATAAAATTGTTTCGAAAGTTCAAATTTTTGTTATTACTTACTATTTATATGTTACATGTATGTTGTATGTTACATGCATTAGTGTGATATTGAAATATGTTCATATTAAGTAGTATTATAAAGAAAAGAATACCATCCGACTCAAAGAAGCAAGTTTAGATAAATCCAAATATTCTTAACTAAAATTTGATATTGAACTAGTATAGGATAAAAACGAATGAAGTAAATAGGGAAGCATTAAAAAAAAAATTGTCCTTGAATTTTCCGTATATAGCAATGATTACAGTAACCATTGATTCAACAATTTCTTACCAAATGTCCCAGTTTCTCTGCTTCTCCTTTGGCAGCATTTCTAACTGGATCAATTTTGTCCATAATTTCGGAAGCAGAATTTTCCATCTGTTCTTGGTAACCCTGGGAAAACAAAAGTAAAAAATTAAATTAGAAAAAAATTAAACATATCTTTGCAAAAATAGTCAGGCCATAGTGAAAGAAAAATTAGATGACCAACTGTTAAAATTATTAAAATGAAATTTGAGCAATAATATTTAAACTTTTGTTAATTAAACCTTGGATAAAGACTTTATAAAGAGAAGATTTATAAAGTAAAAGCAGAGCTTTATAAAAGCTTCTGCTTTTTACTTTATAAATATAGTGTGGAAAATAAAGCTGGAAACCTGTGGTACATATGAATTAAAAACTTTTTAACCATTAACTAAGAGCTTAGCTCAAAATACTGCAGAAAAAGATGCATTTTTTAAAAATTTGTAACAGTTAAAAGTTTAAAATAAAAACATTTTTGCAATCCAAGAAAAATAATGATTATAAGTAAAAAAATTACCTTCAAGCTATAGTCTGATTTTGGAACCAAATTCTGGCTGATAATACTTAATGAAGTTCGATCCAACTCTCGAATGCAAGCACTCAACTTTTCGATTGCGGCGTCGCATTCCTTTTGACCAGGTGCTTTGTCCCTGAAGAATAACAGAAATATTACGCTTGATAATAATCAATATTATACATAAGATAAAAGCTCATTATGCATATTTGTTTATTTACGCGTTTTTCTGACACTTAATTGAAGAAATGGGAGATGTAAAAACCTAAATTGTACAGCAAAGCAACATTAAAATTTAATTTGCTAGTGGCTATTCATTAGCAAGGAAAATTATTTATCTTAGCTCAGGGGCTAAAATAATATTTTACAGACACTGTACAATGTTTACGAAATAGTTATCAATAGTGCCAAATGTTTTTTACCTCTACTGAACATTTTCAAAAAATATAGGTCTGCAGAATTTAAAAAAAAAAACAGATTTATTGAAAATTCCTTATCATAAAAACATTTAATAGATATCCTTATTTTAAACTCCTTAACGACGTTGGCAAAATAATTTTCCACAAGAAAATTGAATTTTTTGCTTAAGTTTATCGAATTAAATAAAATATCAGATGCATGAAGACCATTGTTCGATACAATTTACATAGAACAAAGTAATTTACACAGTTTTTTTAATTAGTTTTTTTTTTTTTTGGAAATGTACATCATGGTAATGGCGTTCATAAAGTCGTCCTAAATAGTTTAACCAAACAAAGTAAAAATTATTAAAAAATTTCCTACCCAAACATTCAAACAGATGATTATTTATAACAGCGTAAAATTCTATTAACAGATAAACCTATTTTGTTCAAACTTACTTGATGGAAGAGACGAGTTTTTTGATAGAATCGGAGACACTCTTGCTATGAGTGGCTAACGTCTGCCAAGTAGGCGGGTCTCTAGGATTGACAACCAATGATTTGGCAGAAAGAATCATATTACATGAGCCATCAATAATATTCTTTCCAGCAGATGTGATTGGTTCTTGAGAAATCCTTGCCTGCAAGGCATGTTAAATATGATATTAACTTTTTGGATTAGAAAGTTAAAACTAAAAATTGGAATTATAAAGTAATTTTTTTCCTAAAAAAACTTCAGGAACAAATTGCAAGACATCAAATATGTACTGAATATAGAAGTTGCTTTATCTGTTTTCATTAAAATACCAAATAGTTTATAAAAATCATAAATTCCTTTTTTTTAATATCCTAAAAAATGTTTATTCATGGAATAAAAAGGTTACATCTGAATGCATCATAGAGTTAGGAAGGAGGAGTAGAGAGGGCTATCAGTTCAAATGGTTTGAAGCAGGGCTGTCAGGTTTTCCGAGCTACTGCTCCTATTATAGTAACCGAAACTGGCACTGAGATATCCCAAGATGCAATGCTCTAGCCTGCTTATTTTGTGCGTTACTGCATACATACATGGGCCACTCTTTTCTCTTTCCTAACTCTAGGGTATTCATGCTCGTAATATCAAAGCCAATAAATTTTAAAACTACTATGATGAACAGAAACAGTTTACAACTGTAAATAAAACTTCAATCTAATCATATTGTTTTGGGTTGCATTATCAGCAGTACAACAAACTTTTCATCTAGGAACAAAGTGAATTTTTTTTCAAACAATTACTGATACAATGCCTCTTGTTAATATAAAAATAGATATTATGAATACAAACCTTGGGACTGATTTTCCCAGGTATGCTGGCAAATTCAGCAGAGCTCGCAAAAGTGGTCAAGTTGTCAACAGCTTCTACAAGTGGCCTAATTGCCGCAGATGTACTCTGACGATTGCGTTCAGTTGGATCTTGATCCAAAGCCTGAATTTTACAAAAAAATCATAGGTTAGAAATAAAGGAACATTTAAATAAAACAATATTTTTTAAAAGACTGGTGATTGATTTATTGATTATCACTGATCAAAAGGCAAGTTTTGAAAACTTTTTTACACCAAAACCCCTTCACATGATTTGAGTAAAGGGAGTGAGTATCTTTTTTTTTTTTTTTTTTGCTAATTCCTAACCTTACCTTAAATAGAAGGAAGAGCTTTTTAACTAGGATTGGAGCCTAAAACAAGATAGGTTTAGAAACAGCAGCGCTCATGCCATTTCCTAGAAAACCTCATAAATGGGTTGGCAAATAAAGAGTTTTCAAAGCTTGCATTGTAAATCAGAACGATTAAATCTGGTTAAAATTCACCTTTTTCAAGATATATTAATTAAAAAAAAACTCTTTCTGCAAAGTGATTCTTGCCAGTATTTGTTTACATATATACATTTTTTTATTTTATGCAAGATGCACAAAAGTTTTGAATGATATAATTTAGTAAGACAAAAACAAGAGCATTTAAAAAACACTTGCAATTTTTCTCATTATTTACTCAAATTATTTAATGTCAAGAAACATTTCTGATCAAAGTTGCAAATTAGCACAAAATATATTTAAGGAATTCAAGTACCTTAATTTCTTTCACTAAATTGGCAGTTGCATTCGCAACATCTTTTGCGGATTGCACAAAATGTCTCTTGGCAACAGGATTGGATGTCTTGGAGGAAGCAATTCGACAAGAATTGCACAAAGCTGAAGTGTGTTTGGCAATAACAGTCGCAGCGGATAATATCTAAAATACAAGATTGATAGGACATAAAAATACAATATCAAAGAAGACTGACATGAAATTGAGAGTATAACTTGATAAAAAAAATTGATTTTAAAATAGTGTAACTTTAATTTGTGGTATATTGAAAAGTAAAAAAACTCTCGCCTTAAGGTCTTAAACTATAATATTTAACTCTTACAGGTACGAATTTCACATGAGCTACTTAGTTTTATCTTTAAATATTTTAAATCTTAAATAAATGTATTATTACTTAACCCAGATTTAAAAACTTTAAAAAATCAAGATAAAAAAAAGTTTTTAAAAAATCATACTAGCATCCACTAGAACATTTTTTAGACTTTCATAAGCAAAAATAACAATTCAAATTGATAATCTCATAATATCAAAAAGCAGGATAAATCAAAATCTATAGAAACTTATACGAGAGGTAAAAAAAATATTCCATTACTTCCCAATAAGGGCATTTTAGTCCAAACAATTAAATGCAAATAATTCATCCTGAACAAATAAATGTAAATAATTTAATCTAAACAAATTAAAATTTACCTGTTCCTTGTTGCTGGCAGAACTGGTCAGTTGCTGGCAGGCAGTTTGTATGGCCTGGTTGGCTCGGGCAAATTGGGCCACGTCTACAAGCCCTTGACGCCCAGCAACACTGGACGGATCAGACACTCCCACTAGATAAGCAGCCTGAAAGGAGGTTAGGTGAGGTTTGAATTATCATCGCACTAGAGCTACACGAGGGCTATTGGCGTCATCTATATATATATATTCTTCTTACGTGGTCAGAAAAAAGGGAAATTTCTATGGTCAGAATGGCAACGGCTCTGTCAGCAAGGCAGCCAAGTTAGGCTTAACCAAAATTATCAGCATTCAAAATACGAATTTAGTGGATTACTGACTTATATTTTTGCATATAACATCTATTTTTATTAAAAAAAACTGATTTCTTAACATATTTCCATGAGAAATATAGCTAAAAAAGCAGAATTATGATTTCCTAATCATCGATTGATTGGTTGATTGACTTGGGTTGAGGCTTGCCCTCTGCTTCCATATCATTTAGAAAGTGGGTGACTAAACTAAGAAAGTGGAATACAACATCAAAATATAACGAACTAATGGTACAAAATAACATTTTTATATTTTATGAGCCTTTCGGTCTTTCATTTCGAAATAAAAATAGTTTTCTGAAGATATTTTAACAGAAATATTGCAGGTTGTACATATTCAATCATGTTTGGCAACACTATATTTTCATTTGATTTGTTTGGATTTGAGATCTTTATGTTGACACATGGTTTTGATATCCAACTTACTTTAATAGTAATAATGAATTTAGATAGGGCAGTTCAATATTTACGAAATGCTTGCCGAAGGTTAGAGAGACAAAATGAAACTGCAGTTGAAGCATCTATACGAAGATCTAACCGAAATGAAATGGTCGTCAACGATTATCAAAACGCATTTGCGTTCGAGATTCTTCAATTCCAGAACATGATTGTGGAGAACTGAGGGAAGTTTGTGAGTTTTGTGGAGCACTATTTTGGAATAGAGAACGAAACATAGCAAACGTCAAGCCTCTTCCTGGTGTGGGACCTTACTGTTTTCACATGGCCAGATACATCAAATATAGCCTGGCCAAAATGCAAGTGCAGGAAATAAAGCAGGCTATGGTCAACTTAATGTCTTTTATTATTTTTTACTATTTTTATATTATCCCAGAAACTGGAAATATTCTTATAGTCCAAAACCAGTTTTACATTGCTCTATCAAGAAAAGTTTGATCAATGTCATTCACTTCAGTGTTTGTACTACATGCTAAAAAAATATTAAAACAATTGAAAACAGTTCAACTGTTTTCAAATGTGTTTCTCTCGGAGAGCCTGCAACCCCTAATCAATGTCACAATATTAAAAGATATGTTTAGTAACCATTTTTTTACTTCCTGTGCATTTATTATGTATTGCTTCATATTTGTTTTTTAATTGCTAGCACATAATCTTAATTATGTTCACGAGCGAGCGCAGCGCAATTCCCGGGGGTTGGCGAGCGATAGCGAGCAGGGGGTGTATATTTTATAACCACATTTTAGTGATAAGCCAACACCTGAATAAATACCCAACGCAACCATTAAGGGCGACATCTTAAGCAGTGTTAGGACTTTGACGGATATTTAACGAGCACTCGAGCGGGGTATTATTCTTTGGACATTTTTGGCTGCACCGGCCGTTTATAGGTCGGCAGTTATTTCGCGATGCCTGGACCCGAACCTGGGACCTTTTCCCATGCTAGGTGAGTGCCTAACCGACTGGGCTCCCCAGCCTAAAAGGAGGGCAAAGAGTTTAATTGAAGGGTCTAGTTGTGACACTAGCGATTCAGTGGCTGAGTATTACAGGTCTGCCTCATGAGCCTAAGTTTGTGGGTTCAAGTCCCAGCTGATTCGTCAAATTTTCTGGATGGGAAAATTATGGACACACGTCATGCATGAATATGTGGCATGTAAAAAAGCCAATTGAGTACCCATTTGGCTTGGGTTATCTTGGCAAAATTAACATCCACAGAGAGCTCAGATTCATTGTAATCTGAGAGTCAAAATTGGTAGCAAGAGTTGCCTAGATGGTGCCACAAAAAAAAGCTCTCAGTTATTGGGAATATACCAAGTCTGCAGAGGCTTAGCCGCCTACAATGCAGAGTATAACTTAGACATAACGTCAGGTCCGTTCATTGAATTTACAATTAACAAAAATCGCCAATGGAAGAACAGGACTCTTCAAGTTATAAATATGGATAATACGTACAACTAAGGTTACAACTGAGAATTTTACAGAGTTAAAACTTGGAACAAATTACTAGCATTCCATGAACCATAATGAAATTATAATTGAACCATGAAATTATAATTGAACTATATAGTTAATTTAACCATTGAGACAAGGAAAAGAACTACAGAGATGTCTGCTTTAATATAGCTATAATAGTTACAGCTTTGTGTATAAGTTATACAATATGAATTCTGGTTGGTACAATTAAAGGTTTAGTTCGACTTGTTTACGCAAAAGAGCACATGCTGCTGCCACAGTAAATTTGCAAGTGTATAACTTTAAAATAAGAATTTTTAATTAATAAATTATTAATACTGAAAAATTATTGTTTTTCATTGATGAATTGTAATATATTATAATTGAGTTAATATATCGAAAATAAAATAAAAGTATTCACCAACAAAGTTTTCTATTGCAAATATAGGTAATTAAATACATCTACTAAAGTTTATAATTATAAATTTTAAGATATAAATTATTACCTGAGCAGCAGCTTCTACAAGACCACAAACAGCATGTGAGACATCATTTACAGAAGATCCAAAGTTCTCTTGATCATTTGATTTTGCATGTATGGCGATTCCAGTCATGCCATCTCCCAAATTCTATTTATCGAAAATAAGACAATTATTAGTTTAGATAATCATCATGCAATTTTCAATTTTTTTTTAAAGTTCACGCAGAAAAAGTAAGACTATACAACAAAGAATTTAAATATGAACTTACACAATCATCAACCAAAACATTTAGATCAAATTTAAACTTTCAGACACCGAAATTGTTCTTTTTCCATTAACTTATTTTATCGAATTCAATTAATATACTTTATTGTTTGCTAAATTAATTTGCATTAAAAAAAATAATGTTATAAACATAGCGGCGGACGCGGAGCTAGAATCACCCCTACCTTTGATTTTTCAGTCACGCCATCCAAACATTCATAGTAGCTTAAATCATTGATAGGCTCAACTGGGTTGTCCAACAAGGGCTTCATACTCTAAAACAATAAACAAAAAAAATTACATATTCATTAAATTAAAAAAAAAATATGTTAAAATATGTGATACTAACATGTAAAAAATAGTAATGATATCAAAACAAAGAAGAGTCTTAATGTGTACAATAATGATCAGTGTGTAAATACGTAATGTGTGTACAGCTATGATATAAGGGCCTGTCTGTCAATTGGAGACTTATGGCAAGTTTGAAAATTAAGCCTTAGCTTGCTATACTATACCTTGTCTATCTGAAATGCGAGCATCAAAAGAATTTTCCTCTCCCACCCAGCATGTGGTTTCCTTCGAAACGGCGGGAGCCTGTATTTTCCTCACCCTACTTTGGTTTGAACTGTTTGGATTGTTAATCTCACAACAGAACTTCAACCCTGTTAGGTTTAGAAAAGCAAAGCTCCCCTCGTTTCTTAGAAAACTAAGCAAAGAGATGGGGGAAGAAAGTATTTTCGAGGTTCGCATAGTGAATAGACAAGGTATAATTGAGTCGTATGAAATATGAAGTAATATTTACCATATTTGAGCAAAGTAACACAAATTGCCAAATCATGACTGGACGTTATATAGTAGCTGTTTTCTGATTAGTACTGAATAAATGAATAGGGATATTTGATAAAGCATGAAATAATAGAATTACTAACCTGAATATTTCTGATGGCATTATCACATTCCTTTTGGCCAGGTGTAGCACAAGTGCACACATTAATTAGATTGTTAATACTTTCAGTTACAGACCTAAATAGAAATTATTACGTGCATCAATATTCAGGGCAGTTAACAATTTCAAATTACAATGAATGAAAAGTTTAGAAAAAAATTAAACTTAAAAACTATAAATTATTACTTTTTGCTGAGTTTACAATTGCAAAGCTACAAATAAATGGGGATATTTTTTTCTTTATGTAATTAGGATGATTTTTTTCTTAATTTAATGTAAAATATTTTGTGCTCAAAATATAATAAATTTATATACTAACTAGTAAGTATAAATAAAATATATACTAACTAAATGTAATAAATTTGGATAACAAACATATAAAAATTGAATTGACTTTACTAAATAATCTACTGACTTGATAAATTTGTTAAAAATTATTTTTCTTTTTAATTTTCAAAATAAAAAAGTACCAAAAGCTTTAGCTATGAATAAAACTTAAGGTTTGATCAAATCTACATAAAAACAAGACAGAATTAATTTTACAAATTGACACATTTCAACTATCCATTAACTTCTTGTCGCATTCTGAAGTAAGTGGGCGATGTGCCCCACTGAAATATGGCACTTTGTACAATATGCAGCAATTTTAACATTGTTTATATTCAAATCTTTGTGTTTATATTCAAATCTTTGTGTTTATATTCAAATCTTTGTGTTTATATTCAAATCTTTGTTTTTATATTCAAATCTTTGATAAAGATTTGAATATAAACACAAAGTACAAATTTCCACTTAAGTATTGAATAATATCAACAAACCTAGCTGCAGCAGCAAGTTGGTTCTTAGCATTAGGAGCGCCAGGATCCGCTGCTACTGATTTTGCTGCAACCAGGAGTTTGCTTGAAACCATCGAAACATTCTTGAGGCTGATTACCATGGATGTTCTAGTTTCAGTGTCCTTCAAATGAAAGGAAAGTTAGAATATATTCCAGATACATTACACATATATAGCATTCATACAATTCAAGAAAATTCTATTACTTGTGTTCTGAATAAGGTTGCCTGTATCTAATGGATTGAACTACCAAATGCCTTATATAACAACGACAATTGAATCGGTGAGTGCAGAAACCACTTCAGTAAAAAAAAAAATTCCGGAAACTCGTTTTCAATGAAAATAAGCGTAGCTATGCAAGATGCGTGTTGGGTGCAAAAACTACGTTAGTCTGTTGAGTAATTCCGTAAATACAGGACGTTTGTTTCGAATGTTGAGTGCAGAAATGGAGGAATTATTACGTTTTTTCTTCCTCCTGAAAAAATTTGAAATTTGTGACTGACGTTGTTCTGCACTCACCGATTCAATTCTAAAATGTAATTAAGTAAGTACATCTAAAATTACAAACTTTTTTTAATGGGTTAAATTGATGAAATCTAGACTGCTGTCACCATTTCTATATAATTTAAACTGTTAAAATAGATGGAATCGAAGTAAAATTATTGATTAAAAATGCTTTTTTAATTTGTTTTATACAATCAACAACTAAAACAATTATTTAGAATTACCTTTAGAACAGCATTTCCACTGATATTAATTCATTCAAAACAAAATAGTAGACATTTCCACAAATTTAAGACTAAAACTATCAATATTTTGAAAGCCAATTTCCCATTAAATAATATACCTTAGTTCCACCAATCATCTCGACTCCACTATCCAAAAGTTCGCCATAAGCCTTTCCGAACTTCTTGGATGAAGTCGCCAGATGTGCAGGGGATCCCTTAGAAGATGCCACAACATCTGATGCAGCAACATTTAGGTTGGCAGCAGCGTTGCTGAGGTTGGTTTGTAGTTCACCATAAGGCTTATTGGTATGTGGGAACTAAAAAGTGCAAATTCAAATGAGATTAGACATTTCTTTTGAGGTAATAAAAATAACTTAACAGTTCTGAATTTTTAAAAAGAAAGCATTTTTTTATTTCGACATTAAACAAATCAAGCATTTACAATTGTGAAAAATTATCTTTATGAGAGTTAAAAAGTCCTTAGATAGGGAAAACAAAATGGAGGATTTGAAAGCTTTTTTCTTAAAATTATAAATGTTCATGTCCTCAAATGATTTTCAATATTAGAAGGAAATAAAGACTTGAAAACTGTACAAACCTTGCAATCAATGCCAATATTCACTACATTTTATTATTTTAACTCATAAAATTTCCATTATTGATTCTATTTAAATCTCAAAAACTAAATCATCAAATCTAAACATTAAAAACTTACATCTCTGGAGTTCAAAATCTGGCTGGCATCGGTGATATTCTTGATGGCATCGTCCACATCTTTTTGGCCAGGCAAGCAGTTAACGCAATTATTGAGGGCAGTCGAAACAGACTTAGCAACCTGTAAATCATAATTTTGAATTACTATTCTATAATTAAGTCAATTACTAACATAATGAATGTGGGAGACAAAGGTTTAACTTACTCAACTTGCTTTCTCCAAAGTATAACTAAGATATAAGGTAAGGTCTGTTCATTGGCGACTATTGATAACGTTAAATTCAATCAGACAAAATTGCTAAAGTTCGAGTGCCTATAAATTTACAAACTTTGGACACCCTATAATTTAATTAAACTATGGAGAAAAAGTATTGCAATTACACCCTCCATATAACGGATATGTAAGTGGGAAAAAATCATATCACATTGAAAGTTTCAATCTAGAGTTGCCAGGGAAAAGACATAAAAAGGGGGAAAAAAAACTTTCTGTACTACATACAATAAATGTCAGTAAATATGCTTTGTCCCGTTAAATATTTGCACTTTTTAAGATGAGAAAATAATTTGCGTTAGGTACCATTTGAAAACACAATTTTTCATTTACCAGCGAAGCGTCAGACCAAATTGGCCACCAATATCTCAACACAATGCAAGTTTCAGCAACTACACCCTTCAAATATTCTAAAACAAATCCCCTCACCTGTGTCAGTCTATGCTGAATATCTGGGTTACTAGGGTTATTCATTGCCCGCTGGGACTCCTGTATGAGCATGGTCGATTTATCCAACACATCTCTGGCGTTGTCGATGATCTTTGTCTGAACGTCCCGGTCATTACTAGTGGCAGCCACACCTCTTACAGCCTTGGTGAGGATTTTAAGGGCACTTCCGGTGTCACGAGCCGCGATTCCTGTGTAGTTTTCATTACCCTAGAATATAAAGTAGAAACAAGTACAAATTTTAGTATTTTTTAAATGGTTATACAATTAATTCATTAAAATTAAAGATAAGTTGCAAAGTTATTTAATCAAATCAATTTTTTTTTGTCTTTTTTTCCAATTTGTTTTGTCTCCATGAAACAACCTCCTTCATAAAACTAAAACCTACCTGGGATGCAGCAGTTAGCAGTTGAGCCATTGATGATCCAACCACTTTAGAAATGGCACCTAACTGTAAGGCAGAATTTTCCATCTGGAAAATGGAAAAAATTCTTTAAAAACAAGAAACAATAATATAAATATATTATATTAAAAAATTAAACAAAAAATTTAACTTACTGTTTCTCCTGGAAGGGGTCGCAATTCCATGTTTTCTGCAGCCCTTCTGAATGCAATGAGCTCATCATCCAAGCTTCTTATTAAATCCAATGCATTTTCTAACTCAAGACTGCCACAGGCTTCTTGTGCCTAAAATAATATTTATTAAAGCAGTTCCATTAGAACTTACACAGATAGTGTGAATTTTTTTTATGTACAACTACTAACTGAAGTGGAATTTATTCATTTTTAATTCAAGTATATAAATGCAATCTATAATTAAATTAAAGATTTTATCATGAAATATGTATACCATAAAAGTAAGAAGCTCGTTTAAAAATAAATGTTCAATGAACACCAATAAACTTAAATTTTAAGCATTTATATTCAGATAGATTGTACTTTGAGGTCAATTTTTAAGTAAACTTAAAGATTCTTTAATTTAGAAAAAATTAAGAATTTTCATCATAATAACAAAAAATAACCACAAGGTTATTAAAATAAAAATATCACTGAATTCTTAGTAAACTACACAGTTTTAAATTAATTGTAAATGCAAACTATGCTCCTGAAGCATTAAAATAAGTAGTTAAGAAAATACTAGTTTTGGGTTATAATTACCTTAACTAGAGCTGTCCTCAATTCCATTAGAGCATTTATCATCTGCTTAGTAGCATTGCTGAGCTGCAAACTTGTAGACTGGTCCGTGATAGTTGGAATAGCAGCTTTCGATGCAGACACCATTTTATTACCAGGCTATAAAATATTTTATAGTTTATTTTGTTCTTATTTTAAACTATTACTTTTTAGATTATTGATTGTAGACAACCAAACGCTGCTTATTTTTCAATCTTATTTCATTAAGTATATAAATTAAATGCAATTAATATTTTGTATTATTAAATATGTATTTAATTTGTTTTTATTTTAAAACTACCTTTACTTCTAACAAAATTTAAGACAAAGGGATAAAAATATCAAGTATCAATTAGCTCAAGTATCAATTATACAGACATAATATTACAATTTCCAGTTGTATAACTAGGCTTTCAATTACAATTTAACTTTGGTCCATATTTATTAAATGAATAAACTTCTTGAAAAAGAGTACTAAATTTTACATATTTTCTAATTTGCTTAATATTTTTTTTAGTTAATTCTAAAGCACTTCCAATATCAAGTTAAAGGTTTAGCAAGATTACCAAAAATAAATATTTTTTTTACCTGAATCATCAGATCACATGAACTGATCAAGGCCATTTGAGCAGATGGATTATCTACATCGGCCATTGTGCCTTTGACACCTTGAACCAACCTTGGAATGGCTTCTGCTACCTCCTGACAATAAAGATATTTTTATTAATTGCTGAATTATGCAAAAGATTACATTTAATTTAAATTTTTCACATTTAAACAGTATCCATACTTATTAATACTCTAACAAGATGCCAAGAACAATAACTTCATTTTGAGGTTAGGTTAGGTTTTAATTATCGTCGTACTAGAGCAACACGAGGGCTGTTGGCGACAGGCGTCGTATTTTAGAACCACAGTCAAGTGACGAGCCGACACCTTAATAGGCACCCAACGCAACCCTTGGCAGATAAAATTATGGGGATACTCCTAAAAAATCAAGTGGTTCTTCCCCTGCACTCTTAAAATAAAATCAATTGCAATTATCCACATAAAAAAATACAAAAGTGTACAAAATTTGAATTCAAGTTAAACCCTTACCTTGCAACTTTCCAAGAGTTCATCTTGCGAGCTTTGATTCCGATTGTACAGTCGAGCACCCTGGGCTGCAGCAATATTTTGTGTAGACATGGCGGCTGTGTGTTTGGCTGCTTGCTGCAATTGGAGAGTATCACACGATTAAAGCACATTGGCAACTATTAAGTTATGTATAAAATCTCAAAAAATCACAAGCTTTTTTTAAACGTATAATGAAATAAGAATTAGATGCGGAAAAACACTGTTAACGTCACACATAGCTAATAATATATTTCGAATAACCTTATTAACAGCACATTTTTCATTTTTATTTTTTGCGGCTAATTTATGGAATTTGAAAAAATGCAAAATGCTCGGACTGCAATAAATATTTACATAACAGTCATTGTTATTAAGGGGGGGGAGGGACTCATGCTCAATAACTGGTTTAATAAAACTAGTAAATGTATATGCTATTAAAGTATTAAATCTAAAAACATATTTCAAACTTCCCAAAGTCAAACAACTTAAAAATCATACAAATTGACATGACATACCTCTAGTCTTCTAATGAGTTTCCTCTTCAGAGCATTATTAGCAGCTGCATTTGTGGCACTCCTCAGATCCTCAGCCGCTTTCTGGAGGGCTGCTTGGGAAGCTGAATCATGAGGGTTGGAAGCACATCCCTAGAAGCAGGATTTTATCAATGATAAAATTATTCATGCATTTTTACGAAGTCAAAAATTATAGGAATTACTTTTAAAATATTTATTATCAAGTAAGAAAAATATGAATGAAACAATTTTCTTAAAGTAACACTTTAAATATAAATTTTTTAAACAATCGGAAAAAATTACTACTTATAACAAAATTTAAAAAATTAATCAATGATTCCATCAAACCAATAACATGACATAATGGTTTAAAGGACAACATAAACACCATTAAAAATTATCATTTTTTTTGTTGGGTTAGTGTGAATTTTCGTCCCACTAGAGCTACACGGAGGCTAATTGAGCGTCATAATTTAGAACCACAATCAGGTGACAAGGCGACACCAGAGTAGGTATCTTACAAAACGCTCAAGGGCAACATCTATATACATTGGACTTAGGAGTTTATTTAACAGGCACACAGGGTATATTAGTTGGGCATTTTAGCTGTAGGCGGTTAATAGGTCATCAATTGTTTTGGCAACAGTTTTGAGGTTTCGTTGCAAGGCTAACATCTTACCCGACAGGTCTTTCCTGCCTTCACACATTGTTTTAAAAGCTACACAAATTATTTTATCAAAGCACTTGAAAAGAAAAAAAACAGTAACTGAAAGATTGCAGATTAAATATTGCTTACTTTTGCAGCTTCCACCATCTTTGCTGTTGCATCAGCAAGCATCTTGGCTGCTGCAAGAAGACGTTTTTGGATGTCTGAGTCTGATTGTTCACTGGCTTCACCTTTAATTGCTTGAATTAAGGTAGCAGTGGCCTAATAAAATGAATAAAGCTTAACTTAATAAAACTAATTTATAAGAGATAAATAAACAGAAATAGTAATTCATGATTTTTTTTAAACTATAGAGCAATACCAACAAAATAATAACTCAAAACTACAAAAGATGCATGTCCAAAATAACCATATTTTCTAAACCAAATAGCGAGATTTTTTTAGAAAGATATATATCTATATTTTTCAAAATGATTACATCTAGAAAAAATAACTTTTAACCTGAATACTATATAAAATTGAACTGTGTCAAAAAATGGGTTTCATGGTAAAGTGCAGATCCCAAATTAGAATTTTTTTAATAAATAAAATAAATGGTTATCCACTTAAAAACATTTCGTAATTTGTATAAAAGTTTGAGATATTACGATATTAACTTTATTATAAAATGTAACAAATTTATTTTTAAATAAAACTTCTTAACAAAACCAACCTAAAAAAAACACTAAAAAAATTCTTCAAAAAATTTTTAAAAATAAATCCTACCGTCGCCAAGATCTTTGCCTGTCGCACCATTTCGCTGGCATCTCCGGTACTACTGAAAAGCCTGTCCGTAGCATCCAAAATAGTATCAACTGCTCCATCATGGGCCGAAGCCTGGGCCCTCTGCTTAGAAGAAGTCTTGATATGGTTGACAAGGTCAGTGAGTGCGTCATCAACAGCTGTACTGGCTTTGTTTGTGTCGTTGAGGAGTTTCTCATCTTTGGTGGCATCCTAGAAATATGGTTATGAATTGATGAGAAATTAATGGAATAAAGATAGGAATTGCTTAAGAGTTCAGAATTTTTTTTAATAAAATTAAGTAGGAGGTATCTTGGGTTAATTTACAAAAATAACTAGTTAAAAACTATTTCCTAATTAATTACAAAAAAAATATTTTTTAAATCTGAAAACCTAAAAAATGCACTTCAATAATTCGTAAAAATTTATTGTTTTAAGATGACAATGATCCAAGTAATTACAAAACTTATTTAGCAGACACATTAGTTATTTAAATAACCAAACATATTTTGACTACATTCTGCAAACCATCATAATCGGTAAATGGTGCATAAAATTTTAACATACACTTACGATTATTATTTTTGTTGTACCAATGTCTTATTGAATTTTTTATGTACTCAACAAACTTACTGACAGTTCTGCTAATATATTTCAACACTTTATAAATCATTTACACCAAAGATAGATAATGCATGCAATAGTGTAAAAAAAAAGTTTAGTTCATTTTAATGCCTCGCCTGCATAATAAAAGCTTGATGTATAACAAAACTCAATTGCTTCAAAACACTGTTTAGACTTACATTGCAGGCTCTGACGATTCCTTCAACTGCTCTTGACACCTCTTTGGCTGCTTCAATGAGTTGTTGCTGACAGGTAGGATTTGAAATAGTAGGGGCAACAACCTACAGAATAAAAATATATAGTTTTGAAAACAAATAACTAATCTGTGTGAAGAAAGGCAAATTGTGTATCACTTACAAAAAGGTTAAAAGTTTAAGTATATATTAAAAATAATCTTGCATAACTGGTTCCTTAAAATAATTACATTTAAATAGGATATGAATTTAAATATGGATATTTAATAAAATACAAGATAGGGTATATATGCAGTTTTTAAATATTGGAGCTCAGTGCAGTAAGTAGTTGCCGTGAAGTCAAATATTCCTGTGGTAGAGTAATACATATGAAGAGCTGTATGGTGCTGCAAATTTGTACAACCTCCAACATCAGCTACCCTGAGATCCTACTAAACTAGTTTTTCTCATTATCAATGTGTCAACTTGCATACTTTAGCTTCTAGGTTCCTCATGTAATGCAAGATATTTACACACAATAACAAATAAAAATAAGATTCGCTTTTGACAAAAATTTTAAAATAAATAACCTAATGTTTTAAAATTTCCAAAATTGGTTTTCAGTTTATAAAATAGTATAACCTTAAGCTATTACATTCTTATTAATAAGTTAAAGCGGCATGATTTTTACTCACCTTAGCACATGCTACAAATTGAGATGTAGTAAGAGCACATTGTGTGGCAGCAGTGATCACTTTGGCTTGTTGAACAGGATCATCGCTGCATTTGTTGGCAACCTTTTTGGCTTCTCGGACTAAATCTGCTGTGGCATTTGCGACACGTTTTGTGAGTCCCAGTAAGATATCCTGCATAGAAAATACAATAGTAGATTAGAAATGAAAAAAAAATAAAGATAAATTCTTTGTTAGTAAAAATTGTTGCAAACTACAGTCATTTGACAAGAGAATTAAGAATTAAAACCCAATTAAGTAAAGTTAAGAAGTACATTTGTAGGACTTTTCAAACAAAGTTCACAGTTAATTTTTATTTGAAATAAGACAAATTAAATACAAGCAAATTTTGCCATTGTTAAATAAAGTTAGATTAGGTTTTGAATTACCAATGCACTACAGCTACACGAGGGCTATTGGCGACGTATTTTAGAATCACAGTCAAGTGTCGAGCTGACATCTGAATAAGCACCCAACGCAACCGTTAAGGCGACATCGTACACAGCGTTAGGACTTTGAACGATATTTAACGCGCACTTCCTTACACAGAGTATCATTCGTCAGACATTTTTGGTTGCAAGGACCATTTATACGTCGGAAGTTATTTTGCGGATGCTAGAACACGAACTTGGACTTTTCGCATTCTAGACGAGTGCCTGACTGACTGGGCTCCCACGCCTTAAAAAATAATAATAAAGAAGTACCTGTATTTCTTTATCTATAGCATCTTCTTCACCAATGTTACGCAGAACTGCATGACTGGCCTCTCCCACTCTTCCAGCAGCATTCAACAAGTTCTGACGAGGCTAGAAGAAAAACAATCACAAGATATACTACAGTATAACTATGAAACTTAATTTTGTAAGAAGAGTGCTTACACTCTGTGCCAAACTAACTTGGAACAAACAAAGAGTAAAAAAGGCAGAGGAAAAATGGCGGCTGGTCCGGTAGTTGGAAACCCTTGTAGGGTAATATTTACATACAAAATTATCTGAATCCAATTTAACCAAAATACACTTTGCATTCTGATAAAACAGCCAAATTTTCTCAAACAATATTCAAAATGTTAGACCTTAAACGAAATTAATGGTTTAAACATGTTTTATAGATGGATTCACAAATAAATTATGGAACTCTTTACACCAAAGGAATTATCTTCCCCATAGCTTAGTTCTATTTACCCAACTTAGGTTAGCAAGGAGGAGTGTAGATTGAAAATTTAATACAAAAAATTTGCTTCAATAGTCTTGAGGAAATAAACTCAATAAATAGGACACACACTAAATTTCACCTCAATTTTTTACACTAAATTTTCTGTTTCAAAACATTGTGTTTTAAAGTATGTAATAAACATAACATTAAAAATAACCTGGGCAAAAATATTTTAATTCCAAATTTTTTTTATTATAGGTTAGTTGTATGAATTCATTTAGAATAAAAATGATGAGTTTTTCTTCTACTTGCCTGGAAGTGCGCAAACATATGATTCTAAACTCTTATTTCATAACATTTGTTTAAAAAATAAGATTGTGGTTTAGTTTTGGAAAGATGGTTTTAATTCATACCAAAATGAAAAAAACTAAACAGCAATACAAAATTTATAATTTCTAACATTTTGATATTTATGGTTAATACGATAAAAAAATAACAGAAAAATCCAGTTCTAATGCTCAAATTGTGGGAAATCAAAATACCACAAATACAGTTCACAGTACCTCCTTTGTCTCTGGCTCAGCAGCTTTGAGAAGATCCGAGAAGGCAGAGCAGAGCCCCCTGGCGGCATCCAGGAGATTCTCTCCTTGAAGATCATCGTCCATGAGTGCGGCAATAACCTTTACATCCTTCGACATTTCAGAGAGGTTGGTTGTGCTGAAAGAAATATTGGAGGTTAGAACTCTTTGTTTAGATTCTCGCAATAAGATAAATAAAGAGCTTAGTGGGAGAACATGCTAAGTGAAATTTTTGAAAATATTTAGAATTTTGCGTCAATTAACATGCTATTTCCTCCTTTTAAGATAACAAAATTCCTTCCTTTTCATAAATTTAAGCTAAATATACTTTTCATTTTTAGAAAGTGCCTTTTTTAATGTATCGATATGTAAACAAAAATATTTAGAAGTTCAAAAATTCAAAAAATTTCCCTTTTTCTCTTTTTTGACACTTAGCATGTTCTTTCACTAAACTCTTCATATGTAAGATAAATTTTCAACCCTCTGTCTGAACAAATAATAAGATTAATTCATAAATACAGATTTTAAAAAATAAAAAGACACACATGTTTTAAGTTTTTAAAGAACAACTTACATTGTGGTTACTGCTGCACCTACAGCTGGGTGATCCACTTCTTCTGGGGGACCTAAGGTCAAAAACATTAACATCAATCTATAACTTGAAATTTTAAATAATAAAAGTAAATTTAAATAAATTTTTAATACATAAAATTTGCAAATAAATGATTCGATTGATACAATTTTAAGGGTTCTGTGTATCAGAAAAATAAATTTATTTTGATAAATTTCACATGATTTAAGTTTACATACAGTAAATTAGCTAAAAGGCTTAACAGAAATTGTGTAATTCAACACTAGTAAAAAAAATCGAAATTTAGAAATGTATATTTAGATCAAAACTAACTCAAAATCTAAATAAATATTCATTTGTGACACTGATATTGCAACCACTTGCAAGTGGCAATTGAGACTCAAACTCATTTTATTACCAAGTCTTGGTAATAACATTTACAACAACAATAACAACTTGGTAATAACATTTTATTACCAAGTCTTGGTAATAAAATTAGTTTGAGCCTCAATTTCTTAATTTAATAAAGTACTTCATTTTCACATTTGATTTACAAAAATAAAAACATTTCATGACACTAGTTTTATTTACTGACTATACTTTAATATAAGTCTAGTAATATGGAGAACTAACCAAAAGTAAAAATTAAAAGTAAGATGACCAGAAAATATAATTTAGCAACCAAATTAAAGACACACCTGATGTCAAAGTTATGACTTGCGCTGTGGCAGCATTCATGGCAGCCAATTGCGAAGACACACTCTGTTTCTTGACATCCATCTGGTCTTGTTTCCATTGTAGAGAAGCGGGGTCCGTTCCAAGTTCTTGGAACCTTACACGGACATTTAGGTCATTCTGGGCATTTTCCACTGCACTTCTGCCTGCACTTATGGTGCTCAGCAGGGCCCTTTGTGGCTCGGACATTGTCTGTTGTATCTTTGGGTGTTGGGGCTGCAAGGGAAAAAGTTATTAATAAATGATGAATAATTAATTTATGGTGAATAATGAATATTTAATGACAAAAATAACTAAGTGACAATTTTAATTGCTATGGACCTTCCAGTAATCTCTTTAGGTATAAAAACTTATATAAACAAGTTGAAATTAAAATATTTTGAATTCATTTAATTTTAAATTATTAAATTGTCATCGTTAACATTTTTTAGATTTCCATTATTATTTTTTAGTTTGATGACCGTAGTTCAAATAAAATAGAATTCAATAGGCATGATTGTGGGTTGAGTGCCAATTTAAATTCTGAATGAGTATAATTTTTTTTTTCTTGGCCCTTATTTGTGAATAATCATTGTCACTTGGAATAGGAACACCTATCAAAGGAAAAGAAGTGGGGTGAACATCATTGTGAAACATAGCTTATAGAACAAAACTAAATTCAAAAAAGAATTTCCAAATTGATTAAAGAGTTAGGGGGGTGGGGTTGTTTCACGAAGAATATGGCAACAGCTTCGTGGTCTTGTTTTCCTTTCTCTCGAATTACTTTTGTTTTAGTTCGTCGGTTGGTAGAGATAATCAGGTTTGTGTGCTGACCATGTACACTAACCTGAATGTAGGTCTACCAAGCAACCAATTTAACCAAAACAAAAGTAATTGAAGAGAAAGGAAAACAAGACCGCGGAGCAAATGCCAGATCTACCATGAAACAATTCCATTCCTTAAAATAAAACTTATTTTACCTGCACTGCTGCATAAGCACTATGGGCTTGCCCTTTAATTTCCCCAAATCGAGCACTTGGGGTCTGACCTGTACTGTACGGCCGAGGACCTATTTACAAGAGAAACAAATTATACATTTATATATAAATTTATATATGAATGTAATTCAGGTCTTAAGTTATGTTGTATTTAACATAATTATAGATATCATAAGTACTAAAGAAACATATATTCTTTATACAATTACAATTTTAAATTCTTATTTCTTTAATTTTAGCCAAACTAATTATTAAAATTGTTACAAATATGCAGTGTCCTTGATTTTTTGGGGGTTTGGTTGAACTGAGGTTGGTTTAAACCAGGGCTGTTAGTGACAGGCCTCATAATTTTGAAAATCATTCAAGTGAGAGGGTAACACACGAGTATCTTATTATGGCATTGTATGCAATTAAACAGGACTTTGAAACATTAATTAAAATGGCAAAGGGAAAACCTTTACAAAGTTAATGCTGCATATCATTGTTTGACAAATTGTCTTTATTTTAAACTGAATATTAAAACAAATTAACCACTTTTGGAGCTATAACTGAAATAATAAAATAAACATTCAATTCAAATATTTGCAAATACATTCAGTGTGAAGCGTCAAATTTCATTTCAGAATATTTAAAAAAAGATTTACCATTTTCAGCTGCTCTCATTACAGCTGGAACCACCACAGATCCAGAGTCGACATGAGACACTTTTGCAGGTGGATTATGTTGTAAAATAGTAGCTCTGGAAAAAATATAGATATTTAACTGATTTTTTTTATAATATTTATTTTGATTTTTAAACAAGTTTTAAAACAACCCTGTTGTGTGTTCTAAGATGTCAGATTTAAAAAAAACTTAAAAAAAAACATTAAATATTTACAATCATTGTTTCCTTTCAAGAATATATATTATTAAATTTGGTTAGATTGATTTAACAAAACACTAGAGCTACACAGGGTTTAATTTAATGGTTTGTGTTTTTTAAACTAAGTATACAAAAACAATAAGAAATAAATTAAATTTCAATTAAAATTTAAAGTTTTAGTAGTTGATAAATTTATTATTTGAAGATTACACGAGAAGAACCTATTTATTTCCTTAGAGTCTTTCCGTAATTGTCTCTGCTTGGCGGACATTGGCAACCGAAAATCGGTTTTCCTTTTGGTTCTTCATTTGCGGTACAAACGTGCGACTCGTTCCACTCAACTCTGGCGTGAATCAGGGTTGCCGCAAAAGATAAACAAAGCGAGTAACTGGCTTCTTTACGCCAGTTTAGGCGATTTCTCGCTATCATCCCCAAAGAGGCTATTAAGGAAAGCCTTGTACGAAATCAATCGGTTCCTCCCGTGTACTCTTCATTTATGGTCGAGAATAAAAACGCAAGCACAAAATTTTTTATTTTAAAGTTTAAGAAGTTTTTATGACATTAACATACAAATCAAAGATATCATATAAGTTATGCTGCAACATAATTAAAAATTAGTTGCTTACTTTGCTGCAGAAACATTATCTTCCACCATAGTTGAGCCTTCATCCCCTTCAATACCGAAATGATCTTTCGCTTTTTTCTGTAAACATGAATATAATTAATTCACTTACATTTCATAGCATAAAATAATAAAGCTCTCAAGTGTACAACACTCTTGAAATTGAATATTAAAGATATTATAAAATCAAAAATAATTTTTTTTGGTATAAACCAATAGACTTACCTTTTTCAAGATGATATCAATGTATCCACCAATAAGTTGGGAAATTTGTTCACCTTCTGGGGTCTGCACTGAATAGTAAGAGTCTGAATAGTCACCAAAATCCTGCAAAGAAGTGTGTTGTTACATACACGAATGATTATTTCAGGAAAAAAAATTGAAAAAATTGTTCAGTTGTGTATTTTTCAAAAAATATTTTTACCAAGGTAAAGCTGTTTGGTGACGCAGCCCATCTCCTCACTGTGGTTAGTGGCCAAGTTTTTAGAATCTGTAAAAAAAGTCAAATATAAGCATAAATTTTTTAATATTTGATGTAATCTTCTGCATACTCTTACTGGAATAAGTAATGAATCAGGGTCAGTTTGAGTAATTTACGAGCATATATTTTTTCTAGGACACATATAGGGAATTTTTAACTAGCCCAGGAAAAAAGAATAAATGTTCTATCATGCCTTGAGTGCATAATTTATAATAGGATATTTAACATGGTTTTAGAGCAAAAATAATAATTAAATGACACCGTTCACAGTCATTCTGTCCAGTGCTGATTAATACAACTGATCTTATAAAATGTGTGTTTAACAAGAAGGAAGATTTTTCAAGGTTATACAAGGAAGATCAATTTCAAGGTTATGCAGAAGTTTGTACCAATAAGCAAAAGAACTTTAACAATATACTGAACCAATATATGGCTTCGAAATAGATGACAAATTCCTAAAGTTGTCAAGCATCAAAAATATTTTATAGTCATAAAGTGGAATAAAGTATGTTGCTAAATGGCAACAGTATACACCAAAAGGTTTAAAAAGAAAAGACTTGAGTAACATACTAACCTCCTTAGTTTTTTCATCAAGTCGCAAGACACTATCTTTTGTAACTCCAAGTAATCTAGGAACCAGTTTATTCTTCCCTTTCATTTTTTCCTGAAAACAAAATCAAATCATTATTAGACATGAACAATACACAGACATAAAATACAGACATAATATTATGTTCATTTTCTCATTTTCAATAGTTATTATACATAAACTTAATACAGGGTTGCCACACTTTTTGGTAAAAAAATTCAAGGACTTTTTAATGATATATTTCCATTTTCAAGGACTGTATATTCGAACATGCAGCAACTAAATTTCACAATAATTTTTAAAATTCATTTATTAAACAAATAAGAGCTCTAACTTTCAAATGAACTTAGATATGTGTTATAAAATAACCTTTTAGTTATTAAAAATACCAGGAAAATCACTTTCTTGAATTACACATAAACAATGAATCAAAAAGTGAAATAGGAACTGATTCACATTGAAAGTGTTATTAAAGTCAAAAAAATTAAGGACTTTTCAAGGTTGATAATGTTTTTCCAGCACTTTTAAGCACTTGAAAATCAAAGTTTTTTTTCAAGCACTTTTCAAGGTTTTCAAGGACTGTGGCAACCTTGTTAATATCTAGAACCATGAGAAACTTACTTTTACTAAGAAAAACGTGACTCCATATGTTTTCAAAGATCTGGCTAACGAAACATATTTCACTTTGGCATCCAATTCTGTGTTTCCGTGGAATTTCTTGTGTTCCTACAGTAAAATAATGTCATGTAGCCTAACTTCAAAATGAAAATTTTTGACTTTACACAAAAAAAAACATTTACTTACAACAAACACCCTTTTTTCGATTCCCTTCATCTTACTATAGTCTTTAGGTAAAAACTCTTTTAAACTAAAAATAAAAAATAATAAAAACTTACAAATAATAAGCTACAAACAGTAAACTAATACATTCAAATAATAAAAATAATGAGCCCGAATTCAGTATTTTGTTATTAATATTTTTTTTTTTTAAAAAAGGAAATGTGAATTAAACTTGAAAAAAAAATTTCAATAAGAAATGTACCAAACCATTTGTAGACCCTCATTCTGCAATGATTATTGAATTTTATATTTTAAATTTAATCTTTAAAAGAAAAGCAAAATCTTTGAAAGAGTATTAAAACAGAGTTTTCATACATAATTTTCATAAAATTAATTTTTAAAGAAAAAATAATATCAATATGCTAAATAATTTTTAGCATCATTTAAAAAATGAAAAAGTAGGCAAGTGATGGTTATTAAATTGAAAGAAATAAAAACTATTATAAACTACTAAACTTCTTTGTTCATTTTTAGAAAGAATAAAAATACCTCGATTCCTACACTTAAATTAAAGCTTAAGTTTTTAAAAAATATATATCTAGCTAATATTATTATAAAAACCGAATTTTTTACTTGCTATTTTTAAGTAAAAAAATGCAATTTAATTTTTAGTCTAATACTCAACTTTTACACCTGGAACAAAATAAATAATTTTTTTAGTCTAAATTAAAAGTTAAGCAATTTTTAAGGTTGCAAAAAAAACAATAAAATTGATTTTTAAGGTCAGTAACAACTCTCAATTAAAACAAGAATTGTAGGCCAGTGTATGCTTTTAAATATTTCATATTAACTTACTCTAAAAATCCTGGTTTGTGTTTTGTTTCCACATGGTCTCCAAACTGAATTTGGCACTGCATACCTGCAAACTGTGAAGCTTGCTCCACTGTGACAGGATGTGTCCCATTGATTATCGCATCTCTTGCCTTGAAGAAAATCATTATACATATGAATGTCAAAACTGGCATATATATATAGTACTGGTATTATAGTACAATGGTATAAATATATCCTTGAAGGTTAAGCCTATACCAAAGTGTGAACATTTTGTAAACATGCAATTTAAAATTAAACGCTAAACTTTTTACAAATTTTTATTCAAGTTGGATCTGATTTATTTTATAAATATTTTTTAAATACTCTTGAAATAGTTTGAAATTTTTTTTATTAATATATAAAATTTAATTTTTTAAAGATACATGTTCTGCTAAAAAAAAAACTGGCAGTCTGTTAAAAGATATTTATGCTAATTCTATCTTACTGAAGATTTTTGTAAAGTAAGACACAAGCTAGAAAGCTTTTTAAACATTAAAAAAAAAAGAGCTTGTTTCATTATTTAGTTCTTAGTAACGGTAGTTTCAGTATTCCACTATTTTCATTAAGGGTTAGAAGTAGTTAGGTTAGGTTTGAATCGGCGTCGCACTAGAGCTACACGAGGCTATTAGGTTAGAAGTTGTAGTGAACCATTTTTTTTAACACACATGACTTACACTACAGAAAGGGTAATTCTGCATGGAATTAGCATTTATACATTCCCTCGGGTGGATCTATGCCAAAATCAATATGATAAGGATATTCTTCTAGACATTTTTGAACATCAAATAACACAGTTTTATAAAAATAAAACTGCTTAAGGTTAGGTTAGGCTTGAATTATCATCGCACTAGAGCTATACGAGGGCTATTGGCGACGGGCGTCGTATTTTAGAACCACAGTCAAGTGACGTGCCGACACCTGAATAGGCACCCAACGCAACCGTTAAGGGCGACATCGTATGCAGCGTTAGGACTTTGAAGGATATTTAAAGTGTACTCCCATACACAGGGTATTATTCGTCAGACATTTTTGGCAGTACGTGCCGTTTATAGGTCGATAGTTACATTGGTGATGCCCGAACTCAAACCTTTCACATGCTAGGCGAATGCCTAGCCTACTGAGCTCCCCAGCCGCATAAAACTTTTTTTAAATAAAATACCTGAACATAAAGTAAATTCAATTGCACCGGATCCCTTGAATCAACATTCTGGTCAGAGAAGAAAAACTTCCGCCTGAGCAGCAGAGTCTCTTCTTCGTCTATGCCCTGCTCACGAAGGGTCTTAGAGTGGTCTACCCAATTTACTGGAATAAAAACACGATATTAAAATCTATGGCTATGCACAGAAATTTTAACATTTTAAGGGGTCAAAACATGAAACTCATCCTTCATATGATAAGAATATTTTTTTTCAGGAATTTGTTCAAAAACAAAACACTTAAAAATTTAAAAGAGGAAAAATAAATCTACACAAACATGCAAGTAATATTAATATCAGTTTGGAATTTGATTTAATAACAAAATTTGAATCATAAAAAAGGATAAAATTCCAATAAATAAAATGGCTTACATGAAAAGATATTCAAAAACAAATAATTAAACAACTAAAATATGTTTTAGTATTTTTTTTTAATTTGCATTTATTCTCATAATACATATTATAATCAAAGTTTGATATTTATACATATTGAATCAAAGTTCTTAACACAATCTTTTTAAATGCATTGAATTTGTATTTTGATAGAATATATGTTTCAATACAGGCGATAAATAATAATACTTACAATCATCATCAGTTTTTAGTTTCTTTTTTAGTTGTTCCATCTTCAGGTCTTTATCTTTGTCTTTTTTATCCTAAAGTACAACAATGAAAATAAATTAAGCATAAATGCATAAGCGTTGTCTCAAAAAATGAATTAGAAACTCATAAAAGATCTAATTTTTTTATGCTTAAGTATTTAGGGGGAATGGGAACAGGTTTCCAAATCAAAGTCTCTCTCTCTTTCAGGGTTCGTACTCTTTCTACGATAGTGAAATTCAGGAGTTCCTAAGGAGTTTTTCAGGAGTGCAGCAATGTAAAATCAGGAGGTATCGCAGAATAAATTTGAATATGTTTGTTTATTATCGTATTGGTTGCACCTCAAATGATGAAACAGAAGACAAAAATTACTAATGAGTTGGAGGGAAATGTTGTGGAAAATTTGAGGCTTCAGTGTAAAACACCCCCCTCTCCTCCTTTTTTAAAACAAATTATTATTTTTTTTTTGTAATTTTTAAATTCTCGTCACCTTTCCTCTAATTTTACGACCGGTAGACACTCTTATAAAGTATGGGAGAATAAAGGGCACATTAGAATTGAGAAAAATTATTCATGTTGTCAATTTTTTTTTCAGGAGAGGGAGAAAAAATATCAAGAGATGAGACACAAATTTCAGGAGTTATGAGGGTCCTGAAAAAAAAAATGAAATTTCAGGAGTTTATCAGGAATTTCAGAAGGTGTATGTATGAACTCTGCTCTTTGCTAATCTAATGTAAAAAATAAATTCAAATTAAATTTACTCTCGACGTCAAGTAATAAACTATAAAAAATTATTGAAAATTTTTTAATGGCTGTAAGCCAGCTACACTTATCGGATAAAAAAAAACTGCTTGCAAAAATATTTGATACACTTTTTCGAAATGTGACTTTTTATATTGGGTTAACATAGAGTTATTTGGCTTAGAAACCCGCTAACATTTCCTTTAAGAAGAAAATACAGAGGATTTTTAAAGGTAAAATAAAATATGGACACTTACTTTTCTTCCTAGTGTCAAAGTGCCAGTATTAGGTTCTTTGTTTTCGTCTGGAAGATCACGAATAAGAGAAAATTCATCGTGATTTGTAATACCTGAAACAGAAATAATACAAATTTATCACATGCTACAGTAAAAACCTACTTTTGTAGTCCAACACAACTCTAAGTTTGGGGTCATTAAACAGATCTATTTTTTATAAAGATAAAAGTCATTTTTAGTGCCAGTTTTAGGCTATTAATTTTTTATTTTTGGTAAATGGAATACAATGGGGAAATTTAAAATCATGGTTTTACACTTCAACCAAAAACTGGATTATGATTAATTAGTACATTTTATTTTGTTATAATTAGTATATTCTATTAAGTATATTTTATTGGTTACATTATACATTTTGTTCAGTGCAGTCAATAATGCTGCATAAATAATATTTTCTATTTCAAGCAGAGGCTGTCTAAAATCAGTATTCAATGTACAATGTGTGTACTTCAGGAATTTATGTATATCAATGAAATTTCAAATATCTATAATTAGAATAAATGAAACATCTATTTCAAAATCTTGTTTAATTTCTTTTAAATATTTCATAATAAAACTTTTTTTTAAAAACCTTGATATATGAAGGACTAAATAAATATTGAAGCATAATGAAATTAAATTTACCTATTTTTGTGCAGATAACAACCATCAGATTGGCAACAACTTGGCTATCATCTACTAGGACGGTTTTCACTGTGCCATCCAACATTCTCACTCGTAACGTCCTCATTTTTCTTTTGTACTCAAGGAGGTCCTAAAAATGGAACATGTTCAAAACACATTCACAGTTACATATGCAAAAATTCCAAAATTATTATTAAAAAATTTTAGTAACTTTATCAGTTAGCTCTTTTGTATTTTCCCCATATTTTACCCATTAGCCTATCTTACAATAACCTTACATATTCTCCAATTTAATTTTTTTTATTTGCATTCATAATGGTCTTATTTCATTAGGAAAAGTTTTTAAGATCATCTCTTCAAAATTAAACCCTTACTGGAATTCATTAAACAAATATGTTGTAATAAATTTAATTTAAAATCTTTGCAGAGAAAACCATAATTTTTTCCCACTTTCAGGTTGTTTAAAAGGTTTACAATTATTTTAAAGTTATCAACAACTAAAAAAACTGCTAAATAATCATTGGTACCTTAATGACGCCAATATCCCAGCAAGTAAGCAATTTACAAGGGGGACTTCAACAACAAATTAAAATTCTATAAAACTAAATTATGGTTGGTTAAATTAACATGCACTACAACCACAAACATGCTATAGTATTGGAGACGGACCACATAAACTTAAACAGATACCCAACTGAAACTTATATCATATGAAGAATCTTAACAGACTTAATATGCACCAGCCTCCTCTAATACAGAATATTTTTTGATAGATTTTAATGCCCAATGAATTCTAAAAAGTACATCAACTAAATTATGATTGTCAATATCAATATATGAATATCTAAAACAACTTCATATATCATTCCCTTTTTTTTTATTATATAAATGATATTTAATGTTTAAAAACATTTTTATAATTTTTAAAAATCTTTTTCAATGAAGTTTAAAATTGACTTAATTTATGATTTGAGGTGATTAGATGGCTTTGATGATGCATATTGATATCGCACTGTACGGGGAAAGTGACCTATCGTACTAATATGGCTCTTGGAGTTATAAATTTAAACATCTAGCAATTAAAGCAAAAATTAAATCAATTATTACAATAGTTGGAATGCAGTTAGCGAATAGTTATTTTTCTATCATACAATGCAATGGAAGAAATAAACTTTTTAGACGATTTTTCTGAAAAACTAGCATTTTTGGGATACGTCTCTTTTCCATGTACAGGGCGATATATGAAAAGTGTGAGCACTATTACCTTTTTATTCATTGAAACACAAATAAATTTGGAAAATGATGATGAATATTAAATTTTCTGTTTAATTTTGACTCTTGCAAGTTTTAATATAGAACTAAATGCTGTGTTCAGTGCTTTGTTTAGATGCATGAATTTTCTTAAGAAACTGTTCTAAGTGCTAGTTTCTTCAAACCTACTTGTTTAAATATAATTTAAACAGAAAAATAAATTTTATGCACTCTTAGATCCGAACCTGTTTCAATAACAAACATGATGAACTACTTACTCCATTTCGTAACAGGTAATACTCTAATGACCTTCCCGGCTCTAGCCATACTCCTTTCTTTGGATCTTCATCAGCCAAAAATAGGCCATAGTTTTTGGCTAAATATAATTTTTAAAAAAAAGCAGATATTAGATACTACTTAGATAGAATTAAAGTATATATGTTAAACATGAAATAATATTTGATAGGCATTATTAAAACCTCATATTGTGTAATAAATTAATATTTAAAAAAAAAACTTGGTGGTGAACATTGAAATTACGGCAGAGCATACAAGCACAAATGCTAAAAAAAAAAAGGCACAAGTAGCTAAAAAAATCTTATCAAAAACATTAACATTTACTATTTTAAATATATTTTTGTCTAAAAATCATTTGGTCTCAATGTATTGGAAGTAATTGAGTTCAATCCATGGATGCAAGTCTAGTAAAAACTGAACAAGCCCATATTTATATTTTGGGGTTCTACTTTGAATTTACACAATAATATAGAGGCTTTTAAAATGGACATCAGGGCAATAAAAAAATCAATTAGTTCTATATATAGGGCAAATGCCAAGATTTTCAGGAATAATTCTGTTCAAAAAAAAATAAAATATTATAACAGTTGAATTAAAAAATGTGTAGGTCTTCTTAGAATTAGGGCCTTTTTGTTGTATGTAGAAAAACTTTAGTGCCTTTTTAAGGATCCTCCTAAAACAATTTTCAATTTAATGGATTTCTAATGGTTAAAAAAACTTACATTCGGCTAATCCGGATTCTCCCCCTTCCGAAATCTTGTCTCTTATGATTCTGCAAGCGTCGTAGACGATCGTGGAAGGGTCGAACTGCATCGTTTTGACAACATTTTTTTCGATGACGCTCACCTTGAGTGAGAGCGACATTGTGGTTTAGGTGTTTCACCTGTAAAGACAAAAAATATATAGTTTTAATCATCTGAGGAATACACACGCATTAACTCATCACCAAAATGTTAAGTTTTCCACCAACACAGGATTTTTAAAAAAATTTAATATTTAATTTAATTAAATTTAAAATTTTTAAGTACAAAAGAGTTATTTATTGTCCTCTGCTATAGTAATAAAGATTCATAAAATTAAAAATGAATACATTTTCGGTTATAAATTAAAATTTGAAACTTGTGCAATGAAAACTTGTTACACTTCATTCAATTCGCTTATCCCTCAGAGGTTAAATAAAAATCATTTTTTTCTAATGGCTTATTGGTAATGTTTGGTGCTTATATATTCCAAAGGTATAAGGCGTTCAAATACCAGATTGGGAAAAGTTCACTGAACTTTCATATCTGAAGTAGGTCAATAAAATTGAAACAAAGCATGCTTGGGAGCACTTAGGGTTCTGCATGAGGTTGACCACATTACTGTGGTTTAAGCTTAACACCCCAAGGCCCTTGATCACAAGAAATGAAATGGCCACACCAGGCCTTGGCCAACAATGGAATGCCTTTCCACTATGTTTAGTTAATCATTTTACCATAACAACAAACAAGGTTTTAAGCAGATTAAAAGCCAACCCCCACAAATTGGTAATTAGCATAAAATAAATATATATTAAAGTTTACTTATTCAGGATCTGAAAAGACTAGCTCAGACTTCAATCTTTGTAGTATTTTAGTGTAAGCCAGCTTGGCAACTTGAGGTTTCATGTCAATATGACCAAGTAACCGTTTTCTGCTGCAATACATCCTGTTGCCTCTTTCTTATCAAGTTAAATTGGGCACAGAGGTATTGACCCTTCAAAAGGCCACCACTAAGTTTAGTTTAATTAGTCAAAATTTGCTATATCAAATGAGTATTTAACAATAGTTCTAGATAAAATTTAGTGAATACATAAAATAATTGTATGAGTATGTATTAAAAGTTCATGCTCCAAACGTTAAAAAACAATTGATACTTAAAAATCAAGAGCTCGTGAATTTTTTTAAGGCAAATCACTACTTAAGTGTAACAAAATTCAATTCAATTGAAAATTTTTCTATATTTAACAAAATAGCTACAAGCCCAGGGATTGAAAACAATTCCCAGTTACATGTAAAAAATCCCATGGGAAAAGTTCTTTCTTTTTTTCCAACCAAGTCCCCTATCATTCTATTCCATGTCTTATCCAGCCACCAAATAAGAAAAGAGAACCACTGATATCGATAAAACGTTCTATATCCCCCCCACCCCCACTCCCTCTTCACACCCAGGCAGACAAATAGTCAACGATAGAGGGAGAACCGGGAAAAAGAAATAAAATCTCGATCCCAGAGCGAAACCGAATCTTCTCCAAACAATGGAGGGGAAAAAAGACACAGTCCACAAGAAACACGATACCAAATGGAGGATCACTGACCAGAGTCCGAAGGCAACATACATTAGCGAAACCCAAAACTGAGAGAAAGGGGTGACAGAAGCACACACCAAAAAACAATTCTAAATTTCGGAAAGAAACCTAAGCTTGACGCATAACCACGCCGTTTTGGCGCCTCTCTCCCCCACCCCCTTTAGAACATCCTCATCTTCCATGGACAAGATCAGCAGGCCCCCTACCCCTCAACTCCGCTCTACAATCTATTTGGGCGTGTTTGGTTTTGGTTGCCATGGGTTACGCAAGCCGGCACTCAATGGATGGCGGTTCAAGAATGTGGGTTATTTTCTGTAGTAGCAGCGGTATTTAGCCGGGTGCTAAGCAAAGAGTACACACTACACACAAATTGACAGTGGTGATATTCTGCATGTTCAGCTGGTCTCTTTCAAGAATTTTCCCGAAGAGATGGATTGAATGAATTAACATTAGTAGAAAATAAATTTCCTTGGGAAAACAAATTTTAAAACTACCTATCAAAAGAATCCCGTAAAAGAAAACCGAGAGAGATTGTTACAAAGAATACCGCTCTTCTTGTAGAACGAAAGCAAAGGGGGAAACTTTAAACTCAAGGATCCTCAAATCGGGGAACCACTCGATATATATTTTTAACAGCTGAAGTCTATGGCGATCCTAAAGGCAATTCAACATAAGTTCTAAAATAAAAAGTCACACAAGTAAATCTCCGCCTATTCTGAAAACGATAATATCCGCCGTTTCTGTGATCGGCGATTTAAAAATCAGGTACCTCAAGCGATCCTAAAATTTCAAAATCTATGACGGCTTTAAAATAAAAAATCCCTGGCCATTCTGAAACCGGTAAGTTCTGGCGATTGTTAAGATCAACCTTTCTAAAAGTGAAATGCGTATTTCCGGTAATCCTAAAAATTGTCACGAATCGGTGTCTTCTAAAAAGCAGGAAGGAAAACTAGAAGTAAATTAATAAGTCAAAACCAACTAACAAGAGCAAATATGTAGAATCCAATTTTTCGTAAATCTTCAAGAATATTGCAAAGTCAAAAGTAAACATTTATAGATTAATTCCAGTAATAAAGGGTAAACCAAATCCTATTTTAAATTAAATATTAAAATATATTCAGAAATTACTATTTTATTTTAAATAAATGTTGTTTTTTTACCTGAGGATGGGTAACTCATAAACAAATCCTGTAGAAATAAACGCCACTCCTACACTCCTTGCCAACTTAAGTTGGGTAAATAGAAATATACTATGGAGAAGATCCTTCCGTGTATGTAAAGAGTTCCATAAATTTGTGAATCCGTCCAGAAAACACTGCTTAAAACATTAATTTCGTTTAAGGTCTAACAGATTTGAATATTATTTGAGACTAGCAAATTTATACCCGTACTTCGCACGGATTAAAAAAAAATTCAAATCGATCCAAGTATGTGTACTATATAACCTGTTTTAACCCTTTCGCTACGAAGGATATTTGCTTCCTCGTAGTATTTGAAAGGAATAACATTACCGAATCCTTAGTTGTTCGGGCGTTTTGGGGCGCTTCCGCAAGGAAAGGAATAAAATCATAAACTTAAGAAATTCTTCCCGCTCGTTTTCGAGTATGAAATCCCGTTTCATTGTTTTAAAATTCCAAAATCAAAAATACGGTGTAAAATGCACTCATAAATGGCATCACAATTCCCTCATAAATAAATATCGTCACCTGACTGTGGTTCTAAAATACGACGCCCTTCGCCAATGGCCCTCGTGCAGCTCTAGAGCGACGTTAATTCAAACCAAACCCCCCCCCCCCCCCAAAAAAAAACCATAAATAAATAAAACCTTTTAACTCTTTTGGCGCGTTTTGGGAAATAATTTGGCGAGAAAATAGATATAGCTACAAACACACCATTATACAGCTCTAACACAATGACCTTAGCACAACCAACCAGCACTTAAATTAGTTTTAAAAAACATTTTGGCCATTGGGCGAATTCTAATACATAATTTGGCGAGATTGGCGAAAAAAATAAAGAATAAAACCCTGATATGCAGCTGTAGTGCGATGGCCTTTATTAACCATCATAGTTTAGTAATAGCTTAACAAACATTGTGCCCATTTGGCGAGATTGGCAACGTATTTGGCGAAAAAATAAAGACATAAAATCCTAATATGCAGAATAATGCGATGGCCTTTATTAACCATCATAGTTCAGTAATAGCTTAACAAACATTTTGCCCATTTGGCGAGTTTTAATTAATAATTTGTCGAGATTGGTAACATATTTGGCGAAACAATAAAGACATAAAACGCTTATACGCAGCTCTAGTGCAATTTCGTTATTAACCATCGCATTTCTTTTAACTATTTTCGAAAAGTTTATTTTAATTTCTTCTGCTGAATGGCAACTCGAAAGAAAAATTTTCCTCGGATTTGAGCCAAAGTGGTGTATTTTTTTCAGAAAATTCGAATTTTCTCTAAAAATAGAACATTTTGAGCTCTGAAAGTTCTTATTTTGCAACTCAAGTATGAACTACGTATTTCTACCAAGTTACGAGTCAAACAAATGTCTAGTTTGTGAGTTTCGGAGAGACATAAATACACACATACACACAAAACTTCATTTTTATTATTATAGATAATTTGGCAATTTTATCAGAATGAAAAGAGTATTTTTGTTAAATTGTATTCAGGTCATTTTGTAAGTAAATATTACCTCACAAGAGTTTCCAACTAACAGACCAATCGAGCTTTATCCCCTCTTCCTTTTTACTCTTTGTTTTTACCCAAGTTAGGTTGGCACGGAGTGCAAGAAACACAAAATGACAGCTTTTAATAAAAATAAATTTTTAACATCAAACTAAATATAGAACCAAAATCATAAAAATTCTCAACTACGACAATCCACGTACAATAACCGCCAAAGCCAATATATTAAACTGAGACCCCAAATTTTTCAGCCGTCCCCAAATTTATGATATAGACCATATTGAGATATCCTGGACGAGAATTTCATAATTATAGAGTGAGCCCGTACTCTGGTATGTTAAAAGGGATGATAAATTTGCTTAAAGGCTTCTTGAGCCGGGTGGGGGGAGGGTGTTTTTATTATGTTATTTTAATGACGCATAGTGGGGCAAAATCGTTAATCAATATCCCACAGAGGGCAGAAATGCTGCTGGGGATATGGCAATGGATGGGGTGGGTGGAGTTTGAGGGTTAGGTTATTTTCCGAAAACAGAGTTACATAGTTGAAGAGTACACGGGAAAAACCGATTGATTTTTCAGAGAAGTTTCCTTAGCAGGCCACTTTGGCGATGATAGCGAGTGATCGCCTAAACTTGTGTAAGGAAACCAGTTCCTACAATAGATATCATAGTTAAAGTAATTGAGTGGCAGATCACGTGACCTCCAATGCTATCGACGGGACACGCAAGCAATGAAGTCAGTGTTGTAGGTCACGTGATATGCCTGTGTAGTACTATCTCTGCGGTTCCTAGCTACCAAGTTCAGGCGATTGGCGATCCCGACGCTTGGACCAAGCGAAGAAGGAGAAAAACCGGTTTTATGTCGCCAAGCAGGCAGTTGCGGCCGTCCGCCTGATAAATCAATCGCTTCTTCCCATGTACTCTTCAGTTGTTTTTATCTTTTAACCAGTATTCACAGGGTTGCCACACTTTTTGGTAAAAAAAATTCAAGGACTTTTCAAGGATATATTTCCCACTTTCAAAGACTGAAAATTCGAACATGCAGCAACTAAATTTCGCGATAGTTTTTAAAATCATGTATTAAACAAATAAGAGCTCTCTAACTTTCAAATGAACTTAAATATGTGTTATAAAATAACCTTTTAGTTGTTAAAAATACCATCAAAATCACATACTTTGCCTTCTTGAATTATACATAAACAATGAATCAAAAAGTGAAATAGGAACTGATTCACATTGAAAGTGTTAAATTCAAAAAATTAAGGACTTTTCAAGGTTGATAATGTTTTTCTAGCACTTTTAAGCACTTGAAAATCAAAGTTTTTTTCGAGCACTTTTCAAGGTTTTCAAGGACTGTAGCAACCCTGATTCAAGACTATCAATACCGTATTCTGTTACTTTAATTGTTTTTATTTATCAATGCTTTAACTAGTTTTTTCAAGTAAGGTAACTTTCTATAATAATCGCATGAAGCAATTGAAATTAGAACGCCAGTGCCATTTACAACCAGAGTTGAAAACTAATTGTAAAACTTCATCTAACATTTAAAGGCTCCAGGTGCAAAATATACACTATAACTTAATGTTTTTAAAAAGCAATACTTAAACACAAGATACTTTAAAAGTCGATTTTAGGGTTAGCGGGGCCAGAATAGGAATTCGATTAATAACGATTTTAAATGTCTGAATTATCGTGATGTAAGTGTTCTATTAGAAATCAAAATTCAAGATGTCCACTTTCAATGAAAATAATTTCTCATAGCAATTTCATTAATCAATTGTTTGAACAATGAGCATGTTTCAGGTCTTGAGTGGCAATCGAAATGTAAATGAAAACAAATTCTATCTCGAGCCCTCGATTGGTGAATCCATGTCACGTAGGAACAGAAGACCAATAGAAGCACCGAACGGAGGAAAAATAAGAAAGCCAAAAAGACTCATCACATGAATTGCACACATTTGCATGAAACTTATGGCAAGTGTTCGTAGTTTAACAACAGCACATATCAGGAACTACACTCCTTGCCCACCTAACTTGGGTAAAAACAAAGAGTGAAAAGGCAGAGAGAATAGCGCGATTGGTCTGTTTGTTGAAAACTCATGTAAGGTAATATTTACATACAAAATTATCTGAATACTATTTAACCAAAATACACTTTTCATTTCGATAAAATTGCCAAATGTTCTCAAATAATATTCTATTTTGTTAGACCTTAAACGAAATTAATGTTTTAAACATGTTTTCTGAATGGATTTTCACAAATAATTTATGGAACTCCTTACATCCGCGGAAGGATCTTCTCCATAGTATATTTCTACTTACCCAAACCCAAGTTAAGTTGGCAAGAACTGTAAGAGAAGGAAAGAAAATACTTTTTAATCATCACGAAACGTTTTTCATCATCAAAACGAAATGAGAAACCATCACAAAAAGATTATTTAAACAAACAAAATAACTCTTTATTCTTAATAACAGGAGTCGGAAACACAGGCTGATATCTCTTTAACATAATCGAAGGGTAATAGCCGCAAAGGATCAGGCCCAGAGCTGATAACGAGATCCGGAGACGAGAGAAGTGGATATTTGTGAAATTCCACAAGTTCAGAAAACCGCTTTTATTCTCTAATTGGGCATGTATATTAATTTGACAGAATCAGACTTTGGCGGAATTGTTGCTGAACTAGGACTACGCTTGGGGTACATTTTCGACCGATTCGTAATGAAAATTGTGAATGTTTCAAAGTTTTTAGTAGCAACATAAATGCTAAATGAATAAATAAATCCTTAATCGAGCCTCGATTTGTAAAATAATGTCACGAGCGAATAGAGCACCAAACGAATAAAATGCAGGAATGAAAGCTAGAAGGAATTACATCACATAAAACAAGCCGATTATTCAATAACATTTAACAACACAACTGGCTGATAAGGTTTTCTGCAGTTTTTACTTACAATTCAAAGTTAACATTCACCATTTAATTTTTTTCCCTTTTAAATAAAAAATTAATCTCCATGAAGAGGTCAAATAGAAGCTTTTCATTTCCTCAAATCAAATAATGGTAGTGGGGGAGGGGGGGGGGCAAAACTATACGACTTTCAATTATCACTCAACAAATCAATACACATTTCAAAGCAATTCTATACCACATAAAGTAATTTCTTAACGCCTTTAAAACCAAAAACCTTCGATTGTAGATTCTCTTTGCTCATGTGCGATTTTCTCGAAAACTTTACTGACATAAACAAGGAGGTTCGTGTACCAAATTTGAAGTTCGTTGATCTTTTAGTTCGAGTGGTAGAGTGTTTTCAGATAGATAAAATTACAAATGTTCAAAAACCACTTCTTTGCAATATGCACCCTCTAAAACGTGTAGAAAACACAAAATCATCACTTCGGATTTTCGACCCTTCCCCTTCGTAATACAGAATCACAAATGTAATAACAAAGCGACAAAAGAAATGAAGCACGTTGTTGCAAAATTCACATTCTCCTGAGTATAACTTAAACTAAGATATGGGGTCCGGCACGTTCATTGGCGACTTTTGATAATAATACATGCAATTGGACGAAGTCGTCAATGATCTAGCCGGACCTTATATCGTTGTTATACTTTGGAAAAAGTGAATTTCGAACCTACACGCTTCAAATAAAAATGTACAAAACTTTAAATTAAATCTATTCATAAAAACTGACGACAAGTTAAGTTTTTTTTTCCAAGCATGTATAACGAACGGCTATCAGCAGCGCTTAATATAATTATCGATTCCCGCTATTGATAGTAGAGGGCCATAAATTTTAAATAGCGTTTTCACCACGGGTTTTATGAGTGATAATCACTTTTATGTGCTCCATCCAGTATGGGAGAATAAAATAAGGGCATGGTTTTATTTTTCGGGTTGAAGTAGATATGAAAAATGTCTTCCTAGAGCTGTCATAATGGGACATGGATTAAAAAACGTCTAAACAAGTATAAAGGTTGGTTTAAATAACGTCATACTGGAGCTACTTGGTGCGTAATGGCGATTGGCCTCGCGATTTTGAACAGCGGTTTAGGTAAAAATACGTTTAACTGATATTACCCCTTTATTCTCGTATCTTTAAAAATAATAATAAAATAATTAATAAACGTAAACCATTAACGAACCATTTATGAATATCATTAACATTTTTATCATTAACATTATCATCAATATCATTAACATTACCATCAATATCATTAACATTGTCATCAATATCATTAACATTTAATTATGAATACCATTATCATTAAAAAATTTCGCATTTTCAAATTCGTTTTTCTTGTATTTTTTGATTATTTGTCTTATAAACTAGACCTCAGAAGCAAAATGATTATAGTCGACATTTATAATTATGGACACAAATTAAATTAAAAATAGTCTAACTTTATTAAAAATATGCTAAGTTAAATTGAACATACAGGAATACACTTGAACTGAAAAACATTTTATATTGAAAACTGTCCGAAGCTCTCCAGTAAATTCCTAAAATTTAAACATTTTACAAATTTTGGAAACTCCCTAAAGAAAAGTCAAATGAACAGATCTTGAATTTTTTAAACACTGATCTTGTCAAGGTAAAATTAATGCACAACATTTGCTGTATAATGGTTGAGTTCGCAGGAATTTTTGTATAAAATTCGAGAGAAAAGAATATTCTGACAAAGTTGTTTATTAATGTATAATTCAAAATATCTATATTGCTGTGTCCTTATAAAAGTACAGATTCAAATAAAGAATTGAAATTATCTCGGTAAAAAAAACCATTTATTCATATTTTTGCTAACAGGACATTTACTGTATAACCAAATTCCAAGCTTATAAAAGTTTCCAAGAAATAGGTGTAATTTAATCAATGTTAACCCAGGCGCAACAGATATATTCGGGGAACTTAAGTGACGATGCCGTTTTCTAATAACTTTTATAGTAAAGATATAAAATAACTCTCATAGTTTTAGTGTAACTCTTTGATAATCCTTCTTTTAACTTACTCAGTGTTCTTCGGATAAACATGCACGACAGCTGGTATTCTTCATAAGCGACCACTACCCCGATTAACCGACCTGATCTCCCTCTTTTGATTATCCGGAAAAGAACCTGTCTCATCCGTCTCAATCATTCATTTGCTCGCGCGTTGACGCCCCCTACTTTTGTTTGGCGTTTTTTTCTTGGCGTCTTTTTTTTTGGTGTCTTCCGTTGGCGTCTTTTTTTGGCAGAGGTGTTATACGTGGGCAATTTTTAGAACCCACTGTCTCCGGAAAAGTTTGGGTTTTATAACTGTAAAAGAACAGTCTTGATGATTTTCTTAGTTTATCTTTCATCTTTTAAATATATTTATAATTATGAATGTTTGTATTTGGCATGTTTATGTTTAAGACGCTGGTTATATGATGGATTGTCCAAAATCACTCCAAAAGTCGGTCATTTTTACAATTTTGACCTCAAAATTTGCCGCGCAAGCCTAATCCCAATGTGTTCAAATAGCTTTATGTTTAATATCATTTATTTTAGTTTTGGCTAAAGTTTCACAAATTTTAAAAGTTGTTTTATAATAAATAAATCTTATAGGATTACATATAAAAAAATTATACTTATATATTGAGTAGTTCAAAAATTACATGAAAGATCAAACTATGCTTTATAGTACCTTCTTTTCACATTTTTAAGACTCATATGACCCCTTAACACCAGTTGTTCGGAAAACGTCATAGTTGCCAAAGAATTCGAATCATCAGTCGAAGTCAGACGGTTTCCACAAAAAAAATTAATTATCGCCAAATCCGAAAAAATCGAGCCAAGGGTTACCGTACAGTTAATATGATCCTTTTACAATAATTAGATAGCACACGTGGGAACTTAAGTGACGATTAATTCGATTGAATTCTACCCCCATTTGGGGTAGATTTCAATCGGATTACGAATCGTAGAGAATTGTTTTGGAATAATTTGTTTCTGAAAACAAAATGAAGGGAAACGAAGTTAAAACACAAACCTACTCAACTTACAAGGCCAAGAAAGTTCTCCCAAATGCGTGTATGGACGAAAATTTCGACTTCATTGTTCCGAGTGTCGTTGTTCCGAAGATGAAGAAACTTTATCCAGAAACCTGTTGGAATCACTCGTTTAGGATTCAGAACAAGTTTCTCAATCATTGGGACAATGACGTTAAAGTTTCAAACATCCACTTGGCTAAAATCTTATAGCTAAATGCCATTACAGATTCCCAATAAAACACGATTAAGTGCTTTTTGAAAACTAAGGTTCCTTAAAAAAAATTAAATACACAAATATAGATAACAATACATAATGGTGCCTAAATAGGTTAATGTTATTGATATCAATAGGCAATTGAATTACGAATGTCGGAACAGACCTAAAAGGTTTAAAAACCATACCCACACAAATAAAAAAAATGCGAGGCCCTTGACCCTAAAAGATGGCAACATTTATGGTTATGACCTACTCAAACAAAAGCCCCAAAACTCACCCTTTTATTGACCTACTTGTGGGAAAACTTCAAAAATGGGCATCTGTTACTTTCCCGAGTAAAAAGCCTTTTCCACGCATTTAGATTAGTATGGTTATTTATGACGGTCATGTCGATGAAGGAGTCACATCGTTTGGCGTGGGTTGAGTTGTACTGGATGCTGTTGTGAGAAAGTTGGTTTTTAACTAACTAAATACTTAACTAATAACTTTAGTTTAACTAAATACTTAACTAATAACTTTAGTTTAAACTAACTAAATACGAAATTTGCAAAAGCTGTAAAAAAATCCTGATATTTTTATTTAATTTTTAGTACATTTATTACTTGTTACTAACTCATATGAAATTATAGGTAATGGACGTATTGCGATCGGGTAGAAAATTCAAAATGAACATTATGTTTTCTACACTGGAGGGTGTCGATTTAAAAAAAAAAAGTGGATTTCGAACATAAATCCGTCTGTCTGTCGGAACCACTCTACAGCAAAAACTAAGACAGCAACGGATGTCAAATTTGATATTCGAATTTCCAGTACCTTTCGAACGTCATTATAATAAAATAAGGTTTGTGAAAAAAAAGCCCATACGCAAATAGCCGCCATTAAACATTTTATGTTTTAAAGTTTTTGAAATTACCTAGGGTAGATAATTAGCTTTACTTGATTGATTAATTTTATATTTGCCAATTTATAATTGCGCATGAAGCAAGGAAAGTTGAAACACGAGACGGGTGTAACGTATTTATCCCCCGGAAGTTAGTTACAAAACTATGAAAAATTAATTATAACGGATTAATTAACCCTTTCAGTCCCAGTGATGACAATTGGCATCGGCATGTTTCTGATCATAATTTTTTTTTAAAAAAAATAGGGCTCACTTAATTTTATTTATATTTAGATTTTTACACATAACAAACAAAAATATTTGCTAATAGAAAAAAGTTTAAAGATCAAATTATGTGCTTTTTGATATCATAAATGGCTATAGATAGAGGATCAGAAAAAAAAATTGTAAAAGGATGATGCCAAAATGTCATTATGGGACTGAAAGGTTAAAGTTAAAGGCTAGTTTATTTCATTGTTCTATACATTGACACCATTGGATAAAGAGTTAGGTTGAATTATCGCCGCACTAGAGATACACGCGGACTATTGGCAACTGGCGAAATAATTTAGAACCACAGTCAAGTGATGATCCGACATCAGAGAAATCCTCGGAGGAAGGAAGTAAATGGTTCGATTTCGTAATTTTAATTATTCAAAACCAGCAGAAAAACCTTATAATCATTCCATCTCAAAATTCCAATACAAATTAGCTAAACACAAACAGAAAAGAAATGAATCAAGACTGCAAAGTGTACTAACAACTTCAATGCCACTGAAACAAGTTCCCAATTACATCAAACTTTAACAAACATAATTTGACAACGCAGTTCGAAAAGTAGCCCACACTAAACATCATAGTTAAATTTAGAGACCAGTAAATCTTCAGGAATTTATTCAGTACGCCCCCACAAGTTGTGTTGTCCTATGGGCAATTCTACCATAATTTTTAATTTTATGTCCCTTGGGCATAACTTTTAAAAAAATTAATATTTCTTTACCATTTTTTCTTATTATACTAAAAGACTGGTCCTTTTATAATTGCAAAACGTAATTTTAAAGCAAAGAAACTCCAAAAAAATTTTAGAACACAAAACAATGCAGAAAAGTCCTTACCATCGTGTGTCCCGAATGTCAAATTTTAAGTTTAGGGCCCAATCTAATACTTTTTTTAGCTAAAAATTACATTCATTTGGATTTTAAATTGAACTAATACTGTAGCTTAACGATTTCCTTCCATTGAATTTTGGCTTTTAACATTTATAATGCGTTTTTTTCGTCTCCTAACTTTGTCCCTGGGTTTTGGTACATTCACTGACCTCATTCCAAAAGTGGTGAAGAGAGGCACTGGATTGAGCTACAGTGATTCTTCAACCATGAAAACTGTATTGCAGAAAACTCACTTTTCAGTTAGTAGCCACATATTATTGCTAAAATTCACCAATAAGCCCAAAATTTAAAAAAACTTAGTGAAATTGCCTGCGAGGCTTTATTGCTTTCCTTACAGTCTCCCAGGTTTAAGGTTAATTTTTGCTCGATAATTGAAATTTTTTTTCTATTAATATGTTTAAGTGGAGTACAAGAAGTAAAAAAATCCCTTTTTATTAAACTGGAGTTAATTTCAACACAAGAAAGACCGGAAAACAGCATGAATGTCCTTTCCTTCCGTTCCTGACCTTCCGATCCTTACCGTCGTTAGGATCTAGGGATGGAAAATCGAAACCAGTTTTAAGACTAACCGGTTTTTTACGATTTCGGTTTCATTGATAAACAGTTAGTTTCGTGAGGCCGGTTTAGACCGGTTTCTTTAGAATCGGTGTTTTTAAAAAACTGCCGTCCCTTATTATAATTTTTTTGTTTTTTACAAATAAGCTTTGCTAAACTTTTTTTCGTAATTCTAGAACCCTTATAAACCTTTTGATAAACATTTAAAGTGATTTTGAAAAAATAAATTTTACAAGTTTTTAATACCTGAAATTAAAAATTATGGTAGAACTGCCCCTATACCTAATCAATTAGAGAAACTCTGTTCTGAAAGTCAAAATCTATTGCAGACATCACTTAGCTACTTGTTAGCAGGAAGCGAATCAGTGATATAAAGATAAAAAAAAATGCTTTCTAATCGTTGTGATTTAAAGCGAACAGTCTGTAAATTTACGGGCATGTCAAACGACAGGCGTGACATCTGTAGTAGGAGTAAACTGTAAAATTTATTTAGGAAATGTCTAGGTTTTTCTTTGGAAAAGCAAATTAGAATAATTTTGTTGCACGAATTTGCACGGAAATTGAAGTCTTAGAAATTTAGTGAAATCACTTTTTAGTGTTTGCATCACTGATAGCGTTTTCTTCATCAATATTTTGTTTTGAGAAATCTAGAATTTTATTTTTTGTAACTGACCACATTTTATGGTTTCAGTCATATTGTAGTATTTTAATTAAAACATTTTAAATTTAAAGAACTTCCAACCGATTTGTCAAGTCCTGGATTTAATGGACCAACTTTGATTTTTTTTTAAACTTTTGACCATCATATTCAATAAATTCATTTTTCTTCTCGTGTTTTATAGAATAGAAATAAACATTAACCCTTTCACCCTCAATTATTCCATTTGGAATCATCAAACTTAAGATTTTTTCCCACGATATAAAACTCGCAACTATTTCAAATTTTATTACTCCAATGATTTTTCTTTTAAGTTTATATAAGTATATTTTCTTTTTGTATGGTTAGGCGGAGAAATCAAATATTTTGAAGAAATAAATTAATGTTTGTTGTTGTAGTTAAATGAAACGATATAAAACATGGCAAAAATAAAATCAACCCGAAACAATTTCATTAAATAAATTAGCCCTAAATTATTCCTTCTTGCATTTTTAGGCGTTTCAAAATTGACTTTTAACAAATAAAGTGTCGAAAAATTATTGTTATAATTTATTCAAAAGTTACGATTCCAACCCCTGCTTTTCAGCTCTTCCACATTTCTCGGCTGTATTGAATAGTTTTACAAACATTTTTATTTTTTAATATAATAAATGTAGATAACTTACAGGTCTATATATCCTACTTTTTAAAATTGCTTTGAATACTCTTTGTAAAATAATTTATTGAAAATTTAAAATGAAAATATTCGAAAAAATTACAAAAAGTGGGATTGTCGGGACCTGTAAGTCAGCTACATTTATCACATAAAAAATATCCGTTTGTAAAAATATTCAATACAGTCGGTGAAAAGTGGCAGAGAAAATATTTTTTCTCAATTGGACTAACACTAATGCACTTTGCTTTGGAGACCCCGGGTCCAGCGCGCCCATTTCCCCCTTAAAGGGTTAAGCTGGTATTAGTTAATAAACACGGTAACTCGATGCGACATTGTAAACCAACGAAATACAGGGTGAGGCAAATAAAAGTGGCCCCAACGTAGAGATAAGAATACGACAGAAATGTTTCCAAGTCAAAAACCAATACAAAAGCAGGTTTGCTAACTAAAGCTATTGATTGCTTCAATATTAAGCCCAAACAAGAGCTTGGCGACTTATTTGCCGGCAACCCTATGGTTTGAGAAGCTAGTTGAAATAAAATATAAATAAGGTTTGTAGAGCTGATTAAAAAAAGCTCCCACTAGTGATTATTTCGGTCGTTATTTATCCTAGAGAACCGGACCTTTTTGATTTTGTTAATACAAAGCATTCTAAATTGATTGCAAGACACAAAATTTGCATCATGGGAAGTCTTCATACAATACGAACTACGATCTGAACTCGCCACTAGTCTATGAGTAGCTCTAATGTGAAGCTAATCCGATCCAACCAATGCAAAAACAGATTTCATTCGGCTTCAAGAGTTTTTCCTCGACAAGCATTTAAATATATTCTTTTCTCTAGACCGGGGCCACTTTTATTTGCCTCACCCTGTAGGAAAGGGCGGACGTTAAAAAAGCACACAGGTTCAAAACTCAGACGATCTACAGGGGTTAGTCGTAACTCAACTCAAAGTTAAAATTAGCTGACTCTTCCCGGTTCCGCTACTTGGTGGAGTTTCTCGTCTCTTTCTACTTTAAAAAAAAAACAGAAAAGTCGAGACCTGAGAGAGATTAAAGACCTTTTTTAAAACCCATATCCATCATACAAGGTTGAGAGAACGGGGTTTCCGTTGCAAATTGTGACCCGTAGTTGTTTATTTTTAATAAATCAAATCAAGTTTATATTTTATGAATAGTGTAACATGAAGTTTCTATGATTGTAGATTTTTTGGGGGAAAAAATCATACTTTATACTAAATTCAACTTCATACTAACATTTAAAATAAAAATAGACATGTAACATTTCTCTAAACCTAACAATTACAAAATGAAATTTTACAAAAACTTCTTAACTACATAAAACTTGTGTTTATAATTATTTATAAAATAAGTTAGATAACTGTTATTATAACTAGAATTTTTTTTAATATTTGAAATTTTTTAACTTAAATTTTCAACAAAAAAAACCCTATAGTATATTTATATTGTATATGCATATTTAGTAAAGATACGTTTAATTAGAAGATTGGAATTTAGTGCTCTGAAAAATTAAACATTATTAACAAAAAAACTTTTTAACCAAAACACACATAAAAAATATAACCATATATTCTTTTTAATTTTACATTTTAATAATGCGACTTTAAAGTTGTCAACGATGCAAAAATACACTTCACAAATAACTTCACGGCTAAAAATAATTTTTTTCCAGATATAATGCTAAATTTGAACTTTTTCACCATGTTACCTTAAGTGCTTTCCTAGCATATAGTCCAGGCAACGAAGAGTTCTAGAGGGAAAGTTTTGGAACACAATTTTTGACTTCATAACTTTGTTTAGACTAGTTAGGAGGTAAACATATCAAAAGTCCCCGCCCCTAGCCCCTGTGCTAAAGGGGGGAGGGGGGGTTGAATGTCCCATTTTTCGGTTTTTCGCTTATATCTCGAAAACAATGAGTTCTAGCTATATAATTGTAATACACAAAATGAAAGCTGATTAAATTTGCTACAAGCTGCACCCCTCAAGTGTTTTAATATCTTGTATAGTTTTCGAGATATCCGCTCTTGAAAGTCAGTAATTTTGGAGAAAACACTTCTCCCCCCACATTTTCCCTCTTTTTTGACCGGATAACTCTTCAATAATGCACCGAAACACTAAATTTTGGCCCTAGAGTGGTAGAGAATTTAATTCTTTACATTAATATATCTTATTTTACGACTTTATCTATTTTCCTTCAAATTTTAAAGCGGTTTCAGTGTTGAGTGAAGATTATACTGAAAGTCCCTTAGAGCTAATGTATAAGTTTTGAAATCGCAACTTTTGGAAAACAATTTATTTGCCATGTTATTCCATTTTCACAAGGTATTAGAATCATCATAACATCAATTTAACACAAAATTGAAAAGAAAATAACATCCGGTTATTTAATTATTAATTAATAAAGTTTTAAAATAGTGGCGCCATCTGCTGTATATGTTTGAAATTTTAAAACTTCAAAAATATATAATTAAATAACTAGATAATATTTTTGTTTCAAATTTGTTTTATTTCGATGTTATGTTGATTCCCGTACCTGGATAAAAAGGGCTAACATGGCAAAGCAATACATCTGTGGAAGTTGTTATTCCAAAACTAATGCATTAGCTCTATCGGACTGACAACCCCTCTTATGTACACTTATTCTATACTGAACGCCTAAATAACAGTGATACTCATTTTGTAGGCACGCTGTTACTTTAATATTTTATCTATTTTATTTCATTCCTCGAACTCCAGGGGGGAAACGGTCAGATGATCCCCCTGTTCTTCATCTTCGGAGTCAACTTGAGAGACCCTTTTGAGGCTAGTCCCCTGGGAATTTTGGCATTCTGAGGAACATTTGAGACTTGATTTTTTACAGCTACCAATTTGAGGTGGCACAGACTTTCATGTTTCTGCAGAAAATTATTTTCATAATATTGTCAGGTGCTGCTGCTAACTCACTGTGCACTTTGACCATCAGGCAGTTATTCTCAATCTTCCAATCATGCACAAGAGGAGGCAGGTCATTTCCCAGCCACAGCTCATCTTGGTGTAATATTCAGAGGAAATACTGTTTTACTGCTTCCTCGGTGGGAAGACGATATATCAGGCTTGATGGCGGCTCCGGATTTCAAGAGTGAATTATACCTGTGGCATTGGGGAAGGCCTCTTTCGTTGGAGCCCCATAACACCTCAAGATGCAGGTATTGCCTGCCTTTTGTACCTGATATGTGGTTAAGAAAGGGTATGAAAAGACCGCTGCTGTTTTCTGGACTTCTGTCGACTTCGTACACAACTTCACAAATGCGATCCCGCTTTTTCGAAATGTGAAAGATGTAGTGTCGCATCCAGCTATTGTGTTTGCAAAAATTGCACTTCCTAAACCCAGTTGCTGTAACTCTTGGGATGAGAATAAAAAATCCCTTGTCTTCCCACGTCCAGGCTTTATGAAACCGATGTCCTTATGCACATCAGCTGTAGCCATCAAGAGGACTGTAAGGTCGACACAAAATATTAAAGTATAACAACGTGCCAGCAAAATAAGTATCTGTGTCATTTCCGACATTATCACAGCCGTATGCCGTATCCACCATCAGAACGTCCACACCCCTTTCTTCTCGAAGGGTCCTACATTTAATTGTCCTTTAAGCTACACCTTAAGTATGTTGATGAGACCATTTTATTTAAATTGTTCGACAGAAAATCATCTTGTTTGACGTTTATCTTGGTGTCTTCAGTGAAAAGGATATCAACCGACTGCGACTTCTTGAGTCGATAGCTCTTCTGCTGGTCCCAGTGCACAGTGAGTTAGCAGCAGCACCTGACGATGTTCTGAAAATTTTGTTCGGATGAAGTAAGAAAGACTGTGCCAGCTCAAGTGTAGCAGCAAAAATAGCAAGCCACAAAGGTCCTAGAGCATGCCAAACTTACCATTGGAACAGCATCAATGGGGTCCCTCAAATTGACTCCGAAGATGAAGAACATGAATAGCATCTGACAGTTTTCCCACTGGTGTTTGACGAATGAAATAAAATAGATAAAATATTAAAGTAACAACGTGCCTACAAAATGAGTATCACTGTTATTAAGACGTTCAGTATATAATAAGTGTACATTAGAGGGTTGTCAGTCCGATCGAGCTAATGCATTAGTTTTGGAATAACAACTTCCACAGATGTATTGCTTTGCCATGTTAGCCCTTTTTATCCAGGTACGGGAATCAACATAACATCCAAATGAAACAAATTTGAAACAAAAATATTATCTACTTATTTAATTATATATTTTTGAAGTTTTAAAATTTCAAACATATACAGCAGATGGCGCCCCTATTTTAAAACTTTATTAATTAATAATTAAATAACCGGATATTATTTTCTTTTCAATTTTGTGTTAAATTGATGTTATGATGATTCTAATACCTTGTGAAAACGGAATAACATGGCACATAAATTGTTTTCCAAAAGTTGCGATTGCAAAACTTATGCATTAGCTCTATGGGACTTTCAGTACAATCTTCACTCAACACTGAAACCGCTTTAAAATATGAAGGAAAATAGATAAAATCGTAAAATAAGATATATTATTGTAAAGAATTAAATTCTCTACCACTCTAGGGCCAAAATTTAGTGTTTCGGTGCATTATTGAAGAGTTATCCGGTCAAAAAAGAGGGAAAATGTGGGGGGAGAAGTGTTTTCTCCAAAATTACTGACTTTCAAGAGCGGATATCTCGAAAACTATACAAGATATTAAAACACTTGAGGGGTGCAGCTTGTAGCAAATTTAATCAGCTTTCATTTTGTGTATTACAATAATATAGCTAGAACTCATAGTTTTCGAGATATAAGCGAAAAACCGAAAAATGGGACATTCAACCCCCCCTCCCCCCTTCAGCACAGGGGCTAGGGGCGGGGACTTTTGATATGTTTACCTCCTAACTTGTCTAAACAAAGTTATGAAGTCAAAAATTGTGTTCCAAAACTTTCCCTCTAGACCCTTTTTTCAGCCTTCGTTGCCTGGACTAATATTCGAAATCAAGTAATACAAGCATGATTTTTTTACTTTGCACCGAAGTGATAAAACATCACATTAAATATCATTAAAAACTGGCAAAGTGACATACGAAAAGTCCTAATTTCCAACTAAACAAAAATTAAATTGCCCTGCCGTCAGTTATTGACTTTTTCATTTGGGTATATGGATATACAATGAAAGAAATTTTCCAATAGAATTGCGATATCTGAATTGCATCATTAGGTTCTATTCCTCAGTATCTTATATCAATGAAAGTTGTTAATGGCCTTGAAAAAAAAATTGTTTTTAAATGGAATTTTTTTTGTTCGGGATTTTAGACTTTTATCAAGATAAATTACAACTTTGCTAACTTCTAATTGAAGATAAGGTAAGGATTTTTTTTTTATTGATTTTTTAAAGTAAATTTCTAGTTTAATACAGGGCTCAAAACAATTAGGGGATCACTTTCCGTACTTTTGTAAACCGTTTCAGCTTAAACTTTATTTTTTATTTAAAAAATCTTAACTTTGTGAAATAGATTCTTTATGAATCGACAATTAAATAGTAAAAAACTGGGGTAAAAAATCTTAATTTGTTTAACTAAAAATTAAGGGGGTAAAAATTAGTATCATAACTTTTGAAGAAATTATAACAAACATTTTTTAAAAAAAAAACTTCGTTAAAAAAAATCAAAATCAATTTTTAAACATATAAGAATGCAAGCGTGAAAATTTTCGGGTCAATTTATTTGATAAAGTTTTTGGTAAGTGAACTTTATTTTATCGTGTTTTTCAAATTTTTATTTAATTAAAACAAACAAAATTCAATTCTTCAAAAGACATGATTCTTCCATCTAATGATAAATAAGTGCAATCCCAACTTAGTGAGAGAAAAAAATCGCAAGCTGATTGATTCCAAATGAAATCATTGGGGGTGAAAGCTTTTTAACCATGCATTCCCCTAATTCTTTTGAACAGTGTACACAGTATATATGAACGGCTCAGTGGCCGAAAGGTATTACGTGTCCACCTCAAACAAATGTTGAATGGTTATGAATAAATAATTAAGATCTGAATCGACATCTCAAACTCGAGCGATTCCGTCTGCCAAATAAAAAAAAATCCATGCATTCGATATTTATTCGATCCCAAACACGCCGCAAACTGCTTTATCAGTCTCCTATGCCCAATGCAATTCAGAGAGCAAAATGGGCCCTCCATGTACAGATGAAACTGTTCTTTTCAGAGAACAAATAATATATCTGTTACTTTCTTTCCATGCACATCACTCTTAAAACAAAAGAGTGAAATCCACCCCAGTTGGAGAAGTGCATTTTCGACACCGTAAAGGCATGCATATTTACTCAGACTGAGTTAAAATCACTCGTTTGGAGTGATCCTGTCGGAGGTTTAACACACAAAGGATCCACTGTATAAGGAGAAGTGCATTTTCCAGTCTCGAGGAGTGAAATCCACTCAGACCGAGTTAAATTAGGAGTGTTTGTTTTAAGAGTGTAATGGGGGGGGGGGTCACGCCGAGGATGGCAACATGCATATAACTATTTCGATATAAAAAACATTAAAATTTTCAGTAGTACTACTATATTTTTTTTTTGCATTTTCAAAGTACATACTTGGCAAAAAAAATGTAAAGCAAATAATGGAAGTATTATCAAGATTTAAAGAACGATTGTAGAAATAGTTCATTGGCAATGCATATTGGGTGTTTTGCCAAGCATGTAGCCAATGTAATAATAGTATTTTAATTAATAGTATATTGGCTACATGCTTGGCAAAAAATGTAGAGTAAATAATCAAAGTATTATCAAGATTTTAAGAACGATTAGAACGATTCATTATTTACTAGAAATAGTTCATTGGCTATACTACACTCTTAAAACGAAAGAGCGGTTTTAACTCAGTCTGAGTTAATTTCACTCCTCCAGTCTGGAAAATGCACTTCTCCTAGAGGAGTGGATCCTTTGTGTGTTAAAAGTCCGACAGCATCACTCCAAACGAGTGATTTTAACTCAGTCTGAGTTAATATTCATTCCTTCCCAGTGTCGAAAATGCACTTCTCCAACTGGAGTGGATTTCACTCTTTTGTTTTAAGAGTGTACTAAAAAAAATATTGCGACTTAATAAGATTCTGTAACTACAACTCCCAGAGTTTTTGATCCAATTCTTTCCTATCTAAACCCCAAACCGAGTAGTAAAAAAAGAACATCCCAATACTTGTTTCACCTCACTAGCCCCCACGTAGAATAGAGTCGACAGTACAGACTTCCCCCAGGAGAATCGGGAGATATCGATTTTAAAAAGACCCCCTCCTTACTCGGAGCAAAGTGGAACCGTTTCCGGATAGAACCATAAAAACGTCAATCTATACCCCCCCCCCCCCCCTTAATGCGAGATTGTAATTCTTTTGCATACGTCTACGCGATTACGGTAAGGATTGGTGTAAGCGCTAGAATTTATTTTACTTATTTCAATTTTTTTTTTTTTTGGCGGGGGGGGGGGGTTAAAGTTTTAATGTTCAAGTTGAAAGTGTTGAATTTTCTTGGTGTTTCTTTATAAATAACCGAGAGATAATTAAATTGAAATATTTATATGTTGTGTTGTTTCTTATCTCCTAGGTTTAGCAGGCCTGGTTTGTGATGTTAGTCACTCTGATGTTAGTCCAGAACCATGACTGGATTTCTGTAAAGATTGAGTCTGAAAAGTCCACGACAGTCCAGGATGTGGTCGGGTGCCGCCTGTTAACTGGAACACTTCGAGTAGATAGGAAAGGTCTTTTCCCCATTGGTGTAACGTAGAGATCTAATGTGTCCACTTTTAAGTCTCAGAATGGCCGTCTAATAAACCGTCGAATGGAAATATTTAGTTCTTGCCTCATAAGGTTAGTGTAAACCTAAACTTATGATTTATTATAAGGTTTTATTAGGTTCATTTGGCTTTCATTAGGTTTTGATAGATTGAAATCATATGAAATAATATTAGTTAATGAAAAAAGTTGAAATATGCAAGCAATATTTTTTCAAAAGGGAATTAAGGGGCAAATGTTGCCTGTGAGCATTTGGTACCATACAGTCAGACACTAAATTTTAAAACTACTTTACGCCGAAGTTATTTTTTTTAATAAAAATCAACTTTTAATACACAATGCTGGTAGCCAATTTAATTAGTCCCCACAATATCTTTCGAAAATACATCAAATTAAGGAAAATATAACAAACGAAAGCTAAGCACATAATGAAAATTAAATTATAAAATATAATTGGAGTTAAACTTAACCATTTTAAATGACTCAATGTAAAATATATGTGTTACCTCAGTAAGCGATGATAAAATTAAAAATTTCGATAAACTGTACGCGTTTGAAAGGTTACAGCAGCGAAGTATGCTCAATTTGAAAAACTATTTAGACTTCTATCGGTTGTTAGCAAAATCCTTTTTGATTTAACTGAACAAGTGCGCACCGAATTAGAAATCAGCTAAATCAACAGAATAATCAGTCAAATGGAATTCGAACACTTCGTAAAGGTTGGGGCCAGGTGAACATTTGCATATCCCTTCGAGCCTCAATATGGTTAAAGTCAATGAGTGATCTGTTAAGTAACATTACTTAACCATAATTTATTAGGTTGGGATCATTTTTTACAGGTTATGATTTAAGGATACTTTTGAATAATCGTCGCACTAGAGCTACACGAGGGCTATTGCCGACGAACGACATAATTTAGTTTAGTTTGAATTATCGTGGATGTTAAAGTATGCCGAGATTTAGTTTTGACGAAAGAACCCAAGCCAAATGGGCCCTCCAGGGATCTTTAACATGCCACATAATCATATGTCATGCACGTTCCCAAGATTTTCCCATCCAAAAAATCCGACGACTCAACCGGGGTTCGATTTTCGAACCCGCGATTTTGGGCTTACGAGGCGGACACGTTAGAGCTTTCGGCCACTGAGCTGCTAAATTACCTTATATAAGGTACATATAATTACTCTTAAATGTGTTGATGAATTGAGAGGCAATTGAAACTCGTGTTCTGTTACACCCTTTGTTTAAAAAAAACATTCACAATAATACCTACAGTCCTAGTCAACCTAACTAACAAACCTAACTAACAAGGTAAAAACAAAGAGTGGAAAGACAGAGGGAAAAGCGCGATTGGTCCGTTAGTTGGAAACTCTTGTTTTGGTAATATTTACATACAAAATTATCTGAATATAATTTAACCAAAATACACTTCTCATTCTGATAGAATTACCCAATTTTCTCAAATAATATTCAGATATGTATACCTTTACCTTAACGAAATTAATGTTTTAAACATGTTTTCCTGATGGATTCACAAATAATTTATGGAACTCTTTACATCCTCTTAAGGATCTTTTCCATAGCATATTTCTATTTACCCAACTTTGTGGTTGTCAAGGAGTGTAGTTTAAAATACAACTCTCCACCTTCAAAAAAAAAATGTATTCCTTACAAGTAACATAATCCACTGTTAAAAAATCAGCTCTACCTGGTCTTAAAAAGAAACAGCAACGAAAACGATCACATTGTTACACCTCCAATCGACACGAAACAAAGAATAAGAATTCCGTGTTGAGTCGGAATAAAAAAAAAGAAAGACAATTTTACGGAGCAAACGGCACGCGAAAAAGGAAGAAAAGATGGTAAGAGAAAAATTGAAGAGCTTAGTGGAACAACGTGCTAAGTGACATTTTTATAAAATTTAGATTTTTGTGCCATTGAATGTTATTCCACCCTTTAAAAATAACAAGTTTCCTTTTTTTTTCTTAAATTTTGGGTGAAATACATTTTTTAACTTTTGTAAATGGCATTTTTAACGTATCTGAATACAAACTAAAAACTTTAAGGCTCATTTTTCTCGTTTTCAAATTTTTGTTACTTAGCACGTTCTTCCACTTAGCTCTTCAATTCAGAGATCACGTGCGATGCCGATCGAAGAAAAAGTTAGGCCGAATATTTGGATCGTTTTTGAGAGCTGTTCGTCGATATTGACGTTAATTCTTTGAAAAACTGTATTAATAATGCTATATCTAAGGTGCGAAATCAGTTAATGTAAATTAATTATTATTCACTAAAGAAGTTTAAATTAAATGCCACAACATTTTTTTTTTTTTGACAATGTAAAGATTGTCCAAGATTCCAATTTAAAAATTTAAATTCGATTTTTTTTTAATTTTTGATAAATTTTACAACTAATTATCGAACCAATTTTAAAAAGGGGAATACTAGACTGTAAGCCCGCTACATTTATCATACAAAAAAGTTTGTAAAAATATTCAATATAGTCAGAGTAATTTGGCTTCGATATTTTTCATTGGATTAACATTGAGAGGCTCACTTCGTTTTGGAGACCCGGCTACCGCTCCCATTAGATAATTATTACTTAGCATTAATTATAACTTAGCTAGTTTATTACAACAGAATCTAAAGAATAACTTAGTTGTAATGTTAACTGTCTATAATATTAGATAAATAGAATTTACAAAACGATACATGTTATCAAAGTTAAACCTCGAAAAATATTCAATACTAACTATACCAAGCGAAAAAGAATATTAGCTTGTTCTCGCACTAGAGCCCTGAACCGCGGTTCTCCAAAGCAAAGTGCATCAGTTTTAATCCTATGGGGGGGGGGGGGGGGAATCTATTCTCTATCACATTTCTTCGGCTGTATTGAATATATTTTTGCAAGCGGATTTAATATGATTTAATGTGTGATAAATTTAGCGAACTAACAGGTCCCGACCTTCCCACTTTTTGAAATTCGTTGGAAAACATTTCTTATTAATTTTCAATAAATAATTTTACACAAAATATTCGAAGCAATTTCAAAAAGTGGGAAGGTCGGGACCTGTAAGTTATCTACATTTATTATTTAAAAAAATCCTTTTGAAAACAATATTCAATACAGCCGGAGAAATGTGGCCGAGAAAATAGTTTTTTCTTTCCCCATTAGATTAACACTGGAGAATTCGAGTTTGGAGACCCACGGTCCAGCGCGCCCATCCCCCTTTAACAGCAAAATTTTCTTTCGAACCTAACTCATTTCATTCTTCTGCAAAAGACGATCCACGGCGATCTATCGACTGAGTATCGTAGCAGGTTGTTCACCTCATCTCCCGCCGGATTGTCTCAAAAAATGGAATAGAGAAAAGGAGAGCCAATTTTTCATTCTATTCATAATGTTCCGAATAAACTAGCGTAATTTTTTTAAAAGCTGATAATGACATTTTTATACGCAGCGAAAAAAGTTTTGTTTGATAATTTCTATGGCTCACTTGAAATAGCTACTTTTGGCTCACTTTTCTATGGCTACTTTTCATTGAAAAAAAAGTAGAATTTCATTTTTTAAAAACAATTTAAGTAAAAAAAGACCTTTTAAAAGAAGAGTTTAGTTAGTTTTTTTTCTTATGTATTTTGTTTCAAAAGTTTAAGAGTGAGGATAAAATAAGTAGTAGTATTAATGGGGGTTCATGATGGCATCAATAATGAAAATACAATGAATGAGAAAAAAATTAACAATAGTTTTAAAAAAGAGAAACAGTAAAAACAAAAAAATTGATTGCCTCAAACGTTTAGAGAAAATTGTCACTTAAGTTCCCACATGTGCCATCTAACTTTGCAAAACGGTAGAAATTTATTGAACGTTAACCCGTGGCTTACTTTGCAAAATCGCAACTAAAGTCGGCCGAAACCCCAACCGAAATGATAGGATAGGTTTGAATTACCGTCGCATTAGAGCTACACGAGGGAGAGCCGAAAAACGTGTTTGTTCATTTAACACCGGCTTCTCGGAAAACGCCATTGTTGCGAATTCAAAGAATTCGAATCATCAGTCGAAGTCAGACGGGTGCTACAAAAAATTATTTATGGCCAAATCCGAAAAAATCGCTCCAAAGGATACCTTACATTAAATCTGATCCTTTCACAACAATTAGATAGTGGGAACTTAAGTGACGATATCAATTTCCGCATAAAACATAAACTTCATTTTTCGAGTAACTTAATTTGTAATACATAATTTGTTCATGACTATTGTCTTATATTTTGCTTATTTCAATAAACTTAAGTAGAAATGTGAGTGTGGCAAATTTTCTTGCCAACGTCGTGAAGGGGTTAATGTTGACTTTCTACTGAGTTAATTTTAACAACAACTGATTTACCGAGCTTTAGCACAGTTCAATCAACGAATTTACCGTGATTAGCTCCCGCTACTGAGAAAATATGCGGAAACTTATAGACAGAAGAAATTCTGGGTCCGTTCACCTTCTGGATTGTTTCAAGAACGGCTCCGTAAATTGGAAACGGGAGCGGCCGTTTTTAATTCACGAGGTCGATCGTTAAGGGGGGGGGGGTGAAACGGGAAATTTAAATTGGTAGAGGAAGAAAAATACGGTAGTGAGAAGAATTTCGCAGACTATTGCAGACGCTGAAAGAGGTATGCTTGAAAACCAGGGCAATTCCCTACGTGCATACACTCTCAGAAATAACATTTTCATTTTTGACGATTCATGAATCCCCGAGCCTCATTTCGCTTATTTTGAGGATTGTTTCGTCAACTATCACGTGACTTTTGAGTAAACGCGAATCCTCACTTTTACGATCGTGATTTGACGATTCAGTATCTTGATTTTGAGGAAACAATCTCATTGCTGTACTCACATGCTTAAAATTGACGAAATATTTCTTTAGATTAGACGACATTCAAATCCTCATAAAAATAACGATTCAAATTTCTTCACTTTTACGAGGAAAGGAAAACTCGGGGCATTTGCCAGTAAACGGGTCGTCAAAATAAAGGAAAATTTTGTCGTTTTTGAGCATTTATTTTTGAGAGTGTATGTAAACATTGGTAGAATTCACTTCAAAACTTCATTTTATATATTTTTCTTAAAACTAACTTTTTTCCCCACTCTAAACTAGAATGGTCTAGCTTTTCGAAAATATCTAAACCGAAATAGGTAATAAGTATCAGTCGTTTTTTTTTTTATAGAAAATTAAACAGTACTAGGGTTTCGGAGATCTTGTAAAAAAAAACCGCGAAGCATTCATAACACATTTTGCATTTAAAAAGTTTAAAATGGATTTTCAAATAAAGAAAAACTGAAAGGGCTTGTTTGTTCATTGAGTAAAAAAAAATCAGGTAAATAATGACAAACCTGCCCACTCTCCTGATTCAACCCGACAATGGCGGATTTTTGACTAGTTTCCGAATTTCCGTGTCGTATGTACCCATATGAAGAGAACAAGGAAGTACCGCTTGAATTTTTAGGAGTCTTCCCGTAATTGTATCTGCTTGGCGGACATTGGCGACAGGAAAACAGCTTTTTATTCGGTTCTTCATTCGCGGTACTCGTGTCTACTGATCTCTGGCGTGAATCAGGGTTGCCGCGAAAGAAAAAATAAAACGAGTAACCGATTTCTTTACACCAGTTTAGGCAATTTCTCGCTATAATTGCCAAAGAGGCCTGTTGAGGAAAGCCTTCTACGAAATCTAGTAAGTGGTTTCTCCCGTGTACTCTTCATATTGATTGATTATTGTGCAATTCGAAGATACGAACAGTAATTTTCCAATGCCGGTGTTTTAGCAAGTCGAATTTATCATCACACTAGAGCTACACGAGGGCTAAAGGCGACGTAATTTAAAAACATGGTCAATTTCGAAGGGCAAAACATTTTTAACTTTCTCTTACTGCACGAAATCTGTAAAATGGTTATTACTGAGTGAAATTTGGATAATCGATTGGTTAAATTAATGTCTTACTAGATCCACAGTTGGCAAGTCAGTGATATTACTTCAAAACGAACCTCGTAAAACACCCTGTGCGCGTTGTGCGGATTAACTTTTTTAAAAAATTCATTGATAAGAAAATCGCATTATTAGAAAATACACTTGACAAATGAAATAAATATCGGTTTATAAGGAGGCATTATACTAGCGAAATATAGCCATTGGGTTAATTTTGGCAGTAATCAGTTCAGCACAACATTATTAATAGTTATTTTTAACGTAGCATTAACGATATATTTTGAGCAATTTCAGAGTTCAATCAATCAAAATGAATACAGGCATAATATGTATTTTGTCTACGAAAAAAAAACAGTTTTCAGCGTCAAGTGGTAAACGGAGACAAGACCTCTAGTGGTAAACGGAGATCGAAAGGGTCGTTCGACAACATGTAAAGAAAATTTTAATTAAATACAAACACTCGTCAAACCAATTACATGCTGTGTTGGGAAAATAATTCCAAATAACCAAACGGAAACGACCGGCATTATTTTACACATTTAATTATTTTCGCATGCAAAAGTAGTAATTTTAGAAGGTATAGAATTTCTTGTGAATTAAGCATAAGCTTGAACAATTTTCAAAATTTGCGCAGATAAATTAAAAATTATTGAAATAGAATTTAACTTATATAAAATCTAACTTAAATTGTGCTCGAAATTTCTTTTAAGAATAATCTCCTGCAACTGCTTAAAATTTTTAAAAAATATCGTAACAATATGGACAAAAACCTCAGGTAAGAAAACACCTATTCCGTAACAAAATATTAAGGAATACTTACATAGAATATTTTACTTTTTAAAATCAAATTTAATTAAAATGCCGTTAAACAAAATTAATATCATGTACTTTTTTAAAAAAATTAACTTAAAAACCCTAAAAAATACCAGCAATAAAACGAAACCTTACCATGGTCACAAAAGGGGTTGTAGGGTAGGGAGGCACACCGGCCAACTCTAGTACCTGTCACGAGGGTCGTCGACTGCAGACGATAGTGAGGGTGAGGGGGAGCGACAGACCTTCTCTCTGGCTGTCCTGGAGTACCTCTGGGCCCTAGGCGCTCCCGTTTCCTAGGACGCAGTGCGCATGCGCAGGAGTTGGGGGGCGCGAGGGGCCCCAATGGTCACATTGTGGGCCAATGGGAAGAGGGTGTGTTGTTTTATTGTTTAGGGGGAAGTTCGTTGGAATTTTGGCATAGAATGTATTTAGATATAGAATAGAATCGAAGTGAAATAAGTCAATTAAAGTTATTTGCACAACAGAAGCTTATTTGCACAACAGAATTTTGTTTTATAAAAAAATTATATTTTAATTTTTTTCAAAAAATCAAAAAATCAGCTTGCTAGTGGATATTATCTGAACTACGACTTACGACTTTTCATTATTTGCATTGCACAGAAATTGCACTTACACTCATAGTTAGTGCCATTGCGTTACGAACTCGAAAATGACAAAAAAAATTGACTTGGTGGTTCAATCAATTTTTTTTACCTAATATGCCTGAATATAAGGTTATTTTAGTACAATTGTTTTTTTTTTACTGGTACGGTTTCGGAGGCTGGTAAAGTGAATAGGAAATATAGATGAAACTAGCCATAGCCTAGAATTTATAGCTGAAAGTTCACCAAAAAAGTACACTTTATTTATATTAAATATTAATAACAAAGTGAATAAGTTATAACAAAGTGAATAAGTAAGAATCATGTTATTCTAGTAAGAAAAAATGCGTACAAAAGTTTTCTAATGCCTGTAATGTATTCCTAATACCGTCGATAACCGTTAATTTGTAAAGCTTTTTCAAACTAATAACTCCTCATTAAATGAGCGATTTAAAAATGTGCTAGCCTTTTTCAATTGGTTTGCACCTCTGAAATTGACCTATGAGCAAAAAAATATCAAGCAGAAAGTTAAAAGATTTTTATACTTGGCAAAGTACTACCCTCACACTGGAGTTGTGATAATGTTAGAAAAAATACTCGATTCAAACAACAAACAGTCTTGCTAAAAACTGTTTTTTGCAACCTACCCATCATCACTGGAGTTGATGTTACATGGAGAAACTCCGAATTCAAAACAGTACTTGCAAATAAAACTGTTTTTCAGTGTACTTACCCATCATATGCCGAAACTCCAAATCCGCTGGATAACACCTAGCACGTAAAACTGTTTTTCAGTGTACTTACCCATCAGCCGGAAACTCCGATCTTGAAATAACAAAAAACTTGCACGTAACCCATTATGCCGAAACTTTTCATTATAAACTTTTTTCCTTGTACTACCCACAAGCCGAATCCGAATTTGAATAACAAAAAAACTTGCACTTAAATTTTGTACTTTTTTGTATACTTACCCATGCCGAAACTCCGAATTTGAACAAAACTAAACTTGCACTTAAAAAGGTTTTCCTTGTACTTACCCATCATGCGAAAACTCCGAATTTGGACAACAAAACTTGCATGTAAAACTGTTTTTGTACTTACCCATCATGTAAAAGCGCTTTGTAGGTACGCTTTTCAAGGGCTTCTCTGCATGAAGGGTATATACAAGGAAAAACAAGTTTTACGTGCAAGTTCGTAACATTGTAAGTTAGTGGCAAATGCAGTTTTTTACCGTGCAAGTACAAAATAGTATTCGAAGAGTATTTCAAAAGATTAAAAACTTAAAACTTGAAGGGGTAAAAGTACTAGTGAAAATTAAATTTTTATAAACTCTTATTTAAATATTTTTTTATACTTCACAATAGTTTTTTTCTGATAAATAAAGCCATGCAACGTTTAGTTAGCTTAATATACAATTTTTATAATTCGGGCATGTACTTATAATTCGTGACTGAAGTTTAATTAGAGGGTCAAATATCGAAGCAACATGCTAATTCCACGTCGAGTTAATTCCACGTTAAGTTAGTTTAATTTATAGCCTAAAATATTTTTTATTATTATTTGTATTACGTATTTGCAATGGTTCAAATTGCATACGAATGGTGTCCATAGAAAAACAGGGCTGTGGGTTATTTTATAATGTTAAGTATTCCTATGATGTAATAATTATGTGTATAAGAGTTAATTCTTCAACTGAGAACATTTTAGCCATTCCATAAAGAACACTTAAGTATCCCCACTAAGAGATGACTCTTTAAATTACTCACGCTTGACAGAATTACGCGAGAAACTAAAATAGAAAAGCATATTTATAGCTATCTCTAATACACAACAAAGAAAAGGAAGCAAGATAAATTGCTAGGTAGTTTATTAGAATAAACATCCTGACAACTTTTGGCACAAAAATTTTCGAAACCAATTTATAAAACGTTTGTAATTGTGTAAATTTTCAATTTGTTTTGTTGGTTATACACGGTCCCCCGTTAACGCACGAAAATTAAATTGTTTAGGAGACAGGACTAAAAACTTTGGTTAATAAAAACATTCTTTCAATATTAATATAAGTATAGCATTTTTTTAACCTTTTAACTCGCGATTTTTCAAGCCGATAAACGATGCTGAATTCCAGTCTTAAAAGGTTAAGAGCTTGCACAAAAATATATACAATTTTACACAAATATGCATCATCAATCATGCATCCAATATTCTAGCAAATCTCTATTAAATTAATAATTATAACTGCACTTTATATTAAACTAAAGCCAAAAAGAAAAAGTAAATACATTTTTTATTTATAATTCATAAAAACTGTACAAATAATACGTAAAATTGGCGCATAGTTTTTGTGCGATATCTTCATAATCGAGAAACTTAAAAAATAAATAAATATGTCGCGATAAAACAAAACTTCAAAACGTTCCCGTAGAAATAACCTTCATCGTTTTTTATCCAATCTCATTAAGGTCTTCAACAATACGTAGTGAAACCAACCTCTAAAAAAGCAAGTGAAACTAATGAATGAATGAATGAGAACTGAATGAGCATTGATAACCATCGATAAATCTACATGACAATACCAAAACAATCACATACGCCGATGCAACTGATAATAGGTTTAACAAGGTGGAAAAAAGACAAATAGGGATATCTCTAGAGAATTAAATACAGAGAATAGCCGTATTGTTTTCCCAAGCTAATGAAAATAAGAATGTGGTCTGAAGATTAGCCGAAAAAAAAAACGACAAAATTAGCCAGTTTTGTGGAGAAAAAATCAGTTTGAATTTTTATCCAGTTAATTGGATTTATTAGTTAAAATGAACAGAGCAGAAATCGCAGAAGAATCGAAATTTATTTTTCCTCAGCTAATATGGGATCATGGTTTAGTGTTAAGATTAGCAATGTTTTATATGCGACTGTTTATTTCTTCATGAGATCTTAAATTGAACCAGTCTGTGGCGGTTGCCTACCAAGATGTACTGTAGCGTTTGACGTCAACGCCAAACCATCTATCCTTTATTAACTGCACACCAGAAAGATTTTAAATGACGTCAACGCCACAAGTCTTACTGCTTAAAGCCAATGCTAAATGGCATTTGAGCCCACACACATTAGTAACAACAATAATGTACAGTTGTCTAATTTCAAAAATTTAATGCATATGATTTTTAAAGAACTATTCTAAAAAATTTGACCATTAAACAAGTTGATTTAAAAAAGGAATTGTGAGAATTAGTAGGATGTATTAATAATGACTTTTTTTCTGTGAAGGTGCATGTGCAAAGCATTTTTTTCAAATTTCGTTACGTGCTTTTAAATAATATGCTTTTATTTCAAATAATATTGCTTTTCCTATACGTAAGCCGCGATCTCAAACTCATAAAAATGCAGATTATGCAGCCATTTGAGGAGCCATTTTTCAGCATAAAAAAAATGTTCTACTACAAGGAGTGGGAAAGGAGAAAAAAAATAGCTCACTCAGTGAGCAATCTTAGAAAATAATTAACAGTGACCTTTCCTAACTTTGAGGACGTGAAAATGTTATTTATGCAGGAACATATGTGTTGAAGTGCGTGTTATAAGTCGTCAAAATCAAATTACATAGTTTAAAGCCTTTTTTATGAAAAGGTGAAAAAAATTAATATCGATAATTTTAGACATGGGTACAATAACGACCACAAGTTCAAATTAAATTGGACAGTTTCGTTACTGAACACTTTTTTATTTGTTTAATATAGAAAGTTCCTGAACAAAAAAAGTTCCGAGGCAAAACATAGACTTTGACTGCTCTGACTTGCCCTGCATTTCCTGGGTCAGAACTCATAAAAAGCGTTATAAACAAAGAGGAAACACAACCAGATGGCATTATATCTTAAAAGGTTAACAACACCACGTTAACAAGATACATTTTATCAAAGCCGAGTATTATTTTCATTACAGGATCAAGAACAGAATATAATCAGCGCCAACTTGGATAACATTACTTCACCTCCTCACCGCGCGAAGAAAGAAAAGCCCCAAAAATACCGCGGCCTTAAAGCCAAACAAGCAAGTCTGAAATCACTAAGTAAATAAAAACAGTGAGGTGAGTTAAAAGAACGGAAACTGGAGTCACACTTTTTTCCGCAGTGCATAAAAATAAGCGGCAAGGTTAGGAGGAACGGGATATTACGGCCAACTGTGAAATCAAACAGACGCTGTATTTTAAAACGCCGCTCTTTCATTTAGGTTGACCTCTTCGTGTTTGGTTATGTTTCCGGTTGCTTGTTCCTCAAAGATTTAAAGCGGCATATTTATGATTAGTTTTTTTTTTTTTTTTTTTTTTTTTTTTTTTTTAAGGGAATGTTTGTTTAAGATGATGTAACGCTATGGTTTTCATATTTCGGCGTACTATGATTTCATTGGTTACTTCAATTTCACTGTCAAAATAACCGATATAGATGAAAAGAAACTTTTCTTTCATGACATTTTCTTTAAAAAATGTTTGAACAACCGACAGCACAGCAAGAAGCTAAATAGTATTTTTTTAATTTAATATGTAATATATATATATATATATATATATATATATATATATATTACATATTAAATTAAAAAATACTATATATATATATATATATATATATATATATATATATATATATATATATATATATATACAGAAAACTCCCGATTATCCGCGTGTGGATTATACGCTCTGCGGATTATCCGCGGACCACTATTTACCTCACCTCCCTTTTTTCAGTGCAAATAGAAAAATTAATAAAACGCTATAAAATATTTTTATTTGCTTCAAAAATTGTTAGAGGAATGCATTCCAAGAACAATGAATTTCTCTCTGGAACGACGAACACGTTCAAAGAACAACGAATACATTTGACAAAAAGAACAACAAATGCATTAAAATAATCAAGTAACTGGTGTGTGCCAAAATGTGTAAGGTGCACATCACAAACAGATTTTTGTCATAAAACATAATTTGTAAAATAAATTGCCCTCTATTTTAATTGAACTGCTTTACCTGAGTTTGATGATAGCAAAATGCGTGAAAAACGAAATAAAAAAATTGTCTTGACAATTCAAGACAAACTTCAACTCTTTAAAAAGATGGAAAACAGTTCCTCTAAAAATCAAATATGTTTGCAGTATAGCAAAAGAGAAACGACAGTAAGAGATATTTTAAAGTAAGTAAATTTGTACATACTATACGATTACTGTAATTTACTTTTCTAAAACCCAGAAGGAATTTTGTGGAATTGTATTTTCTTCACTTTTGCGGATTATCCGCGAATTCGCTTATCCGTGGATGCCGCGCCACCCAATTCCGCGGATAATCGGGAGTTTACTGTATATATATATATATATATATATATATATATATATATATATATATATATATAATCTTTTGCGACTCAAAGGCCGCCCTCCAGGCAATTCTAAATGGACATTCTTCTATCACCCAAGAAATCATCTCAGGTCTTAAAGATCTTCAGACTATAAACAAGACCTGCAACCTCCAGTGGATTCCTGCGCACGTCGACATAGAAGATAATGAAACTGCGGACAGACTGGCCAAGGAGGGCAGAGACCTCAACACTAGCTGTAATGATGTTTCTCTTAAGGATGCGAATGCAGTGGCCAGATATAAGCTTAGAGAAAAATCCATTCAGACCAAACATCTTCTCTCTGAAATAACTGCGAACAGATCTACTCTTAAAACCATAACTAGGCTAAGAACAGGACACCACAGGGGTATGAAGATAGATAGAGATGGAAAGAAGATCTATAGAAGCTGTGAACATTGTCCTGATACACAGCTTACGCCTACTCACATCTATGAGTGTCCGGCTATGAGCGCCAGCCTGAGAAAGATTGGAGTACTGCCGACTTTGATAGATCCGTATGAAGACAACATCAAGCAAGTCGTAGAAGAAATTATCAAAATTCACGGACACATATAAAATTCGACTCTCATGGACACGACAAAAAAAAAAAAAAAAAAAAAATATATATATATATATATATATATATATATATATATATATATATTTAGAAAATTCATATTCGAATGCCATAACGAAAGTAATTCCAGATAACAAATGAAAACAAAGAGTTTGGAGCTGTTGCCATCCACGACGTGAAATAACGCTTTCAACTACGATTTCGAAAAATGCGTTTGCTTAATCTTGAAAATAGAAAACGTCACGGAAAGAAACGGCAGCCATTTTTATTTGAATAAATGACTTCTACTCTAGTTTGTCTATGGATTTTTTTAATAAAAAATTTCATTTGTCTATTAAAATCTGGGTCGGATTTAGCAGTGATCACTGTGACACTAGCTCAATTTTTGAAAACTTTTTCGATAATCAACAATAAGAAATAACATGATAAAATTTATAAATATGCGTTGCATATGATCAATGAAAAAAAAATTATCCATACCCTACATAATAAATAGATGGGCAATTGGCATAATAGCTTTGAGAAGCCCTGCCTCAAATAAGTACAATACGGATAATTTTTGGATGAATAAAACTATGGAGAAGTGTGGAAAAAAAATTTCGTTACAATTTTGCATCGAGCACAGTAGAAAATTTAAATTCACTAAAGCCGCGGCTAGACGATTTTTTTCCTTCAAAAACTTCCGAGTCTATATACAAATAGAAAGGAAAATAAAACGAGATTGAGAAACGTGGTGTGGCAACATCAATTTTAAGAAACTTTTAGAAAAAAATTTCATTCTTTAAAAGAGAAAAAAACGTAAGCAATTAGGGTACCACAAAAGAATGTACCAAAAAAGCCTAAAAATACCTTTACGGATTTTTTTTTTTACCCAGACCAGAATCGAAACTTATATAAAAGTAGCGAAAAACGGTGTTGTATTCGTTGCATTTTCTTTTATACATGGCATTTTAAAACGAACGAAAAAAAATCTTCAAAACCCCTGAGGCTGTGCAAAAGTAAAAGGGGGAATAGTAGAAAACAGTTTGAAGTACACTTTTAGAATCGAATAAAAATCTGGAGTAATCATCTAATTCAAGTTTCAATTTTAAGAATTTTATTTCAATGAGGAATGTTTCAGATGTTGTAATGCTCTTGTTTTGATTTTTCTGAGTTATTGCTATTTCATTGGTATTGCTTTGGTTTCACTCTCAAAATGACCGATTTAGATAGATAGAAACTTTTCTTCCCGCGAGCTTTCTTTAACAAATGTTTTGAACAACCAACAGCGCAGCAAAAAGTTGTCATTCAAAAAAAAAATATTCTTAGAAAACTCCTTTCCGAATACCACAACAGAAGTAATTCCAAGCAACAAATAAAAACAAACCGTTGAAGCTGTTGTCATCCAAGACGTGAAATAACCCCATTGTAATCGGATAGATAGTTTTTTTTTTAATTCAAGATCCAACAATATCGTGACAGCGCATTTCATTTGAAAATGTAACTAAAAATTCATTCAATTTCAAAAATCCACACCAGTAATAAAAGATACCATTACTACTCGAAAACTACGACGAAAATAGAAACCTTAAGTCCATGTCAAACAGTTGCAAAAACTTTTGTTGGTAAACAATGGTCGCCATGGGATTGATAAAACAACTTCCGAAACAAGTTGATAACATTATCAACTTAATTCATTGAGGAAAAAGATTCTATGTAGTCGCGGTGTTGTGACAAAGCATCAAGACACGATAAGATCATCGTAACGATAGTATAATTGTAATTAATGCGAAATGTCTGTTGCTGCACATATAAACAGTTTTAACACAGTCAATTGAAAACGTGATTTTGGAACTCTTAACAGAAGAAATACGGGAATCTTTTAAGTAGAGAATATCGAGTTAATCGATTTTTTTTAAAGATATCTAATTTTATATTTCTCTACCAAAACCGAGCTTAAGTTTGCAGCAGAGAAATGTACTAGGCGTAGGAATCTGCGTAAACAACCCGGCTGGCGCCGCAATATCGCGTACTCTCATTGGCTGCGCCTTCGACCCTGATATTCGTGCGCCCTGTTACGTCAAAATCGAAGGAAAAAAATTATTAAAATAACACTCTAACTGAATCTAAACTAATAAAAATAGTAAATTTATGTCTTGAAATAACAAATAAATTTGTTTATTGAATGCGGAATACCTTTTTGTATTCGATTCTCGCACTCAAAAATGAGAACTATTTACCCTTTTTCTCGTAGAACATTTGTATACTGCAAACTTAAGGTCGGTTTTGGTATCGTTATTTTACTTGCTTACCAACGTCTGTCTACTTTTTTTTTAATTCACATTTTAAATTAATACGATTGTTTGGAATTATGATATCAGATGTCGACTCGTTACTTGACAGTGGTTTTCAATTATAACGCCCGTAGCCAATAGCCCTCATGTAGCTATGGTGCGATGTCACCTAACCTTTCACCTAACGATTTCACCTAAACATGTAATCGTGATCCATACGGGAAAAAAATGATTTATTCCGGCTTGATGTCAGGTAATAAATTTTACTAAGAATAAAATTAAGTTTGTACAAACATGAAAAAACACACACAAGCGACGAAAATGTTTCACTCAAACTTCTGTTGTCAAAATAGATTACAAAAAAATTTCCCAAAATACGAAATACTAGTAGAGTACGTTTTAATAAAAGCTACTTAGTGAATTTTTACATACACTGCACGCTTTATGTAACTGAACACCAAAACATAATACATTTCAACATACCCTTCAAACCAACTGAAAACATTAAAAAATCTCCATGAAGGCACATTTTACAAATAACGTTCCGCATGGTTAAATTCCAGCTGTCAAAGAACACTATAAACCAAACGACCACAACACATCAAACAATTATTCGTATTCTCGCGATGGCAACTTTACGAAATTCGGTTTCGCGGAAAAAGTGACGTCGCAGCGTGGGCGAGACGCGCGCTGGCGCGGTCAGTGCTTTTTTCAGGTTTTACACCGCATTGCCTTCTTTGGTTTGTTAGTTTGTTTTTAGCGTGGTTGCTTACAAATATATGGCATATGGTGGATTATTGCAATAGAATTAAAAGTTAAACGGGTATTTTATGATATTTGTGAAAATGATAACGCTTTAAAATGGATAATTCTTTTTTATGTAGCTAATTTTAAGCTTTATGTCGGCAAAATCAATGTATACCAATAAGCTATTTCAGAAAATCACGAATGTTATTAAAAAGATATAAGTTCTTAAATATATGAAAAATAATATAATTCTGGAAAGTAAGTTGGTTAAATTAACGTAGCAACGCAGTAAAGCAACAGTTATATAAATTAATAGAAATAAAAAGATGGAAAAAAAACATACCAATATTTTAAATACTTTAAATTTGAAAAAAAAAAATTATATTTCATACATTTTTTGGAAACTAAGAGAAAAGGGAAAAAAAGAGAAATAGTCTAAGAGAAAGCACATAACCCTCAAAGAATTTTAATGAAAATAAATATTAACAGAGCACATCTTTTCATGCTTCTTTCAGTTTGCAAAGAACTGTATAATAGATATCTGAATTGAAGAGCTGAGTGGAAGAACGTGCTAAGTGACATTTTTGAAAAAATTGAGATTTTTGTGTAAATGTTTATGTTATTACCTTCTTTAAACATAACAGCCTTCAATTTTTTAGAAACATTCGATTTCATACTTTTTTCGTAAACGAAGTTGGTAGGTGCACGCGTTTTCGTCACTTTTTCAATGGAAGAAAGTGCTAAGGGCTGTTAGCATTTTTTTCCTCCGAAATCGTCCGATTCCGGAACGATCGTTTAGTGGAAGAAAGTGCTAAGTGACATCGTTAGCGGAAAATTTCGACTTTCGCTTGCATTAATAGCAAAACAAATGGATCTTTTGTAGTTTTAATCAAAAAGAATTGAACAAAATATGATTAATATATACTAATTAACTTTATTTATAAAATATTACCAATAAAATAAAATTTATATTGCTTAAAACCTGGTTTTAGTGCATTTAGCAAAGCAGGAGAAAGTGCATTTTTATTTTACAATTATTCGGAGTTAAAGGTTTCACATTTTAAAAAATATCGTCTGATTTTAATGTCTTCTTTTTTTTAATTGTAATAAACATAGATAATTTAGCAGTGAACAGATGGTATAGTTAAAACAAAGTTGCACCTGCCCTATGGAGATCGCAGTTCGCGTTAAAACAACATTGCATCCATGAACATTCAAAGCAACTGGTTTCTTAAAACAATGAATTATGGGTACAGAAATCGTTTAAAGCCATTTTACGATTGATCTCTAAAGCTATCGAACGCATTTTGTAGAATGTCCTAAACTCCTTAAATTATTAAATTGGAATTAAGAAGCAAGCGGAAAGCTGAATTTTTGCTTGAACGTGCATGCGAATAGCAGCTTGTATGGTAAGTACAAATTTAATCCAGATATTGCTTTTTTATGTGAAACTAAAATATTTTTAGCATAATTGATGTAAAAATAAAGTAACAAAGTATAAAACGTTATAAGTTCTTAATATTTACTAAAATCGATGACTTTAAAAAAAAGAACTATGCATCACGATTGTAAAAATAAATTGTTTAAAACGATCATTTTCTATTGCTGTAGAAATGCTGTAATTTAAAGTATCTTTCTTAAAAATGATTAAACCCTTAATTGAAAAGGAGAAAGGAAAACCTAAATATTCTTTGGATCTATATTTTGCCGCACAACTTGTTTTCACTTTTTTTAATATCAAAGTTTGTTTTTAAATTCGATTATTCGTATCTATAAAACTATTTAAAAATTTAATTTGCGAAAACTTACATCTTTAAATTTAATATTTATTTTATTCGCATGGATTTATGTTTCTTTTACTATCTTTTTGTATATTTTTTTATAAAGATGATTTGTATTATTATTACACTAAGTATTCAGTTTATAATTTCAGTGATAATTTGTTTTTTTTAAAAATATTTTCAATTATAAACTTACTCATCTAACATTAAGCAAGAAGTTCTAAAATAACTTATATATAACCTGCTTTCTTTTAACTTAAATAATCAAAGAAATCGTTACAGTAGGGACAGACGGACGAACAAAAAGTATAAAATAGGTGTCTAATATCTTTAAAAAACTAGGGATGTGTAACACTGTATTACATTCAATTACCGATTAATAAATCGAAACGCTCATTTAAAAGTCATTATATACCTTATAAAGTATTTTCAAAAGCTTTCAAAATTAAAAAGTTCTACGGCAGCTACTCCTTTCACATGCATAATATTGTAGAAAACTTTATTTTCGCGCATCAAATTTGAAGTCCGTATCTATTTTCGTTATTCAGCAATACCTTTAAAACCAAAAAAGTTTAGAGCAGCATCTTCTTGCACATGCGCAACTTTTTTGAAATCCTTATTATGACATCCAACATGAACTGGAAACCCGTGTACGAAATTTGAAGTCCGTAGCTCTTTTATTTCGAACTGTAAAGTAGTTTCAGACAGACGCGGATCAATGTAAAAAAAGGCAATTTTTTAGAATGAGCACTCTGCAAAACGTGCAGAAAGCACAAACGCTTCATTTTGTATTATTGAACCCATCGCAATACTTTTATTACCTTATGTTTTATATTAGGCAATTGATGGTAATAACTTTAAAAATTGGACGGGTACAAAAGAAGTTGGGGGTAAGACGTACGGACAGAAACAAAATAACAGTCAAACGTACAGGCAGGTGGCCAAACACTATACATTGTAGTGATCTAATTTTTTACGTTCGAACCAAAAAAAGAATTTTCAAAATCAGGCACTTTGGATCGGAAATTGAAAGGAATATGGACGGACGGACAAAATGATGGACGGACAGGCAAACGATTAAAAAGTATAAAAGATATCTGTGAAGATCTATCTTCTAAACAAAAAAAGAATTTTGAAAATCGAATTGTTAGAACATAAATTATGAAACTCGTATGGATCAAATTTACCTAAAAATGTCACTTAGCACGTTCTTCCACTAAACGACTGACAAAATCTGAAGCATTTCGGAGGAAAAACATGCCAAGTGCAGGGGGCGTCATGCGCGTTCCGTAAATGACGCGTTATTACGTAACGTACGACTAAGCCAAAAGACAACAAGTATTTTGAAGAACCAAACTAAAATATCATGCTGAAAAAACTATGATTTTGTGAATGACAGAAAAGTTGCAAACTAAAAACTTTGAAGCTCATTATCTCGTTTTCACCTTTTTGTCACTTAGCACGTTCTTCCACTAAGCTCTTCAATTTATAAAAGATAAAGACAGTGAAAACGCGATCAACTATTTTAAGCATGAAAATATTATCACTTGTTTACATGTTTTACGCCTTAATTGAACCAAGAAATAAACAAATCGACATGACTGCAATCTTTCAACCTCTTCCACTTACGAGAAAAAGTCTCTATACAAATTCTTTATGTATATAAACATGTATTTAACGGATAATATTTGCTCAAGGTTACGTAATATATATTGGAATTTGATGTTTAGAAGCGTAAAAACAATTTTTGTGTGCCCTGTAAATGAAATAAGCGGCTAGTTTTTTTATGGGGAGGGGAGTAATTAGTTTATTCTAACAATTTGAATGCAAAATCCTTAATAAGTTAACTGATTAATAGAATTTTTTTGCAAATCCTCCGAAACCCATTGGTTATTTTATTTTTTAATATTTTTTTACAATAAAAAGTTTTAAATAACTAAAAGCGGCCTTTTTGCAGGGACTTTAAAACTCTAATTCTTAATAATAATAACAGGTAGACAACAAAGGTAATAACTATAGGTCTTAGAAACAGATTAACGGAAATCTCCGATTTTTTTTTATTAAATTAAGATAAGAATACTATATCAAATAAAATAAATATTTTAATATATATTTTTTAATTCTACAAATGTATGAACTATAGCAAAACTAAACAGTAAATAAGATATCACGTTTTAAAGACTTAGTAAGCTATTCATTCAGTCATTATAGCTTTCCAACAGATGCCACCAAGAAACAATTATTTCACGTCCACACCTACTTACAAACACGAACTCGTCTTCAAGCATTCCTTCAATAAAAATTCTTTCATTCCTAAACACTTCCGGCGTTCCACCATTCAAAAGACAAGTCACGTGCCCCAAAACCTGGGCCGGCCTAAATGCAGGGGCGCCCGGCCCGGCCTTGCCCGACGGCCCACACTTACGACGACCCAGACCCATATAAGGACCCATGCCCCCGCGTCTGCCCACACCGTTCAATGGCGATTCCACTATGAGATTGTATGCCCCGATTGCATACAGGAATTTTTTATACTTTTAATCAATTAGTATGAAATCTAAGGTAATGAGGACTGCGATGGGGGTCGAAAATCCGAATCGGAGATTTTGTGTGGTTTTCTTCGTTTTTGGTAAGGTTAGGTTTGTATTATCGTCGCACTAGAGCTACACGAGGGCTATTGGCGACGGGCGTCGTATTTTAGAACCACAGTCAGGTGACGAGCCAACACCTGAATAGGCACCCAACGCAACCGTTAAGGGCGACATCGTACGCAGTGTAGCGTTAGGACTTTGAAGGATATTTAAAGTGCACTCCCTTACACGGGGTATTATTCGTCGGACATTTTTGGCTGCACGGGCCGTTTATAGGTCGGCAGCTATTTTGGCGATGCTCGTACCCGAACCTGGGACCTTTCGCATGCTAAGCGAGTGCTTAACCGACTGGGCCCCCCAGCCCTTTTTTCGTTTTGGAGGGTGCTAATTCCAAACAAGTGGTATTCGGTGTGTCTCAAAACACTCTACAGCTCGAACTATAAGAGCTTCAAATTTGACTCGAGTAATTTTCAGTACCTATCGGTCCTCATAAGGATTTTGATAAAATCGTACATCCATCGTAGTGGTAACTGTCCTAGAACTTTTTTTTAGGGTTTTCAAGTTATTCAAAGTACCATATAGAGTGCATAATTATCTCTTAAATGTTTGCATTGATTTATTGAAGGGCGATTGAAAGTCATGTAGTGCCAATATACCAATAGTTTTAAATTAATACCTTTACATAAAAAAGCATAAAATGGCTACAAGAGAAATTTCATATTTTGATAGTGGTGATATAATCGCATAAGACGTCTCATAACTTTATTTCGTCTTAACTGTTTTATTTTCCGAAAAAAAATTTAAAATATTAAATATTAGAATGAAATTTTTCCCGTCTAGTAAAAAGTTTATTCAAATAATGACAAGTAATTTTTTATGTTAAAGTTTATATTTTGTGGTGTTGAAATATGGACTTATAATTTTCTAAGCTTAATGCAGCTAAGGTTCGTAATTTTTTCCGATTATTCTAAAAAAATGCTAACTGTACAAGTAAACGATATGAAACTAAACTTTTCAAACCAGGCTGGGAAACCAAAACTATCAATTTCAAATTGAAATTAATGCAAATTACATTTGATCCATTCAATCCTTTGGTGGGATAAGCAATTCGCCAACCCACACGCAAGTGAAAGCAAGCGTCAGGCCGACGAACTAGTTGTGAAAAGCCACCAAGACAGGTAGCGTGGGCTCCTTGAAAAAAAAAACAAAAAATGAAAAATTGTCCATACAAATAACTCTCAAAGGTGCAAACAAACGTGGGCTAGATATGAAAAAAAAACCTGGGGGTTGTAGATATTTCATTCGGAGATAAAGTTGAAGAGTTTGTGAATGAATGGTGAGTTGAATCAACCGTACTAGAGCTGCTGTGTTGTAGGGTTACCACAATTTCGAAAGTCCAATTCCAAAAATAAAATGTGTTTTTTTTTTCTAAAATTTGTTCACGCATTTGATAAGTATACAATGAAAAAAACCTCACTATTTATAGATATAAATATATAACAGACAGAAAAATTCAAAATAATTACTTTTTTTTGCAGTTGACTATTCAGTTACCGAAATTTTAGTTTACTTCACCACTTCAAAGTGTTTTCAAATTAACAAATCTTCATGAAAAGATTTTTCCCAAATAGGAGATTTCAAAAATTCCTAAAATCAAATAGTAACTGAAACGCAATAGAGAAGGAGTAAAAACATCTTGCAAAATATCAATTAGCTGCTGAAAATGGAGCTTAATTGGCAATATTCCCACCATCTCTGATTTTGAGAATGACACTTTTGATTAATTAAATGAAATATCATATAAACCGCGATATCTTTAGTTTGCCTACTTACTGTCTCGTGATCTATTCACATTCAATTGTCCTTCTCATGGCTAAATGTGATTCTGTAGGTAAAAAGATGGAAAATATGAATAAATGATACGGCTGATGACCCTACAAAAAAAAATACGCCTTCTAAATAATAAATGTCCTACCTTGATGAAGGAATTATTTTAGACCACACTAAATCTTTGCCTAAGACTATACCAATTTAAATAGTAAAAAGTTATAGTACAGTTAGATAGTAACGTGCGCATGTCAACAAGGACTATTGCCATTTTAGCCAATTTTCGATCCGCTTGGCCGATAAAATTTTCAGTCGTTAACCCTTTTAGTCCCAAAAATTTACCACACTACAGAAACATCTGATGTTCACAAAATAAGCTTATTTTTGGTAAAATATACGAATTCCATAAGAAAAAAAATTCATTTAAATTTTTATATGGTTTTTGAAACAATGCCAAAATTCTTTAATTGTGGAAAACAACAAAATAAATATATATATATTACCTAGAAACACTTCGAGTTATATATTTTAAGGTATCTGATCATTTTATTTAAAAAAAATTAGTAATTATTTTAACCGAAATAGTTTAAATTGTGTTTTAAATATGTGGAACTGAAGTGAACTGATTAAAAATCAGGCGAAACGCTTGTTGACTATTTTCTAAATAAAAAAAAATAGTAGTTCCGATTCTATTGAGATTAATGTAAAATATTGTGGAATAGAACACAGTGTGAAGGATCGAATGATGTGTGTTTGCATGTCATAACGGGACATAAACATTTTGAAAAAATATTGAAAGTGATGATGCCAAATGGCATCACTGGGCCTGAAAGGGTTAACCAACAGAACTTGAGCAATAGATTCGACTAATTTTGAACGACCACAGATTGTAACTCAAATAATGTATATTAATATTTATAACTCAAATACAGTCTAGTAGTAATGTATCTGCACCCTAATAAAATAAAAAAGGTAACCCAATTCCAATATCTAAAAATGAGCACTTATAACCTCTCCCAAAACAATTTATTAGCCCAGTCGTCAAAACGTGAATATTTTTTCATATTTATTAAGGAACGATCTATTTAAAAAAGAAATGCTTAGAAACCAATTGGACGTCCAAGCAAAACAAATTCATCTTTTTAAAAGAGTTCATTTTTTTTTTTTTTTTTTTTTGTTAAAAAAAAATATGAACTCCTAGAAACCCTTTCATTTTGGACCTATTCCAATTTTTTTATGCCATTCAAAAATGAGAGCTGAGTAACCCCATGTAATCTTTTCTTAATTTGTACCCAGCTCTTAAGATTTTTTTCCTTTGTTTTCCCTACGTAGATCTCACATAAAGGCGTGAACACAACTTGACAATGCTTGATGACACTAGAATTTATGTCGGAAGAAGTTTTTCTTTGTGTATATAACTTAAAAGACATTTTTTACACAAGCTTTAAATATATTACAATAGTTCAATTTTGTCCTATTTTAAATCAAATTTAAATTATCATTTTAAATTTGATTTTATTTTAATGATTGCTAATTTAAATGATGGATTTAATTTTAATCTTTTGGCTTAAAAACAAGATAAAAATATTGCTACTTTTTTTAAGCACTGCAAATAGTTATGTTGTTATAGTATTTTGTATTTTTGTCTTTGTAAATTATATTACCGTGAAATCAAGATATGAATTATATTTTAGAGGGGTTTTTTTTATTATCTATAAATATTCATTAAGGATAAGATTATTAAAAATTGTTGTCTAGAATCAAAAATATTTTTAATTTTATCCTTGCTGAAGCACCCTATTTTTAAAAAAATACATTTCTTGTGAAAAAAACTACCGAAAAGTTTATTTATACCAGCATCAATATTGAAATGAAACAGGAAGGAAAATGGGTGCTGATGGAAAAAAAATTAATGTTTAAAGCTTTTGGATCTCAACTAACAAATCAGACTAATAGATCACTATCTTTCTCATTTGGGATACTAAAGTGGATGGCATACAATAAATACATTCTGTTGAATGTATATACAATGTTGCATCAGGCAATCTGTTGTATATTAATGTATCTGGCAATAGCTACACAGTGTTGTTTTCCAGTACACTCTATTTACTTTTGTTTTGGTTGAATTGGTTGGTTGGTAGACCTATGTTCAGGTTAGTGTGCTTGGTCAGCACACAAACCTGATTATCTCTACCAACCAACCAATCAATCAAAACTTAAAAGTAATGGAGAGCAGAGACATTTAGAGAGTTGTTAGAGAGTAAGGAAAACAAGACTGTATAGCTATTGCCAGATCCTCATTGAAAACCCCCAATTCTACTATTTAAAAAAATAGTATTTACATTTTCATACTAAGGAGGCCAGGACCCTTCAGAGGATGTAGTGCCATTGATGATGATGATTTTCATACTACTATTAAAATCATTTCTATTTTTAAAAAAATTACTGGAAACCAAGTTTGCTTGTATTAACACCAGGGAGAACTGTTGTAACATTTCTTCGTAGAAACATAAAAACTTTCTGCCAATGCTATTTTTTAATGTATTGATGCTAATGCTCTACCACTATTACTTTCAAATAGCTATAAGACTTACACAAATTTATCGACATCTTTGGAATATCAGTAGAATTGCATGGCCTCACTTTACCCTGGATAATTAGTTATATTAAATTTTTTTAACTAATATTTGCACAGTAGTATGTGGCACAATAGTAATATGGCACAAATAGTTTTACACTAATATGTGCCAGTAAATAAATTTATTGTATTGATATATTACTTGTTTTTTTTTATTGTGTGTTCGTATATTTTATTATTTTAAAAAAATGTGAAAAAAGTCATTAATTTAAAAATAATAAATATATACTATAGAAATTACAAAAAATGAAGTGCTTGCGTTGATATCAATTATTGACTAGTGAATCTAATTCAAAATGCACAGTAATTGTAAGCACTATTTTGTAACTAAAATGTATTCACTATACTGAAAAAGAAACATTTGCTTAAAAATAGCTGAATATATATAATAAGAGAAATAACAATTACCTATCATCTGGCACCAGATGAAAATAAGCAATTATAAACAAATGATCAACAATACACTTATAGTATCGGATGCAACTCAATAATATTGATCAGTACTAATTTAAACCTAGACTTATTTAAATAAAAAAAACATTCATACACAAATTCATGTAAAATACAACATAACAATTAAAGTGCAAATGCTTACGATATGAAAAAAAAACCATACAAGTTTATCCTAAGAAAAAAAATAGGATTTTAAATTCAAGCAAAAAAACATGAAACCAAAAAAAATGTTTAATTAAAATCATTGTAAAAATTAGTCTGTGGCAGTTAAATTATTTCTGCAGCATACTTACAAATAAGATACTTACAAATACAGTAAGAGAGAGTTTTTGTTCTCGAGCAATGGGTAAAAACATAAAAGCTTTAAAAGTAGTACAAATTAAAGAAGAAAAAGATTTTTTTAACTTATGAGCAGAGATATCACTCTTTGATAGAATTTTTTTATTATTTAAGAAATAAACAATAATTTTTTGTTTAATTTTAACTTGCACAAAGTGCTTTTTGAGCAAGTTCATAACGACATAACCACAAAAAGAACAGCTACGATATGTCTGGATTTAATTAGACTATTTCTTTCGTTGCCAAGCATCGAAAATGCTCAAACGTGGTTAACGTTCCACTTCATATTTCATACAACTTGATGGGTATAGCAACCCTAGATTAAATTTTTAAGTTCGCCAAATGTTGTCAATAAACAGATGGGCTATTTTATCATAGCTGTGCCCCTCAAAATCAAGAAAGTGAGATTTAATCTACACGACCAACCATCCTATAGCTAGGATCAAACATGCATGTAACAAATTCGTTTTAACTTACATAGTGAAATTTTTACATCGACATTAATCTAACAAACTGATTTCAATTAGTATTTAACTTCAAAATCAGAGGTAAACATTTACAGTAGAGTCCTGCTTATCCGAAAATCAGCTTAACCGAAAGGCTACAGAATTTTATTTTGCTAAAATGTGAAATGTATGCACGAACGCATAAATACAGAAATGCACAAAAAATAAATATGTTCTTACAAAATTGGATTTATTTATCAAAATATGCAGTATTTTTTTCTGATAAATTTTTGTTTGTTTTAAAGCATCTCTGTCCCACCATCTTTTAAACAAAGAACGCATGAAGTAGTGGTTTCATCTTGCCCTTCCATGTATCGAAGTACCTGATCTAAGATTTTGTAGCTTCTTGTAATGTGAAATGCTGCACTTGCTGGACGCGGGCTCATCTTCATCATCGTGTTTGTTTTCGTCGCTGGTCTACCGTTGCGACTATCTCTTGATCAGTTAGCGTTTTTCAAGGGGCGAAATGAATAATTCCCGATTATCTGAAAATTCCTATGGAATCTTGATTAACCAAAAGTGCTCCGGTCCGGTACCATTCAGAAAAGCGGGACTCTACTGTAAAATGTTGAGAACCAAAGGAACAGCTTCAATAAAATGACAGGTCTTGATTCAGCAATTTATTTTAGGTTGACAAGCGATGAAAATTCCTAAATATGGTAACATTCCCTTTCCTATATCATAAAACCGGGGTTCATACTCTATCTATGACATAGTGAAATTCAGGAGTTTCTAAGGAGTTTTTCATGAGTTTCAGCAATGGAAATTCAGGAGGTAACGAGGAATAAAATTGAATATGTTTGATTATTATCGAATTAATAAACAATAAATCAATTATCCAATTGGCCCTACGTCGTGGCCGAGTGGTTAATTCATCTGCCTCAGGATTCAACCTTCTCAGGAGTGCGGGGGTTTGAATCCCACCTACTGCCAGTCATCTATAAATCGGATATCTATACTGGGAAAGAGTAGGAACCCCAACTTGTGACTGATGGGCCCGAGTACACTGGGACAGACATGCTCCTTAAATCTGTGGACCCGACGGTGTCAGCGTACAATGTCCCTTGAAGTTCCGTTGGATTACCTCTTCACTTGACAGGATTCTAAATTGCGAGGCGTTATTGGCTGCGTTAAAGCTCCTAAAGGAGGCTAGAAAGAGGCAGCCGGAAACGATTACATTACCATTATTATCGAATTAGGTCTAGTGACTAAACTGCATTACAAAATGATGAAACAGAGGGAAAAAAATCTTCCAATGACTTGTGCGGTTCATTATGAGACATTAACTATAGTATCACAATGTCCAAGCTATGTATGCACACATAGCAACTTATTTTGAGTAGAGTAATCGGAAAAAAAACAATTACATTATCAAATTTTTTAAGTAAGGAGAGGGAAAAAGATTTCAGGAGTTCAGACACAAATTTCAGGAAATATAATAGCACTTCGAAAAAAAATATTGAGATTCAGGAGTTTTTCAGGAGGCATACCCACCCTGTAAAACTCAATAGGCGTAGCAACTTAATATTAAATCATGTATCGTCTGTCACTTTACATCGATTTAAAGTAAACAAACTACAAGATAAATTTTCTTGAAAGTACAAGTTATTTGCTCTATAATTTAAAAATATCAAAATCATACACTATTTGAACAAATACCTTGGAAACACAAGCCAATTTACAAGTACTGTTATAAGAATAACAGAATAAAACTTTCACTGAAACCAAATCAGTCCAAACATGGTTTCGCATGTCAGGTTGTAATAGTTAAGAGTAATTCTACAAAACAATATCGATAAGAATTCCAAAATTAAAAAATCATGTAGTATTTTACATGCAATACCATGTATATAGTTCGAATTAAACTTAAAATAGCTAAGGAAAGATGATAGGTAATATAGATATTTTGAAGCCTAAATGACCATACCCAAGAATAACTCAACCAAAAAGAATAACGATCAAACCAATTTATTATGTGATCAATGTTCAAATACATATTTTTATATCATACCCTGAATAAAAAATGCATAAAAATATATTGGTATATATCAAACATCACTATTATTAAGTGTAAGATTTATATTATCTATTTTAAAATCTGAAATATGTTTATTTTGGAAAAAGGTATTTATAAACATTTTTTAAAACATGATGAAGTTACAATTTTTTTTTTTAGTTAAGTATCTTGCAATAACTGCAATTGATATGTAAATAAAATAGCTTTCAATAAAAATGACAATTTTTTGCTTGAAACTGTTAAATAAATATAAATCTTTTGTTTACTAATGAAAGTAAATAATGAAGAATTTAATAGAAATGCTAAATGCTTTACCAATAACAGTCTTATCAAAGAGCATAATCAAATTGAAAAATCAATAAATGATTAATCATCGTAATCGGTGTTTGACATTTTTAAGGAATCAATCGATGATCAAAAGGAAGGCAAAAAGAAAATCGGGTGATATCCCACTTTTAACAGAATTCTGGATTTAAGAAAAAAACACAGAGGAATATAAAAACATTTCATTAGAAAATAAAACAGAACATAATGAAACTAAAACAAAATTTTGTTTGCAATTTGGATCGACTCCATTGCAGACGATTTTTAGTATAATAGTGAGTGATTTAAAAAAAAGAATTATAGTAAACGATAATCAGACGATTTTATGCAACGATTTTAAAAAAAAGTTAATGATTGTCAACCATATAAAACATCAGACGCATATTTTAACCCTACCCCCACTAAGCGCAATATCATAAATATAGTTGTCATAGAAAATGCTAATTTTAGAAATGATTTACAAATCTTAAATAGAAGCGTTTTGGAGCATTATGAATTTCTTTAGAAGAGCATAGTAATAGAAAAGTTATCAATTGGCTTCCTACAGCTATAGTACTTGTAGTACTCGGGTCATTTAAAGACTATGCCCAATCAGCTGAGTTGTTTTGCTATTGCACCTGTCAATCGTAATTGGCATTTTCGAAAATGCTCAATCCGGTTCGACCCCCAATAATACCCAAAATGTAAACACAAGTAATAAACAAAAGCAGCGTTTAAAAAAATGCGAAAATATCGAACTTACCGATCGTTGTACGGTCACTTTTCACACTACCGTTTTTCACGGCCACCCAACTCACTACAAGATGGCGCTCAGTGACGTCAGAGTGCACAGGAAGCCGTTTCTAAAAGCCGCAATCACACAGTGAGTCAAATTCAGTCTAAAAACCAATACAAAAGTGACTAATCCCGGTTGTGGAGAGAACGCCGCACAGAGAGAAAATATGACAAAAATTTCTTCGTTTCATTTGAGTTAATTTTTAAGGAAAGCATGAGTTCGGATGTGGAAAAAAAATCGTTCGAAACGCCGATTTCGGAATACATGTGATTGGTGTTGTTACACTGGGTTGATTTTTCGTTCGTCGGCCTACTTATTCGAACCTGAACTGAGCCAAACAGAGAAAAGATGCATACTGTCCTTTAGGATCGATAGTGTAATGCTCTCTAATCAGCAAATTAATTCGGAATAACACAGATAATAAAAACATTGATGTATGTCTCGAATTTGGTTACGAGGACCGGGCTTTTTTCTTATTCCGGCGTAAAATAGCCGCTCGGTTTTCGGCGCGGTCTTTGCAATGTATTTTTGTTTTCTAAATGTGTGCGTTAAAGTTTGTTTACATTTTATAATAATTTTTTTTTTAATTCTCTTACTTTCTGTTAGATTTTTTTAATAATATAAATAGTTTTAAAAGTATAAATAACTTTAAAAATTAATTTCAGACTGTTTTCATTTTTTTTTTTTAAATATTTTAGTTTATTTTATATTATAATCATTTAGGTTGAACGGTTTTCCGGGCTTCTATTTCTAGCTTCCATAGAGCTTTCACACAGACAAATACTAATTTTTTAGTCAAGAAAAAAATATATAAGTAGATTAGGAATTTTAAGAATCTTTTATTGTACTCATTTCATTTTTATCTCTTTACTCTATATATATTCAAAGTTGAATGATAAAAATCCTGTTTAGCTTGTATACTTCGTTTATTACATATTTAGTCTAAGTTATAAATCGTTCTCTCTTGTGGTGCTGTCCCCACTTTAACAACAAACAAACTTATGCCACAGGACAAGTGTGATACTTTAAATTGAGCAATAAATAGAATATGCTACATTCCAAAATTCATTAATAAAATTCGAGATATAAGTATGTTTAAAATTTTGAAATGTAGGGTTTGTAACAGGAATCTGGGTTCACTCCCCGGCTTCCTCCAACTTTGTGTTCAACAGGAAAAGGTTGATTCTCATATAATGCATTTTCACTCTAAATTTTGATAGGTTCATTTATATTATTCTTAAGGGGAAATGTATAATCATTATCGTTTGTTAAAAATTAATTTATGTTTCAAGAATTAATTTTGTAATATTTCCCCTTCTTTTAAACAGAACCGAAACATTTCATAACAACAGAAACAACAGAATATTTAAGTGATATTTGTTTTGACGTCATTTCAAACTGATTGATGTTGACAAAAATAATTTTCTTTGATTTTTACTTATAAAACAATTAAAGTTACTAGAGTGGTTTGTTGGCGAATGGCCAAGGTGATTGTAATTCGTATCAAAATGGCTTCTTACCCATAGAGATCTTAATTCTTATGCTTTTTAAATAAGTATTAAATTTTGATTTTTTTTTAAATATTTAAGTACTTCGAATTGGATTTTCTTTCTGATATTTTCAATGTCTTTAATTTCGATGAAGACTGATTTTTTTTTCTTTTTTTCTGAAGTATCACACTGGCTTGTAGCATTTGTAGTTTGGGTTATAAAAGTGGGTGAGTGACGGACAGACCAGACGGATCTGAACGATTATAACACCTTCCTTTTTACGTTATATACGTAGTGTGGAAGCTCTAAAAAACTAAAAATTAATTAATATTGTAGTACATTCAATAAAATGACGTCAGAATATTTTTCACAATGGTTTTATGCGATGGTTAACACACAATTTTCTTTTATTAAGAAAATGGCCCCTCCAGTGCTTTTTTTTTTAGAAGACACCTTTTTGAAGCCGACACGTATGGATTTCCAACTCTGAGTAAGGCCCGACGATGGCAGGCTTTGGACAATTGGCGGTATTTTTTTCCAGTAGCCATAGGCCGATACCGATTCCATGTAAAATTAAGTTCATTCATTATATATTAAAACAATAAAATAAACGATAACCCCCCCCCCCCCGATCCCCTCCCATTTGGTTTTTTTAGCATACCATATTATTTTTTTTATTTCGAAAGAATGTCCGTTCCAAAATCGGTTCTAGCCATCCGATCTTAAAAATTCTTTTCTAGTAGAAAGCTATGACATCACGGACCAACTTTCATACTTTTTTATCCGTTGTCTTTACTGATTTCGAGGGACGGACATACAGCTACAATTTGTCGACAATTTCCCATTGGATTAGCACTGATAATCAATTTCGAGTCACTTTAAATATCCGTGTTGTCATCTCAACATGAGAGAGAAACACTTTATTCATTTAAAAATAATATAATTTTAAGCAAAATTTTATTTGGGTCACAAATAGAGAATTATTAATGTATTAGAGTGGAAGTCACATGACCTATCATGCTAACGACGGGGACGAGCCTGGGAGCCACCATCTAAGGAGTTAGGGACCAACTTTTTTTTTGTGAATGTGTTACGAAAAAAAATTAATTCTAAAAATATTAAAAAAAATATCATAAAAGTACTTGCTGCATTTTTGGTTATTTTGTAGTGACCTTTATGTGGGAGGATCATAGTTAACAAAAACCAAAAAATCGGAAATTTTTGAAACAGTATTTTCTGATAGAAAGGGAAGCGCCAATTATAGATAAGACCAATTTTGATCGACGGTTAATTATTTCTTATAAAAAATTAAAATTATTAAAAAAACTAAACAAATGGGCCACGCCCCTTTGATTACTAATTGGTATGTTGTATTATTTATGTATTACATTATTAAAATATGAATTTTTTGTGTTGATATTTGAAAAAACTATTCACTGGCTCTATGTACAAAAAAATTCCTGATGATTACATGAGCTTCGTTTAACAGATTTGTTTCGGTGGTCATTTCGAGTTCGTGTTAACGGGATCGACTGTATTTGTTTATCGCGTTTTTCTCAAAACTATAATTTTCAACCTTAGGTACACTTTTCTCCAATAATCTATTGTATATTTTTAATAATTTTTTTTGTGTGTTATAAAACATTTTAGATTATTTAATTCACCTAATTAAGTCTTAACAATTAAAAAAATATTTGAATTATTTTACACTTTTCTTCGTTGAAAATTCAGAATTTTTATGAATGTAGAAAAAAAATTAAATAATATTTTTAAAATAATATTTAAAAAAAATTTAGGCAAAATAAATTAGGTGACTTAATTTGATCTAAAATGGGATTTATACATACAAAAGGAAAAATTATTAGAAATATTTAAATTGATGTGGAGAAAAGAGTACCGGAAAAAATACTTGTATTTTGAAATTCGTAATTGTCTGTTTAAAAAGATGTCTTTTTCAATAATAATAATTTTTAAAAAATAAGATTCTTAGGTGTAATAATACTAAAAAAAGTCTATTTATTATTTGCGTACAATTTTTTTTTATTGTACCATAATTTTTAAATGATTTAATAGCCTTTCGAATCAACACTAGTATTGGTCATTTTTGCTTTCGCTAACTATGATCCCCCTTAAAAGAAACTTGAAGCGCTTTTCTAGTATTTTTATAATATTTATTTTGTAATTTTAGAAGAATGTGGCGGCGATGTCTGCAAGTTGCCAGTGTTGCCATCACATAAAGAAAAAGAATGCTAGGCAAAAAATAAAATTTAATTCTAAAATAACAAAATAAATATTATAAAAATACTAGAAAAGCGTTTCAAGTTCTTTTAAAGTCCACTAAAAATATTCCAAAATGCAGCAAGTATTTTTTTTAATATTTTAGAATTAAATTTTTTTTTTTTCTAAGCACTTTCCACTTAAAAAAGTTGGTCCCGAACTCTAAGATGGCGGCCCCCATGCTCGTCCCGTCGTTAGCATAGATAGTTACTCTTAATACTTTTAATAGATCTCTATGGTCACAAATCAGTTTGGAAAGACGTCGGGATGTGATTTTTGGTAAAATATTATTTATTATTTGTTTACTGTGTGTCAATGCATATTTTTTTGTGTATAATCCTGATTAGTTTTAATTCACATTTCTTACTTTAATAGCATTTTGGACAAGTTTCATGTTTTTTCTTTTTTAGTTATAAATAAATATTTAATTATTTGTAGAACTACAAATAAATCAAGCAGACGATAAGTTTTTTTTTTTTTTTTTTTTTTTTTTTTTTTTTTTTTTTTTTTTTTTATATTTTTTTTTTTTTTTTTAATATAAATTTTTACGATACAGGGGTGCCAGACTTCCGCCGAACGGCGGAATTCCTCTTTTTTTCCGATTTTTCAAAAAAATTCCGCTTTTTCCGAATTTTTCAGAAAAATCCGCTGAATCAAGATTTTCAAAAAATTACGAAAAACTTTTAGATTTTCTAAGTTTTCAAAAAAAAAAAAAAAAAATCGTAATAACAGGGTTTCGCGCATATGAAAAGAGTTTGGATATTGGTTAAATTGTCATAAGTATTGAATTTGAGCAAAAAGACGACCAAAAGTCATGTATTTCAGCAAAGAAACGTCCGAAAGTAATAAAAATCGATATATATTTATTCGCGTCTTTCGGATCGCCGGACCTTCGCAACTTTCGGATCGCTGGAGTTTTGGGAATTTCGGATCGCCGGAGTTTCGGAACGCTGGACTTCGGCGACTTACGGATCGCTAGAGTTCCGCGGCTTTCAGAACGCCGGAGTTTAGTGTCTTTCGGAACGCCGGGGTTTCGTGAATTTCGGATCACTGGAGTTTCGGATCGTCGGACTTTCAGAACGCTGGACTTCCGCGACTTACGGATCGCTAGAGTTCCGCGACTTCGTGTTGTACGTGTCTTTCGGACCGCCGGACTTTCGGAACGCTAGAGTTCCGCGACTTTCAGAACGCCGGAGTTTAGTGTCTTTCAGAACGCCGGAGTTTCGTGAATTTCGGATTATTGGAGTTTCGGATCTCTGGAGTTTCGGATCGTCGGACTTTCGGAACGCTTGACTTTGGCGACTTACGGATCGCTAGAGTTCCGCGACTTACGGATCGCTAGAGTTCCGCGACTTTCAGAACGCCGGAGTTTAGTGTCTTTCGGAACACCGGAGTTTCGTGAATTTCGGATCACTGAAGTTCCGCGAATTTCGGATTGCTGGAGTTTCGAGAATTTCGGATCGCCGGACCTCCGCGACATACGGAACGGCGAAGTTTATTGATTTCGGATCGCCGGAGGTTCGTAAATTTCGGATCGCCGGAGTTCCGCGACTTACGGAACGCCGGAGTTTATTGTTTTTGGATCCCCGGAATTTCGTAAATTTCGGATCACTGGAATTCCGCGACTTTCTCGATTTTCGGAACGCCAAAGCTTAGTGTCTTTTGGAAAATCCAGAGTTTCGTGAATTTCGGATCGCCGGATTTCCGCTACTTTCGGATCGCTGGAGTTTTGCTACTTTCGGAGTTCTTTTTTTTTCAATTTTCAGATGGCCGGAGTTTTTAGATGTTCTGATAGGCAAAGTTTGCGAGATTTTCAGATCGCCGCAATTATTTATATTAGAAAAAAGTCATTGATTTTAAATTCGATGAAAATTCCGGTGGTAGAGAGTAAGAGATGTATCCTAAATTTAAACTATTATTAAAAAATAAAATAATGCCAATAGTTTTGCCAGTAGGCTTTTTTGTAATTTTGATTTAACTTGTGATTTATAAAGTGTTTTTTTAATGCAAGCGCAACCCTTTATTAGAAGGAGGAATGCAATTGCACTATACGACAACTTATAACATAAACAAAGAAATTCCTGAAATAATTAATCAGAGAAAAATTTAATACATATAAAGCATTACTTCTCCAATAAGTTCACATTAAAGAAAAATATTTTTTCCACTTTATTAATCTTTTTACATTTTGAAATCATTTTATGGTGCAATAATTTATTTCTAAAATAAATTTGTGCACTTGCCCATTAAACATGAAAATTGTCTACACAAACACTATAAATTGTTTACTATGTTTGTGTTGTCAACTTTCAAGTTGTTTCAATTTGAATTTTTTTTATTTGAGATGCTATTTATACACTGCGGATCATAATTATAAGGATATCAGGTTTTTCTGGCTTCAGCAACACTGAAAGCTATTTACTACAACAAGTTATATTTGTTTATTTTTGTATCATGTATAAACACCATATATAAGCTTTAAAACTCTATAATCTTAAATACAGGTAGAAAATCAGAAGTAATGGAGAATAAATGGAGGTTCAGAAATATAAGGAAAGTGCAATTTATTGTCATTATTTATACAATTAATATTTTGTTGGTGCTCCTTTTTTACTTAAACAATCCGACATTCTACTTGGCATACTTTCAGCAAGTTTCTTCAAAAATCCTGCATCGATACTGTCCCATACTGCATAAATTTTGTTTTCTAGCTCTTCAAATGAATTGTACTGCTGACCTTGGGCGTAAACATGCCTCACAATGTAAGACCTAACATTTTCCATAATGTTCAGGTCTGGGGAATTACTAGGCCATGTCAAAAGATTGATCTTTCGTTCATCAAACCACTCTTTTGCCGCTTTAGAGGTGTGGCAAGAAGCTCCGTCTTTTTGAAAAGTGAAATTTTCACCCCCTAAAGGGGAACAATAAGCAAGAAGTTGTATTTCTAAGATTTGTAAATACAACTATGTGTTCATATTGGTTGGCACAGGTACCAAATCCATTTTTCCGTTGGCTGAAACCGGCCGCCAAAACATAAGCGATCCACCTTTAAAAACGCTGACTGCTCCATCTGACTGTTTTTTCCTTTCTCAAATCATGCCAGTTTCTATTCCAACCATCGGGGCCATCAAGATTAAAAGGTTTTTCATCAGAAAATATAAACATTTTCCAGTTCACATCGTCAGCAATCCACTTATGCACAGCTTGTATTCGCTTCTTTTTATGTTCAACCTTCAACGCTGGTTTTCTATTCATTTTAACGTACTTTGTAAAATCGCAGTTCTTCAAAACTCTTACGATTGTTGACTTTGAAATGTCTTTTTCAAAAGTACGCTCAATTTCTGAAGCAGACATCTTTTGAATGACAGCACAGCTTACGATGATTCTGCGATCTCGCTCATTCAGTTTTGGTTTTGGATCAGATCTTTTAATACCGAATCATTTAATCCACGATTGATAACATTTTCAACAGCAATTTTAGACCTTTTAATTTAAGTGGCAATCCGCCGCAAAGACATACCTTTTCCGCGAAGAAACCACACTTTTCTCACTTCCGAAGTCGTAAGTTCTTTCCCACGCGGCATTTTGACTGATGCTTGTTTCTGAAGTTTTCTAACTTTATATATAGATTCAGATAAGGACCGCAGTTAAAAATAACCATATTTGTATGAGATATTTTGATCATATGTAAACTAAAGCAGCAAAATCTTTGATGTCCTTATAATTATGAACCTCTAAAATTTTATGAAAATTGTGATTTAACCCATTTTAAACTTAATTTTTGATATTCATAATTTGATAAAGGATTAAATTTTGCTTTTATGGCAGACTCAACAAGTATGTATTCCTCTTTATTGTATACAGTAAAGGTTTAATTCAGTATCCCAAAATAATCGACTGTCCTTATAATTATGATCCGCACTGTATAGTCATGAAAAACTGTTAAATTAGACACGGAAAGTCATGAATTTGGGACTGTCCGTTTTGGCAGAAACCCTATATTGTTACTCGCGTGATTTCCTCTTTTTTGATTTTGGCCACTTTCACCCCTGACGATAGAAAATAATGAAAATATAGTGGATTTTGGCTAAAAAGAAGTTTAAATTATAGCTGAATGCTATTTTTAGTGAAATTTAATTCTAATGTGTATAAATTTTATGTAGAAACTTGACAATATTCAAAACCTTTTTTTTTAAGCACATGAGAAATTGTCCAACTGCAACCAGACCTTTTCTTTCGAAACACGACACGCGAAATTATCTGCCAAGCGTTTGTTTGGGTTTATTATTGAAGCGATTAATGCCTTCACTTGATTTTGCATTGGTTTTCGATGCGTCAACAATACTATCTCAGTATTCTACACTTTTATTTGCGCCACCCTGTATAATGTATATTATTATTCACTTCACAGTTCACACATCACCTCGTTAATACAAGGGAATGTATATTGTTACATCGAAATTCGAAAAAAAAGAGGAACGCTAATTTTCGCTGTTCTTTTTTTTTTATATCCGAATGAATTAATTAAACATACTGGTATTTATAATTTCTTTGAAATTTTATAAGCACTTTGAAGATGAAAATTGTTTAGTTAAATGTGAAGAAGAAATTCAGATTTTTCAACCCATTAATTATGTTTTGAATGATAGCAGATAGACAAATTTCAATTACAGTTACTTCGAAGAGAACTGCTACTCTTGGAATGCTTTTTGCCACAAGAGGACGCTCTGTTTGCCAAGTGAATACTGTTTCTGAAAAGCGTAGAAATTACTTTCCAAAAGATAGATAGATATTTTCTTTGTAAAAACAGTTTGAACAATGTATAGCTGCCCTGTTTAAGACTAAATGTAGTTATTACTCAAACTGGCTTATTTTCGAACGCAATTATAAATATTTCACTAAAGTTTCATTACATTTATTACACAGATGAATAAAATACATTTTATTTACTATAAAGACGTTCGATTGGAGCATGTTTGGTTTACATTTTCAAAAATAACGACAGAGGAAGTGACTTTTTCCCCCTTTTCATATTTGTCCGTTGTCATTTAAAGAATTTTTTATCTTGGATTATTATTTATTCTATTAAGAATTTAGGCAGCCTTAAACCCCCATTTCACGCGGTGCTCCTTCTACACGGAACTTCCTTAGGACTAAATTTGAAAAAACAGGTGTGGGAAAATTTTCCGTTGAATTTTTTTGTGCAAGCACGAAAAAGTTCTGCGACGAGATATAGGTAGCCAATCAGCATCAAGTATAGCTCTGACGACTAGTTGGAGAAATTTTATTTTTCCAAATGGAAAAATATCTACTTTATGCTCGCCAATATTGATTTTTGTAGTCTGCTCAATTTAGATTTTACCACGCGCTCACTACGGAATTCAGCTTACAACATGAGTAAATGAAAGTCCCACCAACATTCACGTGGCCAATGGCCTGCTGACTTGGAAGTGGATTTGCCAAACGAACTTCAAAAATATCGACATTTCAGAAGATTAATGAAAACTTAACCCTCAATACAAAGATAAATTAACATACTTCTCCTCAACACCATTTTCGGACCCAAAGTTTCTTTTTTTTTTTCGTTCTTTTAATTTAAAGACGAAGCAAGTTGCATAATATTTAGGGCAATTAATGCCTTTTGTGAGTGAAGACGATAAGTGGCCAACCATGCTTCCTTTATTTTGTTCTTATCAAAACCGTGCGTATATCAACCGTGCGTCCCAATGGAAAACAGCCAATTTTTGGCGCCTTGAAAATGCACTTGGTCTTCCTGTGTGCTTGCTCTCACCATACTTTAAAGGTTCTTTCAATAAATTAATGACTACCGTTTTAGAACTACCGATGGACCTAAAAAAGACCTGCATCACCCATTCTACACGCTTTCATTCTAAGGTTTTACGTAGGACCATTGATTCGGCCTCACCATCGATATCAATACCAAATATGAAGATTAAAGTAACCCTTAATGCATTGTTAGGTTGCCTTTTTTTATTTTCTGCTTTCTTGGATCACAGAAAATTTTCATATTCTACAAAAAAATTGCCGACCTTATACTTTTTTCCATCAGCCGAAACGATCCATGTTTAACACGTTGACTGCGGCGATAGAGATTAAAAATTGGCATCGATAGAGGCTGATTTGAAGTAGAAGATCATCTTGTTTTTTAAACCTGTTCGTTACAATAAAAATTAACTATCTGTTCTTCATTTCCAAAAAAAAAGTAAAAATCTTAGTTCGAGGTCGTAAAAGTACAAGGCTAGGTTGAATTAACGTCGCTAACTGAAGCTACACGACAGGTAGTCGTAAAAATACGAGGCAATGTTACTGGCCTTTTCCGATCGAATAACTCATCAACTTTCACTAATCATTGAATTGAAAGCCAATAACCAGATTTGTTTCAGTGATTAACTTGCTATGAAATCATCACTAATTTTTCATTACTCATATTTTTTGCTTTGTTTTTGTTTGAAAAAATTACAAAAATAAAACAGACTATTTGCAATTTTTAATAGCTAGATAGTTCAATATAAAACTAAACCGCACTGCGAAATGCAGTTTGTCTGGTCGCCCTTTACTTGAACCGAAAGATTTAATTTCCTCGTAATTTGAAATTGAATGTACTCTTTGAAATCCTCAAGTATTATTCTGAGCACAGTGGGATCGGTTGCAAAAGTGTAAAATCTAATATTCTACTTTCTATATCCTCAAATTGATCATCGAATAATCTTAAATTTGCTTGAGGTGAACCAGGGAGCGGGCGCGCGTAACATACTCAAGGATTTTTTTTACAACTAATATTCTTATGTTACTTATAATTTTCAAAGTTCTCCAAACGTTTAGACTCGGTTAGAAATTCACTCGATCAACTTATGTTCTAAATTTATCTACTGCAGAGATACCCCTAAAAAAATAATCACCATCAAAATGTGTCGTCAATAGCCCGCGCCTGCTCCCGGGTAAACATAATTCAAATAGGTGACAAATAGCGCAAATACTGCAAAAGCTTCAAGAATCCATGAACGGAAATTTATCAGTCACATCTGGAATTACTAGGTGTCAATTAAATATCATGCAAAAGGTAGATGAAAGAGCTAGATCATGTAGTTTGTGTCACCACTAGACCATCACGTTTATCGAGTTTACAAACGAACTTGAACTCTTAAGAACGGTTGGCGAAATGGTACTATGAATTTTATCAGAATGTGCTGTTATCGATGAATCGGAAAAGCAGGACGCGCTGGCGCGTCCTCAGCATCCGAAGTGTTAATATGACCAAAAAGTTCGATTAATTTAAATTAGATTTTAATTATAGTGTATAATAATGATAAATCATTTGTATACTTTACATTTGAATTGCTTTCCCATCCGACAAATTTGCATAAATACGAGTTTCACTGGTTATTTCTTCAACCTTTTAACTTTTTCCAGGGCTGTAGTAGTTTTCCTTCTCCAGTCAACAATTTTTAGGCTGAAAATAAATGTTCGAATTGACAACTTTTCGCATTATTTGGCGAATAAAAGCAAAGTTTAACACAGTGACAACGCATTTCTTTTTTAATGTTTTTTTTTTGAGGGCATATTACAATATACAAATAAACGTACATATTTTAACCCTAAATCGTCGTTATTAGCAAGCCGATTGATTGGCAATTCAAGGCACTGAACATTTAATATTTTATAAACTAGTTGTCGTTATAACCGAATCTGACTGTACATAATCATTGAATGAAATTCCTTCTGGTTTTCGAAACATCAGGTCATTTGCCCGGTAGCTTAGTAAAGTAGGTCGCTGACAATATTCAAAACATGATATTTTTTTTAAAAGCGCAGATGAGAAATTGTCTCCAATTGTAATAAGACCTTTTCTTTTGAAAAACGACACGCGAAAAGTGAAATAATCTGCCAAGAGTTTGTTTGGGTTTAATATTGAAGCGATCAATGTCTTCACTTGGCGAACTTGTTTTGGCATTGTTTTTCGATGCGTCAACATTACTATCTTATTCTTCAATCTACGACGGAGATGCTTTTATTTCAGTCATCCTGTATATTCCTATCATAGAGCTCTTAATTAAAGTATTAGAGTGGGCGATCACGTGACCTCCAATGCTAACGACGGAACGAGGATGGAGACAGCAATCTTGGAGATGGGGCCCAAAATTGGTGTGGTATGGGGAAAGTGTTGCCAACGGAGTAGAAAAGTGCTTAGAAAAAATAAAAAAATTCTAAAATATTCAAAAAATACCATAAAAATACTATCTGCATTTTGGAATATTTTTACGACTTTAAAAGAAATTTAAACGCTTTTCTAGTATTTTTATAATATTTTATTTTTGTAATTGTAGAATGAAATTTATTTTTTCGTTGCATTCTTTTTCTTTATGTGATGGCAACTTGCCGCCACATTAAGAAGAAGGATACTCGGAAAAATAAAATATAATTCTAAAATTACAAAAAGAAAACAATATTATAAAATACTAGAAAAGCGTTCCAAAATGCAGCTAGTATTTTTATGTTTTTTTTTAAAAAACTATTTTAGAATTAAATTTTTCTAAGCACTTTTCTACATAAAGAATTGGCAACAATTTGAAGATGGTGGTCTCCACGGTCGTCCCCAGAGACATAACATAGAGTGGACTGCGCATTGGCAAACCTAAAGTGTCCTAAACATCTAACTTACACAGTCACATGACTGTGTCGCGTTTGGCTCGCATCTATAGCGAGTTTACCATTTGGCGAGTTTTTCCACAACGACCTGAACACAGAGGCCGACAATCTAATGTTATGATAAAGAAGCTTGGAAAGGAGCAAGGATGAATCGCTAGTATTTTAAGATCCTCTTAAGATTATTTCTTTGATTTTGTGCGTCTATTTAAGATTACTTGAACAATTGAATGTGGACTCTTTATTAAAAATTAATTTAAAAGAACATTAGTAGGTTTCTGTAGTGTTGCTGTAATATAAGTTTTTATTGACATGGTGAATATTTTCTGCCGTCTCTATAACTTTCGTTCTAACGGTCCGATTTTTTTAAAAAAAAATCAAATATATATATTTTTTGAAATATTGCTTCTTCCTTTATTTAAAAAAAAATCAAATATATATATATATATTTTGAAATATTCTTCCTTTATTTCACCTGGAATAAATCAACTTTCTAAAACACATCAACGTATTCCAAATTAAACAAATGCTCTACTTTTTAAATATAAATAACTCAAAAACTACGATTGCAAAAACAGGTTTCGTTTTGACCAAATTGTAAAAAAAAATATTCTACTTCTAAGCTGTCAATGTTCAGACCATTAATTTAATTGACTTGGCCCAAAATATTTATTATAATTAGAGTTCTAACAACGTACTTGATTTAATCATGAATATGATTCTTCAGTATAAAAGAGCTTTTAGAATAAATTCCCTCGATAGAAATTATAGTTTATGACGAACACACAATTACTAAATGTATGCAGAACTAAATAAATTTTACCCGTGAAAGTGTGACTAATCCTTTTTTATACCCCTCTTTACAATTAGGAATTCACAAGCATTTGGCATCTTGCACAAAACGTTACTGAATTAAGAGTACAACATTCACGATTGTTAACATGATCAGAGATTAAAAGAATGCAATTAAATATTTATTATTTAAGCCAAAAGAGAAAAATTCCAACAATGCTCAAAAAATCGTCTGCAAAAACATTAAAAAAAATTCCAGCTGCCGTGATTGGTAGAAACCCACGTGACATGGATATTGATGGTAGTCTCCACTTCGGTTTGCTAGCTGATATTCAGGTCTTGCGACAATTTGGAATAGTTCGTAACGAAACGGTAGCGTTAAGTTGCCATATGTAGCAACCTTTCCCCTCTTGGCGATTTATGATGTTTAAGACATAATGCTAATGTGCAAGGGATAGCGGTTTTTTAGAAAAACTGGTTTTAAATTTTCCATCGGTTTTTCCCTAAAAAACCGGTTTTCGGTACCGTAGGGCCTCATACGAAAAAAACCGGTTTTCAATCAAAACCGGGACCAGCGGTTTTTTGAAAACCGGTTTTGGTTTTCCATCCCTAAGCTGCTTTACTATGAATGCGCAGTCCACTCTATGTTATGTCTCTGGTCGTCCCGTGCGTCGTTAGCATTAGACATCTTGTGATCTTCCACTCTACTCCAATACTTTCATTAAGATCTCTATATGATTCCTATTTAAGTTAATACACCACCTCTGTAGTAAAGGTGATGTTTGTACATTTTAAACCAAGGGAGTTAGTAAAAATCATTGTTCGAAATTTTTATTAATGCCAGAGAATTTATTAAACATACTGGTAACTATAATTTCATTAAAATATTATAAGTACTTTGAAGATGAAAATCGTTTAGTTTTATGTGAAGAAGAGATTCAGATTTCTTGACCTATCAAGGATGTTTTGAAAGAAAGCAGAAGTCAAATTTCAATTCCAGTCACTGCGAAGACCATTGCTATTCTAGGAATGCTGTCTTCCACAAGAGGGCGCTCTATTTTCCATGTGATAGATGTTTCTGAAAAGCGTAGAGATGGTTTTCCAAAAGATGGATATTTTTTCTTTGTAAAAAGGGTTTGAACAATGTATAACTGTCCAGTTTAAGACTAAATGTAGTTAAAACTCTAACTGGCTTCCTTTCAAACACAATTATAAATCTTACCCTAAAGTTTCATTATTTATTACACAGTTAATAGACCGAGAGCCCAGGGCCCCCAGACCTAAGTCATTTTGGCAAGGATGAAATGTACGTGATTAGGTTCGGTTTTCATTTACTTTTAGTGTATGCATACCCGTTAGAGTGGACCGACGGCCAATTTAGAGGTATCGGGTACAAAAAGTAGGTAAAATATAAGTTAATCTAAGTCATTTTAGAAAGGCTGATTTTTACATATGTTTTAGAAAATAATGTTAAAAGTGCATAATAAATTTCCCAGACCCTTTCCGTGGGCCGATATTTGTCCCAGACGCTTTAAAAGTCTTCATCAAGCTTAGACTTTGTCAATCACATCTAGCGGCATGAGATGGCGCTACAACCGTTCTCGGACATCAAGGAAGGGAAGTTAAGCAAAAAAGAACTATGTGTCTATTGGATATATGGTTGGTTGACTTATATTCCGGTGAACGAATATCGTATCGATTTAATTGAAAAAAAAATCGAAAATGGATAAATAAACAAGTTGTCATAGCTGTCTAGCTTACTACATTTTCACATCTCCAATAATCAAGCACACAAACCGGAATATATATGTCAATCAACCAACCATATCTCCAACAGGCACATAGTTCTTTTTTGCTTAACTTCCCTTCCTTGATGTCCGAGAACGGTTGTAGCGCCATCTCACGCCGCAAGATGTGATTTACAAAGTCTTCCTAAATGACTTAGGTTAACTTATATTTTACCTACTTTTTGCACCCGATACCTGTAAATTGGCCGTCGTCGGTCCACTCTAACGGGTATGCATACACTAAAAGTAAATGAAAATCGAATCTAATCACGTACATTTCATCCTTGCCAAAATGACTTAGGTCTGGGGGCCCTGGGCTCCCACTCTATAACGACGACGTTCGATTGAAGCATGTTTGGCTTCCGTTTTTAAATATAAAGACAGTTGAGCATGACTTCTTTTCCCTTTAAAAGTTATTCTAATAACAAACTTTTTTTTAAAAAAATCATAGTGTCATCTCATACAGTTTTTGAGAAAAATATTCCTAAAGTTAGTAAAATTAACATCGGGTGAGATAGAACCATATCCGACTCCCCTTAGAAGTTACTGATTTTGGCTAACGTTTGAGTAGTTCTATCCTTACACTTTGAAGCCAGGAGAATGTAATAGATATAAGTTCTAAAAATAAATGAAGATACTATTTGAAGGCGCGGTAACACTTCTCAAACACTTGCGCTTCCAACACCAATTTGAGCATGACCTTGATATGTTCAAGGTAAAAGTTTAACACGTAGTACATTTTGCTGAAGCTGGCGTTCAAGGTCACGAACCCATCTTTTTTCGGTTTTTCTTGCCAACTTCAAAGGAAAGGGTTACCATAAGGTAAATAGCAAAAATCTTGGCGGGTTATCTCCTTTTTAAGTGATCCTTGAAAAGTTATGTAAAAACATCACATTGAATTGATGAGTTTTTTTATTTAAAGCAATCATTATTTTGAAAATAAAATTCAAGCACATGAATGAAATTTAAAATTTGACACTGTAAAATATGTTGATGATAAAATGCTTCTATGTTAATAAAAGTATTAAAACTCTTATTTATATCTTACCCGTAATCAATACAATTAATTTTAAAACAAGATTTTGTATTAAAGTACTGAATCGGTTGGAGTAAATAGCTTAATCAGTTATTTTAATACAAATACAATACCCGATACTTCAAATTTTCTGCCGCGAGTGTATTAGTTTTTTTTAAAATTTTACTAAAAATTGCAAACTTTTCCTTTTGGGTTGAAAAATACTAAACAGAATTATTATTAAAGAACCCATAAAGAAGTGTTATATATGGTTATGGGTAATTAATGCCTTTTTCCCTATGGCAACTTGATAAGACATTAAAAAAAACCCTTTAATTTAATTATATTTTACTTATTATATCAGTCTAGAACGCTGTTGGCCTTTCAAGTTTTAGCTTCGCTCCCCAACGAAATTTGACGTGTCGGGGAGCGAAATTCACGGGGACGGGGGCTTTCAAACGAATGTGGAATGGTGAATAATCTCCTCTGTTTATAAACAAACCGAAACATGGGAGTGATCCCACAACGATCATGCAGCTTTCATTTCACTCTCAAAAATGAATGCTCAAAAACTACGAAATTTTCCTTAATTTTGAATATTCCGCTACTGGTAAATGCTCCGAGTTTTCGTTTCCTCAAAGTGAGGAAATTTGAATGGTCATTTTTATGAGGATTTGAATGTCGTATAATCTAAAGAAATATTTTGTCATTTTTGAGCACGTGAGTACAGCAATGAGATTCTGTTTCCTCAAAATCAAGATACAGAATCGTCAAATCGCGATTGTAAAAGTAAGGATTCGCGTTTACTCGAAAGTCACGTGATAGTTTGACGAAACAATCCTCAAAATTAACGAAATGAGGCTTGAGGATTCATGAATCGTCAAAAATGAAAGTGTTATTTCTGAGAGTGTTGACTCATGGTTTCCAAATGGGCTTGTAGCAATAAGCTTGTGTTCGATTTTTTTTTTACTTGTATGAGACCGAAAATCTTCTTTGGAATTCCGGTCATATACATCATAAAAAAAAACGATTAGATGATGCATGGGCAAGAATAGCCAAAGGTTTATGATTGACAGCAGCAATCAAAATTTCTTCGTCCATATTTCCGTTGATATTCCACAAACACTGAATAAAATCGCCGCGTTATACAATCACTCACCAACTAAAGGTCAAATCATTCAAGGGCAAATGTAGCTGACTGACAGGTTCCAACAATATCACTGTTTGAAATTGGTGCGAATATTTTTTTAAAAATAATTTAACACAAAATATTCGACGAAATTTCAAAAAGGGGGATTATAGAAACATGTAATTCATCTACATCTATCATTTAAAAAAAAAACTTTTGCAAAAAATATTCAATACAGTCCGAGAAATGTGGCTTTGAAAATATTTTCCCCCCATTGGATTAACAATGAGGCACCTTAGTTTTGGGACCTGCGATTAAGAGGGCTCATTCCTCCCTTAAGAAGTAGATTGAAATGTTTTGAAAAGATAAGCCGTCGGAAAGTCGCGCATCACTAAATTCCAAACTCCTTTCGAACCGATTCAATGAATTTGCCTTTTATAAACGACTCTTAAAAGAGCTATTAAAACACTCGCGACCGCATCAAAACTTTATCTACCGAAATCTCCAATTCAACAGCGAAACTTTCAATCAGCATAAACTGCTGAATAAAATAACGAACAAATTTTAGAAACTCACTATTGGCAATTTGAATGCTCTCGTACTTTAACCCTTTCAGCCCCAATGACAATTTGGCATCATCATTTTAGAATTTTTTCTCTGATCATTGATAGCCATTTATGATATCAAAAGATAGCACATCATTTGATTCTTCAAACTTTTTCTATTAGAAAATATTTTTTATTAATCCCAATAAATGTCTGTCTAATTATTATTTTTAATTATGATCAGAAAAATGATGATGCCAAATGGCATCACTGGGACTGAAAGAGATAATTCCGCTTAATATTTGTACTTTCAATTAACTAATATGAAACATTAGGTTGGTTGGTAAACATATATTTTCAGGCTTGTGTGCGTGGTCAGAGACCCGCTTATAAACCTTCGTCAAGTAAGACAAAACACAACACTCACATACACATACGCGACTGATGCTGCCATCCATCGCGCGCCACTTTCACAATTTAGACATGTCCTTGAAGGGGAAGGAAATAGTCTCCAGGGACCGTGGGAAACTGCGCAATGACTGCATGCCACAGGACTTTCGGACCCAACAGATTTAACGAGCACGTACTCCGCGTATACTCGACAAACACAAACATCCATGCCTGATCGGGATTCGAGACGGAACCAGAAGCTCCACAGGCTAACCACTGCGCCACCGGGTCGGCAACATGATGTTATATGAACGTGCATTGCGACTTGGTAGAAAATCCGAAATGGAGACTTTACGTTTTCAGCGCTTTGTGGAGGGTGCTCATTCTAAAAAAATTGTTTTTTAATATTGTTCCGCGTCCGTCTGTCTGAAATTTCTCTTCACCGCGAACAAGAGCTAAGGTCGTCACATTTGGTTTACGAGTTTCTATGCAAAAACCGAGCTTAAGTTTGCAGCAGAGAAACGTACTGAGCTGAGGAAACTGGGTAAACAAAGCGGCTGGCCCCGAAATTTCGCAAACTCTGATTGGCTGCTCCTATGACCCTGATATTCGTGCGCCCTGTTACGTCAAAATTGAAAAAAAATTAAAATTACACTCTAACTGAAGCTAAACAAATAAAAATAATAAATTTATGTCTTGAAATAACAAATAAATTTGTTTATTGAATGTTAAATACCTTTTTTTGTATTCGATTCTCGCACTCGAAAATGATAACTATTTACCCTTTTTCTCGTAGAACATTTGTATACTGCAAACTTAAGGTCGGTTTTGGTTTAGTATACTTGTAGGACATAACAATAAGGTTTTCGAGAGAATCCAGCTTGCGCAAATTGAAGCTTCAATAAAACTTTTGGTTTTAAAGGGGTCCGATACCTCAGAATTTTTTATTATTTTTGTTTTTGTACTTACACATTCCAATTTTTTTTTCACTTGTTAAGCATGTATTAAAAACACAATTCAGCTATTAAAATTTTATATAAGTCCGTTAGGTTTTTTGAAAAATTAAATTTATGTTAAATTTTTAAAAATTTTCAAATCCCTATTTCTTTTTTATTTTTCAATATTTTTAAACACACATTTTTATACAACATTTGAAAGATAATTCAAACCAAAGTATGCATTTATATTTCAATTGAAAATAACAATATTTAAAAAAAGTATTTGTAGCAATTTTGCCAAAAAAAATGCAGGAAAAAAAAAGGAAATTTTAACTTTAGGAATTTTTTTAAAAAATTTGTGCGACAGATATCGAAAATCCAAATGCATACTTCGGTTTAAAATTTATTCATTTGTCTATGAAAGAAAAAAAACATTAATGTACTTATAATATTAAAAAAAAGCCTAAGCATTTTTAATAATCTTAAAATTGAAAAAAAAAAAAAAAAACGCGAACAGAGATATGAGCGTTTTAAGTTTACATTTAGTGGAGGGTGTCCTATTCAAAAATTCATAATTCAAAAACTAATGCGTATTTTTTAAATCGGTTTCTTCTAAAATGTTGGGAATATCTAAACATAATTTTAAAATATTAAAAAAAAAATGGATTTTTTCGCGATTTTGAGGTATCCGATCCTCCTAAGCGTAAATGCTGAAAAACATAAAAATTTACAGATTTCCAATTTGGTAAACGAATGTTAATTACTTACTCTTCTAAATTTTCCAAAAAGAATAAGCATATAACACAATTTTTTATATAGAAATACAATGGTAAGTCTATCTTATCGTAACTGCATCAAGTATTAAAAGTTTAAAGAGCATGAAGAACAAAACCCACATTCTCCAAAGTATACCTATAAAAGATTACGGACCAACCCTTCTTTTTTGATTTCGTAGAATTGAATTAACAATCGTCGAACGTCGCCGATAAACGGATTTGACCCTAGTTGGTTGGTTGGTAAACATATATTTTCAGTCTTTTGTGCTTGGTCAGAAAAGATTGGCCCTATATCTAACTTATATACTATGTATAATGTAAGTTTTGCCAATATATCTTTCATATATATCACTGGTGTGATAAATTGTTGGAGTTTAACCTAGTATGATTGACAGCTAAGTTTATGAGCTTTGAAAGCTCTAGCACATCACCAAAAGTCATTAGTCATCCATCAACGCCAGCTTATATTTGTTTTTCATTAATTTTTTAGTTAAAATTCCTAGGTTTATTAATTTCCTTCACTTACATCATTCATATTTGAGTAATATTTTTCTGCCAGTTGACTATATCGGGCCATTCCACGGTAACTGACTGACATTCGGAAGGCGAAATTACAATGTTTTACAAAATAGCGGGACAATTATATAGTTTAAAAAATTAAGTTTGGTATAATTTAAAGGAGAATTTTTAGCTGAATTCAAATATGGTTTGCAATTTTAGATAGCTCTTATAGAAATTTTTAGAAAAATTATTGAAGTTGTGGTAACTGACTGACATGTCTGCAACCTTCATTGACACTTCAAGTTATTTAATATAATTTTTTTTTGAATATAAAATAAGTGGCTTTTAAAAGTCAGGCCTATATATAAGTGCAAGAAAAGAACTATCCAGCACATCAATTTTTTATATCAAAATATTGAATCCTGTAAAAACACCAGATTTTAGAACGCCATGGTAACTGCCTGACATAATGGTAACTGACTGACATCTTAAGAGTGGGTGTAATAAATGCATCCCATTACAAGAAATTTTGCTACTTTTGATTTGGGTAAGAGAGTTGAATGTTAATTTATAATGTAGGGAACAATTTAATTATAATTTTCTTACAAACTTATGGAAAGTTTAGGGAAAATATATATTTCCAAAGTGTAAGAATTTAACACTTAATATTTTGGAATTTCTTACTTTTCGTTTAAAACCTTTTTTTTTCTATAAAAAATATTCAAACAATGAATTTCAGTGTGTTAAAATAGAGATTCCAATCTTTGCATCACATAAGACACAAAGCAAAAATCACATATGACACGAAGTATTTACTTAATTTTGAAATTTTGGTATTGACATTTTTATGGAATTGCCCTATCAGGATTCAAAGTTTAGCGGATTGAAACTAGAGAGAAACTAGTTTTAGTCACTGGGAACCATATTTTTTGCTGAAAACAATCGCCACCTTTTTTCCCCCTAAAATTGTGCACCTGCTTGTGAAGCAAAATTTCAATCCCCGAGCTACACCAAGAGTAAATATTATATTCAAAACCATCGCGATTTCTTTTTAAGGGGGTTCAGTATGTTGTATATCGGTAATGTTAAATTGGCCAATTGCAATGTACCTTTTCACAATAACTACTGATCAGATCATCTTAAAATTTTCTCTGTGTGTTATACCAACCTTATATATTAATCTGAAGTTAAAAGTTTTTTGTAAATGACTGTTAGATTTTTTTAAAAATAAAATAAGTTTTAAAGTACCCAAAAAATAGTGAAATTTCTCACTTTTTTGCCCCATAAAATTTTTTTCACTTTAGTTTTATTATAATTTATAACCTCAGATTAATCTATACTATGTATTACATCATATAAAAAAATTTACGAGAAAACATAGCATAGTTTTTGAGAAAAGGTACATCGAAGTTCAAAAAATCAAATTCTGAGAAAAACGTGTTTAAAGTTTTTATTGTTAACCCATATCCTTACGAAGCCATGACATTAAATCGGCTTTTAATGTCAAAAATATTTTTCCAATCATCTTGATACTTTGTGACATTATTAATAAAGGTTGTAATAATATTTTAAGCCAATAATTGTCGTTTTGATTTTTTCACCGATTTTTGGGTACTGAACCCCCTTAAACGGAACAAAAAGTAACAACAAAAACAAACAGTATTCAATGGAGTATCATTCCATATAAAATTCTCGTTAAAAGAGTAATAAAGCAATTACATCCCTCCTACCACCGAAACGTTTAGCTACCGATTCCTCTCAATCCGAGATTATAAGAATCTGCATAAAACTGCTAAATAAAATAACAATCACTTCAAGAGGCGGTGGCCATTTGCAGAAGCCCTTCGCCGTTCAATAATTTTATAGAAAGCTCAGGAATGGGGGGGGGGGGGGGGCATTACATAAAACGGGGTATGTCGCCAGCGTGGGTCCGAGTGGCGCCTATAGGCGACGACTAGGCGCCCCCCTCCCCCTTTATCCATCTCTTAATCCCCCCCCCTCGTCATAGCTCCCCATCCTCCTTTTAGTTCGATTGTCTCCTCTTCCCTTGCTTCGGGTCGTTTTAATGTGTGGTAATTGTAGGGTGCAGTTGTTTGAGGTTTGTGTTCTTTTTTTTTAAATACACTGCTCACAACAATTAGGGGAGCGCATGGTTTAAACTCTTTCAACCCCAATGTTTCCACTTGGAATCATGAACTTGCGATTTTTTTTCTCACTAAGTTGAGCTTGCACTAATTTATCGTTAGATGGAAGAATCAAGTCTTTTGAGGATGTAAATAATGTTTGTTTAAATAAAATAAAAATATGAAAACATGGTAAAATAAAATTCAATCGCAAAAAAAAAATTATGAAATAAATTGACCCTAAATTCTTCACTCTTCCATTCTCAGATGTTAAAAATTATTTTACTTCTTTTTTGCAAATAAAATTTTTTAAAAATTATTGTTATAATTTATTCTTAATTTTTATACCAATTTTCCCCCTTAAATTTTAGTTAAAAAATTAATATTTTTCCTCCCGTTTTTTACCATTTCATTCTGGATGTATAAGGATCTATTTCACAAATTTTAGAATGAAAAACAAAGCGCTGAAACTGAAAGGGTTATCGAAAGAAAGCAAAATGCTCCCCTAATTGTTTTGAGCAGCGTAGAATTTGTTTTAGCACAAGGGTGGCTTACGTAATGGATTTTCATAAAAGGCGCGTTCACATGAGCCATCGAATCCGTGGATTGAAGAGCAAACTCAACAATTTTTCCCTTTTGGGGGCTTTCTCCCAGTCAGAACCGGAATTGCAGGGCTCATTGGGGGGTTTCGCAAATCCTACAATGAAGGAGGGTTTGATGTTTCATACCATGGATTCGGCCACATACTATCATTTGAATTAGCATTCCTGCTCGACCTCTTCTTCCCCAATGGGGATTTAGGTATTCCGTGGATTTGATGGCTCATGTAAACGAGCCTAAAATGTACAAATTTGAAGATTTAGAGTTTTATGGGATTTTTTGTGTGATGTTTTTAGTTTCAGACTTTTTAAAAAATATATAACTAATATCAAGTATCAAATTTTAAAAAAATTATAACTTTACAAAAAACTAAACTCCCCGACGCAATAGCCCATTACTGGACCAAGGACTGCCGTGTCCATTTCAGCTTTCGTGACCTAGGACTCTGGCGGGCTCGGCATATGTCCCGGTAAGGTGGTCTGCCTCACGCGGAACTCCCAGTGTTTAGTTCCCAAGCATGCTTGGTACCCATTTTATCGATCCTCTCAAGGAATGAAAGAGCTGACCAAGCACACTAACCTGAATAAAGGTCTACCAACTCACCAACCAACTTAACCAAAACAAAAGTAATTAGAGAGTAGGGAAAACAACATCGTATAGCTATTGCCAGATCCTCCGTGAAACAACCCCATAGCACATAGGGGAGAGCAGGGGAATCCCGCCACCTCGGGTAATGCCGCCACCCCTTGTATCTCGCCAGCGGTGTGTGTGGGAGGTTGGCTGTGAGCGCTGACCTGTAGCAGGAAACAAAGTAATTTGTAGTATAGACGCTAATGGCCGTGCGGTGAGTTGGTGAAAAGTTATTTAAAAAATACGGTTTTTAGTGATTTTCATCTAATCTTGAGCCTTCTGAAATTAAGCGATAAGTGACTTCTATCTCTAAGTTAGATAAATCAGTTATATATCATTTAAAAGAGTAATTATTTGGCTATTTTATCACGTCGTCAGTTTGGACGATAAGCTAACTACCTTTCTTTAAACAACCGTCTATTCCATTTTGTCTTACTGGGGTAATGCCACCACATCACTCTGGGGTTATGCCGCCACATGCAAAAGGATGGCGGCATAATCCGTAAAATAGAAATTTCATATATTGGCCCTACAACCTATTAGTTTTCGTTAGAGATGCCACGTATCCGAAAAAGAATAACTGCTGGTCAAATATACCAACGAAGCTTTAAAAAAACCTGCATAGTTAGTTGCACACAGAAAGTTAATAAAAGAGCTGTACCCTGTACAATTTACCATTCCAAAGTTAATTGAAACTATTTAAGTTCTATATGTATTGCTTTATTATGTAATTTTCCATTATTTATAGATTATTTGCTTTGTTTATGGATGTGGCGGCATAACCCCAGTGGTGTGGCGGCATAACCCCAGATACCGGGGTAATCCCGCCACTGTGCGAGCTTTAGAAAAATACAATTTTATTCCGTTTCTATTAAAAATTTAAATTTTAAAAAATCACTACAAGATAGGTTATGAACTGTAGTATGCTATAATCATTACAATTTACATTAATTGCAACACAATTCTGCATGAAAATTCAATTTCCCTTAAGGTGGCGCCATTCCCCTTCTCTCCCCTACGCATGGTGTTGGATTGAGAAAAAAAAATTTTAAACTTGCAGCATTTCGTTTGCTTAAATACGTGTTAAAGGAAATGCATTTATAACGGAATAATTTTACAATGATTACCTTTAAACTAAATATCAACTTTTAGTTGAGGGGAAAGTATCATTTTTGTAAATATCTAATTTATAGAACAAAACATATTGCGGTCGGGCTTCATAGCAGACTTAATCGTGAATGAAATACAACCAGACTTTAGCCCTCTAATGCATGATTTTTTTTTCATCCCGAAAAAATATATATACGTATCTTTAATACTCATACATTATGGGAAAAATACTGAAAAAAATTTAACTGCATTAGAATTTAAATAATTTCAATTTTTAAAATGTTTTCCATTTGACAAAAACCAACTACCAAATTACAATTTTGATAATAATGACTAGAAAACTACTAAATATATTTCAAAATAACCCTCTTTAACTATAATTAATTTTTCAAAACAATTTATTTGTATTTAGTACTAATATTATTATACTCTAAATACTGCCAAAAACGTAATTTCACAACACTTAATAACCTCACTCTTAAATTTTGAATACACTTTTACTACTGTCATCTATGAGGATTATTAGTAACTGAAACTTCAAAGTGGAATGTAATAGATGAAAAAAAGCACAAATTAGAGGGAGCTCTACATTAATAGAATAAAATGGATTACGTTACTTGTTGCCAAAAGGCAACTGTATGCATGAGAGGGTTAAAGTGAAATAGGGAATGAATCAACAACTTAAAGATTTAGAAGTAAAATAACAGGAGAAAAAGATAAACTTATTATTATTTAGCCCCATCAAACAGTTTTGGTGAACGATTCTCTTTTGATTTTGTTTTTCTCTTTTTTATTTACCCCCTCCTATAGTTTAGGTTTTGTTCTAAAGTAGGGAATGGGATAAGAAAGGGGGGGGGGATATATATTTTTTATTGTTGCGTTATTAATAATAAAAAAAAAGTTGTCCAGAGTTGCTTCAAATCGATTGAAGATTTAATTTGAAGAATGAAATTTTTGGAGCAAAAAAGTTCTTTTTTTGTGGGGGTACGTCTGATCGAGTTGCTGTGAAAGATTTCATGTCGCCTGGTCGCGTCGTGTCAAAGAAATTGCTGCGAATTTGTGTCCCGCTGTTTAGAAGTGATTTTTCTATAGTGGATCTAAAAAATGTTGTTTCAATATCAAGAATGGTCGTTGATGATAATTTCTTGAGTTTTTTTTATGTTATAATTTTTTTTTAATTACCCTTGAAGATTTTACCTAAATTAAAATGAGCGAAAATTGGTGCGTATTTTTTTTTAATTTAAGTGATTTTTCCCAAAATAATTGCTGTCTATTTCGGCACTTTATGGTCGATCTAAAAAATGGGTTTGTTTCAAGAAGTATCAAAAATTGTCGTCGATTTATTTAGTTTGATAATTTGTTGTGTCAATCATGTTAAAAAAATTTAATTCCCCTCGAAGATTTTACCTAAATAAGAATTTCCGAAGGTTTTTTTTTGTGGGTCTAAAAAGTGTGATTGTTTCAATAAATATTAAGAATTATCGTTAATAATTTAGTTTGATAATTTGTTTTGTCTTTTTTAGTAAAAATGTTTAAATCACCCTTGAAGATTTTAGCTAAATTAAAATTTGCGAGGATTAGTACTTTATTTATTTTTATAATTAAAGTGATTTTTATCTTTAAAAAAAATGCAGTCTCTATCAGCACTGTACGGTGGATCAAAAAAAAAAAAAAAATATTGTGAACAATAAATATCAAGAATGGACATTAATAAATTAGTTTGATGATTTGTTGGGTCATTCATCTAAAAAAAATTACTCTTGAAGATTTTAGCTAAGTTAAAATTTGCGAAGATAAGTACTTTATTTTTATAACTAAAGTTATTTTTATTTTTTAAAAAAAAACATGTATCAGCATTGCACTGCGGATCAAAAAACATATTGGAAGCAATAAATATAAAGAATTGTCATTAATAATTTAGTTTAATAATTTGGTCATTCATGTTATAAAAAATTTAATTACTCTTAAAGATTTTACCTAAATTAAAATTTGTGAAGTTGTTTTTAGTGGAAGTGATTTTTTTTAGTCTACAAAATGTGGTTGTTTCAATAAACATCGAGGATTTTCATTGACAACTTAGGTCAATTAGAAGAAAATCCTATCAATTAACGATTAACGTATTATATTTCATTTCAATTTTAGTGACTACGTTGCTTTGTGGGTAGAAATCACGAGCTCAAATCACTATTAAACAAAATTAGCTCAACATTAGTAATATAAATGATTAAATTTTTTTAAAATTTGGTTTTTAATCAAACTGAAAAAAAAAATCAATTTTTAATGCTAATATCTTAAATATGTATTAGTTAGTTACAAAACTCAGCAATAATTCATTTTTTTTTTAAATATAAAAAAAAATAAGCTAACAACGATATAAAGATCAAAATATGTTTGTTCAGTGAGGTTCTTTAAAAAATAACTCAGAAAATTAGTTTTATTAAAAAAATACGGACTTTTATTTTTAATTGTTTAAAAATATAAAATAAATGATTTATAAACTTTGGGGAGAAGTGTTACAAAAAGACAGGATGACGCGGCGCCCTCTAGCGAAATGTTTTGAAACTAAGACTCAAAGCTACGAAATATGTTTTATTCTCAAAATGGAGGAAAATTTAAATTGAGTTGTCCATGTCTTATGAATTCCAAGACGAAAATAATTGATGGTATCTGTTTAAGATTAAATATTGTCTTTTTTATCACGATTTTACCTTGTCATAACAGATTTTACTATACAAACTTTTATTTTTTATAAGTACAGATTAATAACTAATCAATAGCTCCAGAAGGATTTGTAGACTAAATGATACAAACTTTTAAGAGGTTCTAAAGAAAAATAATGTTTTCGTATAAGTTCAAATTTAACAACAAGTTATAAAAAACTAAAATAGCCTACATTCCTGTTACTAAAATTCTTACTGAACTTCTTTAACACAGTATCCAGTTGTAATTTAAACTTTTAAAAGCCAGGAATAAATTATTTTCATAAATTTTCTTTCGTAAATTAAATTAATATTATTTATCATCTGCTTGATATATTTGCAGTGCGAAGAATAATAATATATTTTTTTCAAATAAAGACACCAAAAAACGTCTCTAAATAAGATATATATAAATTTTAAACTAACTATATTTTCATGCAAAAAAATATAATGCCTTACCGCTTTGTAAGCAAAATCTGAACGATCATAAAGTTTCTCATTCTATTGTTAATATGGCACCAGCGATTTAAATAGCTCAATGTTTATCTTACAATCATTTATCTTTTTATCATTTATCTTCATTCTTTCCATGCTTGGCTAGAAGTTTTCAGATCGTTAAAATTTCAAATTTTTTGTTGACCATTTTATTTAGAAACTTTATAAAATGATCTCAGAGCTGCTCTTCAAAGTTCAAATTTAAGTTATCTACATTTTCTGGTCTCAAATTTTTTCTGCTTTCAATTTGTCTCATTTCTGAGTTTTAATATAAATGCATTTGGTATTAAGAAAACTTAAAAACGTAATTTGAAACCGATAAAGGAAATTATTATAGAGAAAATAAAAACAAAGACAAAACAGTAGATTTAAAAACATTCGATGATGCATAAAAAATATCAAGAACATGAATAAAAGAATTAAAAACAAACGATAAAAACAATTCAAAGGTCAATAAAAAGCTTAATCAGTAAGCATCTAAATTCGTTAAAACTAATGGTCATAAAACTAATCATGCATTTCTTAGGTGAAAGGTTCAATCAATAAATTGACCTTAACTAACAAATACGGGCTTTAAAAAATTAAAAAAAAAATAATTTTCTAACTTGAGTCTTTTTTTCTGCTTTTATATTACCTCATTTTTAAGTTTAAATATAAATGCATTTGTTTATAGTAGAAACGTAGATGTGGAAGGAAAAACGTCATAAATATATAAGTTTTTTTTTTTTAAAGTATGGCAGATGTCCAGACAAAATGTCTGCTTTATATTTTGCGGACTGGCATAATTCCAGTCAGTTCTTGCATGTGCCTTGCAGAGAATTTAAATTCGATTTGCGGGCTATTTCTTTCCCCCCCCCCCGAATATTTGACCTCAGCCAATAAAAAGCCAATTGGAAAAATATCTTATCAGAAATAACTTTTTATCCGAATGGGTTTCTAAATTTAATACGCTTTTTTATTGCATATTATTCTCATACACATCCATTAAGAATTTTTTGTAGAAAGTTCGCATTAAAATTCCGAAAGAAAGGTTTGAAACTTTTTTTGTTTGACATTTATTGATTCGTAAAGAAAGTAGGTTATAAAATAAATAAGTTTTTTTTATTTATTATAAAAAATCTATGGAAATTTTATGTTAAGGGAGTCCAGACTCGAAAATTGACCAAAAAACACATTTTGAGATTTTTAGCGGGGGATAATATTTCTTATGTTTTAAAATAGTACAATTTGGTAGACAATATGTCAATCAGAAGTACTTTAAATTATTTTTTTTTTTTCAAGATACTTTCAGCATTAAATATTGCTAAAAATTATACTTTAAACGCCATTTTCTCAAATTGCTTCTTTTTGGACAAATGTACCCTTTTCTCAGTAACTACTAAATATTCTGCTTAGATTTTTTTTGTTACATACACATTAAGTACTTTTACACAAATGGACATATGCTTTTAAAGAAATATTCATTAGGGGAAGGTGGGTTCCCTTGGACCTATTTTGACTTTTTAATTTTTAGTTTCTTAATTACTTGCAAAAAGTGAATCAAAATATTTTTACTAAATACTTTATGTTGTTATATACAACATATATTTATTTTAGCATGTTATTTAAATTATTTCAACTATTAAAAAAATAAATACAGAACAATGTAATTAGGACCAAGGTACACCACCGGCGGTGTATTGGTCCAACCGGTAGTGTACCTTGGACCAATTATTAATAGGTAGAGAGACTCGATTTCTAGTCCGAAAACATATTTATTAGCCACATAAAATTCAAAAATACATTTTACAACCTACTCTTATTTCTAGCCAAGATTGTAGTAATTGGTTATGTTAGGTCAATTGGCTTAGTAAGGGGTTTTATTGCCTTAGGGTTTTTTCGTGCACTTTTGGCTACAATGCGATCTTTCTCAGGTGTATCCGTTAAAATGCAGCATAAAATTAAACTGTCATTTCATACCATAGAAAAACATTCGGCTATCTTTCTGTCATAAATTTGAAAAAACAACTCAAATATATTTCCCCTATGTTTATAAAACTAGGCCTAAACGTAAAAAGGATGTTCTGCTTAGATATTTATTATAAAAAACATCTTTTTAGATGCGCAAGCAATAATTATTTTCCATATTATATCAATATGGTTAAAAATTTATAGGCCTACCATAAACCTAAATAAGTAACTACAGAAAAATTATATATCACACCATATAAAAATTTCTTACAAATTTCCTTTCTACATAATTTTACAAATCAGGGTTGCATATTAATAGCTCAAATACTTAATTTTTCAAAGGAAAAAATTTACTTGAATTTTAAAAAGGGTTTTCAACAATCTGAAGCACATAATACCTATAGTAGTGTACCTTGGACCAGTCCAAGGTACAACCACTATAGGTGATTATGTGCTTCAGATTGTTGAAATCCCTTTTTAAAATTCAAGTAAATTTTTTCCTTTGAAAAAAATTAAGTATTTGAGCTATTAATATGCATCCCTGATTTGTAAAATTAATGTAGAAAGGAAATTTGTAAGAATTTTTATATGGGTGTTCGATTGTGATATATAATTTTTCTGTAGTTACTTATTTAGGTTTATGGTAGGCCTATAAATTTTTAACCATATTGATATAATATGGAAAATAATTATTGCTTGCGCATCTAAAAAGATGTTTTTTATAATAAATATCTAAGCAGAACATCCTTTTTAGTTTAGGCCTAGTTTTATAAACATAGGGGAAATATATTTGAGTTGTTTTTTCAAATTTATGACAGAAAGATAGCCGGGATACAATAAATCTGTGAAAATTGAAAAATGTTTTTCTTGGTATGAAATGACAGTTTTAATTTTATGCTGCATTTTAACGGATACACCTGAGAAAGATCGCATTGTAGCCAAAAGTGCACGAAAAAACCCTAAGGCAATAAAACCCCTTACTAAGCCAATTGACCTAACATAACCAATTACTACAATCTTGGCTAGAAATAAGAGTAGGTTGTAAAATGTATTTTGAATTTTTATGTGGCTAATAAATATGTTTTTCGGACTAGAAATCGAGTCTCTCTACCTATTAATAATTGGTCCAAGGTACACTACCGGTTGGACCAATACACCGCCGGTGGTGTACCTTGGTCCTAATTACATTGTTCTGTATTTATTTTTTTAATAGTTGAAATAATTTAAATAACATGCTAAAATAAAATATATGTTGTATATAACAACATAAAGTATTTAGTAAAAATATTTTGATTCACTTTTTGCAAGTAATTAAGAAACTAAAAATTAAAAAGTCAAAATAGGTCCAAGGGAACCCACCTTCCCCTAATGAATATTTCTTTAAAAGCATATGTCCATTTGTGTAAAAGTACTTAATGTGTATGTAACAAAAAAAATCTAAGCAGAATATTTAGTAGTTACTGAGAAAAGGGTACATTTGTCCAAAAAGAAGCAATTTGAGAAAATGGCGTTTTAATTAAAGTATAATTTTTAGCAATATTTAATGCTGAAAGTATCTTGAAAAAAAAAAATAATTTAAAGTACTTCTGATTGACATATTGTCTACCAAATTGTACTATTTTAAAACATAAGAAATATTATCCCCCGCTAAAAATCTCAAAATGTGTTTTTTGGTCAATTTTCGAGTCTGACTCCCTTAACATAAAATTTCCATAGATTTTTTATAATAAATAAAAAAAACTTATTTATTTTATAACCTACTTTCTTTACGAATCAATAAATGTCAAACAAAAAAAGTTTCAAACCTTTCTTTCGGAATTTTAATGCGAACTTTCTACAAAAAATTCTTAATGGATGTGTATGAGAATAATATGCAATAAAAAAGCGTATTAAATTTAGAAACCCATTCGGATAAAAAGTTATTTCTGATAAGATATTTTTCCAATTGGCTTTTTATTGGATGAGGTCAAATATTAGGGGGGGGGGGAAAGAAATAGCCCGCAAATCGAATTTAAATTCTCTGCAAGGCACATGCAAGAACTGACTGGAATTATGCCAGTCCGCAAAATATAAAGCAGACATTTTGTCTGGACATCTGCCATACTTTAAAAAAAAAAACTTATATATTTATGACGTTTTTCCTTCCACATCTACGTTTCTACTATAAACAAATGCATTTATATTTAAACTTAAAAATGAGGTAATATAAAAGCAGAAAAAAAGACTCAAGTTAGAAAATTATTTTTTTTTTAATTTTTTAAAGCCCGTATTTGTTAGTTAAGGTCAATTTATTGATTGAACCTTTCACCTAAGAAATGCATGATTAGTTTTATGACCATTAGTTTTAACGAATTTAGATGCTTACTGATTAAGCTTTTTATTGACCTTTGAATTGTTTTTATCGTTTGTTTTTAATTCTTTTATTCATGTTCTTGATATTTTTTATGCATCATCGAATGTTTTTAAATCTACTGTTTTGTCTTTGTTTTTATTTTCTCTATAATAATTTCCTTTATCGGTTTCAAATTACGTTTTTAAGTTTTCTTAATACCAAATGCATTTATATTAAAACTCAGAAATGAGACAAATTGAAAGCAGAAAAAATTTGAGACCAGAAAATGTAGATAACTTAAATTTGAACTTTGAAGAGCAGCTCTGAGATCATTTTATAAAGTTTCTAAATAAAATGGTCAACAAAAAATTTGAAATTTTAACGATCTGAAAACTTCTAGCCAAGCATGGAAAGAATGAAGATAAATGATAAAAAGATAAATGATTGTAAGATAAACATTGAGCTATTTAAATCGCTGGTGCCATATTAACAATAGAATGAGAAACTTTATGATCGTTCAGATTTTGCTTACAAAGCGGTAAGGCATTATATTTTTTGCATGAAAATATAGTTAGTTTAAAATTTATATATATCTTATTTAGAGACGTTTTTTGGTGTCTTTATTTGAAAAAAATATATTATTATTCTTCGCACTGCAAATATATCAAGCAGATGATAAATAATATTAATTTAATTTACGAAAGAAAATTTATGAAATAATTTATTCCTGGCTTTTAAAAGTTTAAATTACAACTGGATACTGTGTTAAAGAAGTTCAGTAAGAATTTTAGTAACAGGAATGTAGGCTATTTTAGTTTTTTATAACTTGTTGTTAAATTTGAACTTATACGAAAACATTATTTTTCTTTAGAACCTCTTAAAAGTTTGTATCATTTAGTCTACAAATCCTTCTGGAGCTATTGATTAGTTATTAATCTGTACTTATAAAAAATAAAAGTTTGTATAGTAAAATCTGTTATGACAAGGTAAAATCGTGATAAAAAAGACAATATTTAATCTTAAACAGATACCATCAATTATTTTCGTCTTGGAATTCATAAGACATGGACAACTCAATTTAAATTTTCCTCCATTTTGAGAATAAAACATATTTCGTAGCTTTGAGTCTTAGTTTCAAAACATTTCGCTAGAGGGCGCCGCGTCATCCTGTCTTTTTGTAACACTTCTCCCCAAAGTTTATAAATCATTTATTTTATATTTTTAAACAATTAAAAATAAAAGTCCGTATTTTTTTAATAAAACTAATTTTCTGAGTTATTTTTTAAAGAACCTCACTGAACAAACATATTTTGATCTTTATATCGTTGTTAGCTTATTTTTTTTTATATTTAAAAAAAAAATGAATTATTGCTGAGTTTTGTAACTAACTAATACATATTTAAGATATTAGCATTAAAAATTGATTTTTTTTTTCAGTTTGATTAAAAACCAAATTTTAAAAAAATTTAATCATTTATATTACTAATGTTGAGCTAATTTTGTTTAATAGTGATTTGAGCTCGTGATTTCTACCCACAAAGCAACGTAGTCACTAAAATTGAAATGAAATATAATACGTTAATCGTTAATTGATAGGATTTTCTTCTAATTGACCTAAGTTGTCAATGAAAATCCTCGATGTTTATTGAAACAACCACATTTTGTAGACTAAAAAAAATCACTTCCACTAAAAACAACTTCACAAATTTTAATTTAGGTAAAATCTTTAAGAGTAATTAAATTTTTTATAACATGAATGACCAAATTATTAAACTAAATTATTAATGACAATTCTTTATATTTATTGCTTCCAATATGTTTTTTGATCCGCAGTGCAATGCTGATACATGTTTTTTTTTAAAAAATAAAAATAACTTTAGTTATAAAAATAAAGTACTTATCTTCGCAAATTTTAACTTAGCTAAAATCTTCAAGAGTAATTTTTTTTAGATGAATGACCCAACAAATCATCAAACTAATTTATTAATGTCCATTCTTGATATTTATTGTTCACAATATTTTTTTTTTTTTTTGATCCACCGTACAGTGCTGATAGAGACTGCATTTTTTTTAAAGATAAAAATCACTTTAATTATAAAAATAAATAAAGTACTAATCCTCGCAAATTTTAATTTAGCTAAAATCTTCAAGGGTGATTTAAACATTTTTACTAAAAAAGACAAAACAAATTATCAAACTAAATTATTAACGATAATTCTTAATATTTATTGAAACAATCACACTTTTTAGACCCACAAAAAAAAACCTTCGGAAATTCTTATTTAGGTAAAATCTTCGAGGGGAATTAAATTTTTTTAACATGATTGACACAACAAATTATCAAACTAAATAAATCGACGACAATTTTTGATACTTCTTGAAACAAACCCATTTTTTAGATCGACCATAAAGTGCCGAAATAGACAGCAATTATTTTGGGAAAAATCACTTAAATTAAAAAAAAATACGCACCAATTTTCGCTCATTTTAATTTAGGTAAAATCTTCAAGGGTAATTAAAAAAAAATTATAACATAAAAAAAACTCAAGAAATTATCATCAACGACCATTCTTGATATTGAAACAACATTTTTTAGATCCACTATAGAAAAATCACTTCTAAACAGCGGGACACAAATTCGCAGCAATTTCTTTGACACGACGCGACCAGGCGACATGAAATCTTTCACAGCAACTCGATCAGACGTACCCCCACAAAAAAAGAACTTTTTTGCTCCAAAAATTTCATTCTTCAAATTAAATCTTCAATCGATTTGAAGCAACTCTGGACAACTTTTTTTTTATTATTAATAACGCAACAATAAAAAATATATATCCCCCCCCCTTTCTTATCCCATTCCCTACTTTAGAACAAAACCTAAACTATAGGAGGGGGTAAATAAAAAAGAGAAAAACAAAATCAAAAGAGAATCGTTCACCAAAACTGTTTGATGGGGCTAAATAATAATAAGTTTATCTTTTTCTCCTGTTATTTTACTTCTAAATCTTTAAGTTGTTGATTCATTCCCTATTTCACTTTAACCCTCTCATGCATACAGTTGCCTTTTGGCAACAAGTAACGTAATCCATTTTATTCTATTAATGTAGAGCTCCCTCTAATTTGTGCTTTTTTTCATCTATTACATTCCACTTTGAAGTTTCAGTTACTAATAATCCTCATAGATGACAGTAGTAAAAGTGTATTCAAAATTTAAGAGTGAGGTTATTAAGTGTTGTGAAATTACGTTTTTGGCAGTATTTAGAGTATAATAATATTAGTACTAAATACAAATAAATTGTTTTGAAAAATTAATTATAGTTAAAGAGGGTTATTTTGAAATATATTTAGTAGTTTTCTAGTCATTATTATCAAAATTGTAATTTGGTAGTTGGTTTTTGTCAAATGGAAAACATTTTAAAAATTGAAATTATTTAAATTCTAATGCAGTTAAATTTTTTTCAGTATTTTTCCCATAATGTATGAGTATTAAAGATACGTATATATATTTTTTCGGGATGAAAAAAAAATCATGCATTAGAGGGCTAAAGTCTGGTTGTATTTCATTCACGATTAAGTCTGCTATGAAGCCCGACCGCAATATGTTTTGTTCTATAAATTAGATATTTACAAAAATGATACTTTCCCCTCAACTAAAAGTTGATATTTAGTTTAAAGGTAATCATTGTAAAATTATTCCGTTATAAATGCATTTCCTTTAACACGTATTTAAGCAAACGAAATGCTGCAAGTTTAAAATTTTTTTTTCTCAATCCAACACCATGCGTAGGGGAGAGAAGGGGAATGGCGCCACCTTAAGGGAAATTGAATTTTCATGCAGAATTGTGTTGCAATTAATGTAAATTGTAATGATTATAGCATACTACAGTTCATAACCTATCTTGTAGTGATTTTTTAAAATTTAAATTTTTAATAGAAACGGAATAAAATTGTATTTTTCTAAAGCTCGCACAGTGGCGGGATTACCCCGGTATCTGGGGTTATGCCGCCACACCACTGGGGTTATGCCGCCACATCCATAAACAAAGCAAATAATCTATAAATAATGGAAAATTACATAATAAAGCAATACATATAGAACTTAAATAGTTTCAATTAACTTTGGAATGGTAAATTGTACAGGGTACAGCTCTTTTATTAACTTTCTGTGTGCAACTAACTATGCAGGTTTTTTTAAAGCTTCGTTGGTATATTTGACCAGCAGTTATTCTTTTTCGGATACGTGGCATCTCTAACGAAAACTAATAGGTTGTAGGGCCAATATATGAAATTTCTATTTTACGGATTATGCCGCCATCCTTTTGCATGTGGCGGCATAACCCCAGAGTGATGTGGTGGCATTACCCCAGTAAGACAAAATGGAATAGACGGTTGTTTAAAGAAAGGTAGTTAGCTTATCGTCCAAACTGACGACGTGATAAAATAGCCAAATAATTACTCTTTTAAATGATATATAACTGATTTATCTAACTTAGAGATAGAAGTCACTTATCGCTTAATTTCAGAAGGCTCAAGATTAGATGAAAATCACTAAAAACCGTATTTTTTAAATAACTTTTCACCAACTCACCGCACGGCCATTAGCGTCTATACTACAAATTACTTTGTTTCCTGCTACAGGTCAGCGCTCACAGCCAACCTCCCACACACACCGCTGGCGAGATACAAGGGGTGGCGGCATTACCCGAGGTGGCGGGATTCCCCTGCTCTCCCCTATGTGCTATGGGGTTGTTTCACGGAGGATCTGGCAATAGCTATACGATGTTGTTTTCCCTACTCTCTAATTACTTTTGTTTTGGTTAAGTTGGTTGGTGAGTTGGTAGACCTTTATTCAGGTTAGTGTGCTTGGTCAGCTCTTTCATTCCTTGAGAGGATCGATAAAATGGGTACCAAGCATGCTTGGGAACTAAACACTGGGAGTTCCGCGTGAGGCAGACCACCTTACCGGGACATATGCCGAGCCCGCCAGAGTCCTAGGTCACGAAAGCTGAAATGGACACGGCAGTCCTTGGTCCAGTAATGGGCTATTGCGTCGGGGAGTTTAGTTTTTTGTAAAGTTATAATTTTTTTAAAATTTGATACTTGATATTAGTTATATATTTTTTAAAAAGTCTGAAACTAAAAACATCACACAAAAAATCCCATAAAACTCTAAATCTTCAAATTTGTACATTTTAGGCTCGTTTACATGAGCCATCAAATCCACGGAATACCTAAATCCCCATTGGGGAAGAAGAGGTCGAGCAGGAATGCTAATTCAAATGATAGTATGTGGCCGAATCCATGGTATGAAACATCAAACCCTCCTTCATTGTAGGATTTGCGAAACCCCCCAATGAGCCCTGCAATTCCGGTTCTGACTGGGAGAAAGCCCCAAAAGGGAAAAATTGTTGAGTTTGCTCTTCAATCCACGGATTCGATGGCTCATGTGAACGCGCCTTTTATGAAAATCCATTACGTAAGCCACCCTTGTGCTAAAACAAATTCTACGCTGCTCAAAACAATTAGGGGAGCATTTTGCTTTCTTTCGATAACCCTTTCAGTTTCAGCGCTTTGTTTTTCATTCTAAAATTTGTGAAATAGATCCTTATACATCCAGAATGAAATGGTAAAAAACGGGAGGAAAAATATTAATTTTTTAACTAAAATTTAAGGGGGGAAAATTGGTATAAAAATTAAGAATAAATTATAACAATAATTTTTAAAAAATTTTATTTGCAAAAAAGAAGTAAAATAATTTTTAACATCTGAGAATGGAAGAGTGAAGAATTTAGGGTCAATTTATTTCATAATTTTTTTTTTGCGATTGAATTTTATTTTACCATGTTTTCATATTTTTATTTTATTTAAACAAACATTATTTACATCCTCAAAAGACTTGATTCTTCCATCTAACGATAAATTAGTGCAAGCTCAACTTAGTGAGAAAAAAAATCGCAAGTTCATGATTCCAAGTGGAAACATTGGGGTTGAAAGAGTTTAAACCATGCGCTCCCCTAATTGTTGTGAGCAGTGTATTTAAAAAAAAAGAACACAAACCTCAAACAACTGCACCCTACAATTACCACACATTAAAACGACCCGAAGCAAGGGAAGAGGAGACAATCGAACTAAAAGGAGGATGGGGAGCTATGACGAGGGGGGGGGGGGATTAAGAGATGGATAAAGGGGGGGGGGGCGCCTAGTCGTCGCCTATAGGCGCCACTCGGACCCACGCTGGCGACATACCCCGTTTTATGTAATGCCCCCCCCCCCCCCCATTCCTGAGCTTTCTATAAAATTATTGAACGGCGAAGGGCTTCTGCAAATGGCCACCGCCTCTTGAAGTGATTGTTATATTTTATTTAGCAGTTTTATGCAGATTCTTATCCTCTCGGATCGAGAGGAATCGGTAGCTAAAGGTTTTGGTTTTCGGAGGGTTGTAATTGCTTTATTACTCCTTAAACGAGAATTGTATATGGAATGATACTCCATTGATAACTGTTTGTTTTTGTTGTTACTTTTTGTTCCGTTTAAGGGGGTTCAGTACCCAAAAATCGGTGAAAAAATCAAAACGACAATTATTGGCTTAAAATATTATTACAACCTTTATTAATAATGTCACAAAGTATCAAGATGATTGGAAAAATATTTTTGACATTAAAAGCCGATTTAATGTCATGGCTTCGTAAGGATATGGGTTAACAATAAAAACTTTAAACACGTTTTTCTCAGAATTTGATTTTTTGAACTTCGATGTACCTTTTCTCAAAAACTATGCTATGTTTTCTCGTAAATTTTTTTATATGATGTAATACATAGTATAGATTAATCTGAGGTTATAAATTATAATAAAACTAAAGTGAAAAAAATTTTATGGGGCAAAAAAGTGAGAAATTTCACTATTTTTTGGGTACTTTAAAACTTATTTTATTTTTAAAAAAATCTAACAGTCATTTACAAAAAACTTTTAACTTCAGATTAATATATAAGGTTGGTATAACACACAGAGAAAATTTTAAGATGATCTGATCAGTAGTTATTGTGAAAAGGTACATTGCAATTGGCCAATTTAACATTACCGATATACAACATACTGAACCCCCTTAAAAAGAAATCGCGATGGTTTTGAATATAATATTTACTCTTGGTGTAGCTCGGGGATTGAAATTTTGCTTCACAAGCAGGTGCACAATTTTAGGGGGAAAAAAGGTGGCGATTGTTTTCAGCAAAAAATATGGTTCCCAGTGACTAAAACTAGTTTCTCTCTAGCTTCAATCCGCTAAACTTCGAATCCTGATAGGGCAATTCCATAAAAATGTCAATACCAAAATTTCAAAATTAAGTAAATACTTCGTGTCATATGTGATTTTTGTTTTGTGTCTTATGTGATGCAAAGATTGGAATCTCTATTTTAACACACTGAAATTCATTGTTTGAATATTTTTTATAGAAAAAAAAAGGTTTTAAACGAAAAGTAAGAAATTCCAAAATATTAAGTGTTAAATTCTTACACTTTGGAAATATATATTTTCCCTAAACTTTCCATAAGTTTGTAAGAAAATTATAATTAAATTGTTCCCTACATTATAAATTAACATTCAACTCTCTTACCCAAATCAAAAGTAGCAAAATTTCTTGTAATGGGATGCATTTATTACACCCACTCTTAAGATGTCAGTCAGTTACCATTATGTCAGGCAGTTACCATGGCGTTCTAAAATCTGGTGTTTTTACAGGATTCAATATTTTGATATAAAAAATTGATGTGCTGGATAGTTCTTTTCTTGCACTTATATATAGGCCTGACTTTTAAAAGCCACTTATTTTATATTCAAAAAAAAATTATATTAAATAACTTGAAGTGTCAATGAAGGTTGCAGACATGTCAGTCAGTTACCAAAACTTCAATAATTTTTCTAAAAATTTCTATAAGAGCTATCTAAAATTGCAAACCATATTTGAATTCAGCTAAAAATTCTCCTTTAAATTATACCAAACTTAATTTTTTAAACTATATAATTGTCCCGCTATTTTGTAAAACATTGTAATTTCGCCTTCCGAATGTCAGTCAGTTACCGTGGAATGGCCCGATATAGTCAACTGGCAGAAAAATATTACTCAAATATGAATGATGTAAGTGAAGGAAATTAATAAACCTAGGAATTTTAACTAAAAAATTAATGAAAAACAAATATAAGCTGGCGTTGATGGATGACTAATGACTTTTGGTGATGTGCTAGAGCTTTCAAAGCTCATAAACTTAGCTGTCAATCATACTAGGTTAAACTCCAACAATTTATCACACCAGTGATATATATGAAAGATATATTGGCAAAACTTACATTATACATAGTATATAAGTTAGATATAGGGCCAATCTTTTCTGACCAAGCACAAAAGACTGAAAATATATGTTTACCAACCAACCAACTAGGGTCAAATCCGTTTATCGGCGACGTTCGACGATTGTTAATTCAATTCTACGAAATCAAAAAAGAAGGGTTGGTCCGTAATCTTTTATAGGTATACTTTGGAGAATGTGGGTTTTGTTCTTCATGCTCTTTAAACTTTTAATACTTGATGCAGTTACGATAAGATAGACTTACCATTGTATTTCTATATAAAAAATTGTGTTATATGCTTATTCTTTTTGGAAAATTTAGAAGAGTAAGTAATTAACATTCGTTTACCAAATTGGAAATCTGTAAATTTTTATGTTTTTCAGCATTTACGCTTAGGAGGATCGGATACCTCAAAATCGCGAAAAAATCCATTTTTTTTTTAATATTTTAAAATTATGTTTAGATATTCCCAACATTTTAGAAGAAACCGATTTAAAAAATACGCATTAGTTTTTGAATTATGAATTTTTGAATAGGACACCCTCCACTAAATGTAAACTTAAAACGCTCATATCTCTGTTCGCGTTTTTTTTTTTTTTTTTCAATTTTAAGATTATTAAAAATGCTTAGGCTTTTTTTAATATTATAAGTACATTAATGTTTTTTTTCTTTCATAGACAAATGAATAAATTTTAAACCGAAGTATGCATTTGGATTTTCGATATCTGTCGCACAAATTTTTTAAAAAAATTCCTAAAGTTAAAATTTCCTTTTTTTTTCCTGCATTTTTTTTGGCAAAATTGCTACAAATACTTTTTTTAAATATTGTTATTTTCAATTGAAATATAAATGCATACTTTGGTTTGAATTATCTTTCAAATGTTGTATAAAAATGTGTGTTTAAAAATATTGAAAAATAAAAAAGAAATAGGGATTTGAAAATTTTTAAAAATTTAACATAAATTTAATTTTTCAAAAAACCTAACGGACTTATATAAAATTTTAATAGCTGAATTGTGTTTTTAATACATGCTTAACAAGTGAAAAAAAAATTGGAATGTGTAAGTACAAAAACAAAAATAATAAAAAATTCTGAGGTATCGGACCCCTTTAAAACCAAAAGTTTTATTGAAGCTTCAATTTGCGCAAGCTGGATTCTCTCGAAAACCTTATTGTTATGTCCTACAAGTATACTAAACCAAAACCGACCTTAAGTTTGCAGTATACAAATGTTCTACGAGAAAAAGGGTAAATAGTTATCATTTTCGAGTGCGAGAATCGAATACAAAAAAAGGTATTTAACATTCAATAAACAAATTTATTTGTTATTTCAAGACATAAATTTATTATTTTTATTTGTTTAGCTTCAGTTAGAGTGTAATTTTAATTTTTTTTCAATTTTGACGTAACAGGGCGCACGAATATCAGGGTCATAGGAGCAGCCAATCAGAGTTTGCGAAATTTCGGGGCCAGCCGCTTTGTTTACCCAGTTTCCTCAGCTCAGTACGTTTCTCTGCTGCAAACTTAAGCTCGGTTTTTGCATAGAAACTCGTAAACCAAATGTGACGACCTTAGCTCTTGTTCGCGGTGAAGAGAAATTTCAGACAGACGGACGCGGAACAATATTAAAAAACAATTTTTTTAGAATGAGCACCCTCCACAAAGCGCTGAAAACGTAAAGTCTCCATTTCGGATTTTCTACCAAGTCGCAATGCACGTTCATATAACATCATGTTGCCGACCCGGTGGCGCAGTGGTTAGCCTGTGGAGCTTCTGGTTCCGTCTCGAATCCCGATCAGGCATGGATGTTTGTGTTTGTCGAGTATACGCGGAGTACGTGCTCGTTAAATCTGTTGGGTCCGAAAGTCCTGTGGCATGCAGTCATTGCGCAGTTTCCCACGGTCCCTGGAGACTATTTCCTTCCCCTTCAAGGACATGTCTAAATTGTGAAAGTGGCGCGCGATGGATGGCAGCATCAGTCGCGTATGTGTATGTGAGTGTTGTGTTTTGTCTTACTTGACGAAGGTTTATAAGCGGGTCTCTGACCACGCACACAAGCCTGAAAATATATGTTTACCAACCAACCTAATGTTTCATATTAGTTAATTGAAAGTACAAATATTAAGCGGAATTATCTCTTTCAGTCCCAGTGATGCCATTTGGCATCATCATTTTTCTGATCATAATTAAAAATAATAATTAGACAGACATTTATTGGGATTAATAAAAAATATTTTCTAATAGAAAAAGTTTGAAGAATCAAATGATGTGCTATCTTTTGATATCATAAATGGCTATCAATGATCAGAGAAAAAATTCTAAAATGATGATGCCAAATTGTCATTGGGGCTGAAAGGGTTAAAGTACGAGAGCATTCAAATTGCCAATAGTGAGTTTCTAAAATTTGTTCGTTATTTTATTCAGCAGTTTATGCTGATTGAAAGTTTCGCTGTTGAATTGGAGATTTCGGTAGATAAAGTTTTGATGCGGTCGCGAGTGTTTTAATAGCTCTTTTAAGAGTCGTTTATAAAAGGCAAATTCATTGAATCGGTTCGAAAGGAGTTTGGAATTTAGTGATGCGCGACTTTCCGACGGCTTATCTTTTCAAAACATTTCAATCTACTTCTTAAGGGAGGAATGAGCCCTCTTAATCGCAGGTCCCAAAACTAAGGTGCCTCATTGTTAATCCAATGGGGGGAAAATATTTTCAAAGCCACATTTCTCGGACTGTATTGAATATTTTTTGCAAAAGTTTTTTTTTTAAATGATAGATGTAGATGAATTACATGTTTCTATAATCCCCCTTTTTGAAATTTCGTCGAATATTTTGTGTTAAATTATTTTTAAAAAAATATTCGCACCAATTTCAAACAGTGATATTGTTGGAACCTGTCAGTCAGCTACATTTGCCCTTGAATGATTTGACCTTTAGTTGGTGAGTGATTGTATAACGCGGCGATTTTATTCAGTGTTTGTGGAATATCAACGGAAATATGGACGAAGAAATTTTGATTGCTGCTGTCAATCATAAACCTTTGGCTATTCTTGCCCATGCATCATCTAATCGTTTTTTTTTATGATGTATATGACCGGAATTCCAAAGAAGATTTTCGGTCTCATACAAGTAAAAAAAAAATCGAACACAAGCTTATTGCTACAAGCCCATTTGGAAACCATGAGTCAACACTCTCAGAAATAACACTTTCATTTTTGACGATTCATGAATCCTCAAGCCTCATTTCGTTAATTTTGAGGATTGTTTCGTCAAACTATCACGTGACTTTCGAGTAAACGCGAATCCTTACTTTTACAATCGCGATTTGACGATTCTGTATCTTGATTTTGAGGAAACAGAATCTCATTGCTGTACTCACGTGCTCAAAAATGACAAAATATTTCTTTAGATTATACGACATTCAAATCCTCATAAAAATGACCATTCAAATTTCCTCACTTTGAGGAAACGAAAACTCGGAGCATTTACCAGTAGCGGAATATTCAAAATTAAGGAAAATTTCGTAGTTTTTGAGCATTCATTTTTGAGAGTGAAATGAAAGCTGCATGATCGTTGTGGGATCACTCCCATGTTTCGGTTTGTTTATAAACAGAGGAGATTATTCACCATTCCACATTCGTTTGAAAGCCCCCGTCCCCGTGAATTTCGCTCCCCGACACGTCAAATTTCGTTGGGGAGCGAAGCTAAAACTTGAAAGGCCAACAGCGTTCTAGACTGATATAATAAGTAAAATATAATTAAATTAAAGGGTTTTTTTTAATGTCTTATCAAGTTGCCATAGGGAAAAAGGCATTAATTACCCATAACCATATATAACACTTCTTTATGGGTTCTTTAATAATAATTCTGTTTAGTATTTTTCAACCCAAAAGGAAAAGTTTGCAATTTTTAGTAAAATTTTAAAAAAAACTAATACACTCGCGGCAGAAAATTTGAAGTATCGGGTATTGTATTTGTATTAAAATAACTGATTAAGCTATTTACTCCAACCGATTCAGTACTTTAATACAAAATCTTGTTTTAAAATTAATTGTATTGATTACGGGTAAGATATAAATAAGAGTTTTAATACTTTTATTAACATAGAAGCATTTTATCATCAACATATTTTACAGTGTCAAATTTTAAATTTCATTCATGTGCTTGAATTTTATTTTCAAAATAATGATTGCTTTAAATAAAAAAACTCATCAATTCAATGTGATGTTTTTACATAACTTTTCAAGGATCACTTAAAAAGGAGATAACCCGCCAAGATTTTTGCTATTTACCTTATGGTAACCCTTTCCTTTGAAGTTGGCAAGAAAAAACCGAAAAAAGATGGGTTCGTGACCTTGAACGCCAGCTTCAGCAAAATGTACTACGTGTTAAACTTTTACCTTGAACATATCAAGGTCATGCTCAAATTGGTGTTGGAAGCGCAAGTGTTTGAGAAGTGTTACCGCGCCTTCAAATAGTATCTTCATTTATTTTTAGAACTTATATCTATTACATTCTCCTGGCTTCAAAGTGTAAGGATAGAACTACTCAAACGTTAGCCAAAATCAGTAACTTCTAAGGGGAGTCGGATATGGTTCTATCTCACCCGATGTTAATTTTACTAACTTTAGGAATATTTTTCTCAAAAACTGTATGAGATGACACTATGATTTTTTTAAAAAAAAGTTTGTTATTAGAATAACTTTTAAAGGGAAAAGAAGTCATGCTCAACTGTCTTTATATTTAAAAACGGAAGCCAAACATGCTTCAATCGAACGTCGTCGTTATAGAGTGGGAGCCCAGGGCCCCCAGACCTAAGTCATTTTGGCAAGGATGAAATGTACGTGATTAGATTCGATTTTCATTTACTTTTAGTGTATGCATACCCGTTAGAGTGGACCGACGACGGCCAATTTACAGGTATCGGGTGCAAAAAGTAGGTAAAATATAAGTTAACCTAAGTCATTTAGGAAGACTTTGTAAATCACATCTTGCGGCGTGAGATGGCGCTACAACCGTTCTCGGACATCAAGGAAGGGAAGTTAAGCAAAAAAGAACTATGTGCCTGTTGGAGATATGGTTGGTTGATTGACATATATATTCCGGTTTGTGTGCTTGATTATTGGAGATGTGAAAATGTAGTAAGCTAGACAGCTATGACAACTTGTTTATTTATCCATTTTCGATTTTTTTTTCAATTAAATCGATACGATATTCGTTCACCGGAATATAAGTCAACCAACCATATATCCAATAGACACATAGTTCTTTTTTGCTTAACTTCCCTTCCTTGATGTCCGAGAACGGTTGTAGCGCCATCTCATGCCGCTAGATGTGATTGACAAAGTCTAAGCTTGATGAAGACTTTTAAAGCGTCTGGGACAAATATCGGCCCACGGAAAGGGTCTGGGAAATTTATTATGCACTTTTAACATTATTTTCTAAAACATATGTAAAAATCAGCCTTTCTAAAATGACTTAGATTAACTTATATTTTACCTACTTTTTGTACCCGATACCTCTAAATTGGCCGTCGGTCCACTCTAACGGGTATGCATACACTAAAAGTAAATGAAAACCGAACCTAATCACGTACATTTCATCCTTGCCAAAATGACTTAGGTCTGGGGGCCCTGGGCTCTCGGTCTATTAACTGTGTAATAAATAATGAAACTTTAGGGTAAGATTTATAATTGTGTTTGAAAGGAAGCCAGTTAGAGTTTTAACTACATTTAGTCTTAAACTGGACAGTTATACATTGTTCAAACCCTTTTTACAAAGAAAAAATATCCATCTTTTGGAAAACCATCTCTACGCTTTTCAGAAACATCTATCACATGGAAAATAGAGCGCCCTCTTGTGGAAGACAGCATTCCTAGAATAGCAATGGTCTTCGCAGTGACTGGAATTGAAATTTGACTTCTGCTTTCTTTCAAAACATCCTTGATAGGTCAAGAAATCTGAATCTCTTCTTCACATAAAACTAAACGATTTTCATCTTCAAAGTACTTATAATATTTTAATGAAATTATAGTTACCAGTATGTTTAATAAATTCTCTGGCATTAATAAAAATTTCGAACAATGATTTTTACTAACTCCCTTGGTTTAAAATGTACAAACATCACCTTTACTACAGAGGTGGTGTATTAACTTAAATAGGAATCATATAGAGATCTTAATGAAAGTATTGGAGTAGAGTGGAAGATCACAAGATGTCTAATGCTAACGACGCACGGGACGACCAGAGACATAACATAGAGTGGACTGCGCATTCATAGTAAAGCAGCTTAGGGATGGAAAACCAAAACCGGTTTTCAAAAAACCGCTGGTCCCGGTTTTGATTGAAAACCGGTTTTTTCGTATGAGGCCCTACGGTACCGAAAACCGGTTTTTTAGGGAAAAACCGATGGAAAATTTAAAACCAGTTTTTCTAAAAAACCGCTATCCCTTGCACATTAGCATTATGTCTTAAACATCATAAATCGCCAAGAGGGGAAAGGTTGCTACATATGGCAACTTAACGCTACCGTTTCGTTACGAACTATTCCAAATTGTCGCAAGACCTGAATATCAGCTAGCAAACCGAAGTGGAGACTACCATCAATATCCATGTCACGTGGGTTTCTACCAATCACGGCAGCTGGAATTTTTTTTAATGTTTTTGCAGACGATTTTTTGAGCATTGTTGGAATTTTTCTCTTTTGGCTTAAATAATAAATATTTAATTGCATTCTTTTAATCTCTGATCATGTTAACAATCGTGAATGTTGTACTCTTAATTCAGTAACGTTTTGTGCAAGATGCCAAATGCTTGTGAATTCCTAATTGTAAAGAGGGTATAAAAAAGGATTAGTCACACTTTCACGGGTAAAATTTATTTAGTTCTGCATACATTTAGTAATTGTGTGTTCGTCATAAACTATAATTTCTATCGAGGGAATTTATTCTAAAAGCTCTTTTATACTGAAGAATCATATTCATGATTAAATCAAGTACGTTGTTAGAACTCTAATTATAATAAATATTTTGGGCCAAGTCAATTAAATTAATGGTCTGAACATTGACAGCTTAGAAGTAGAATATTTTTTTTTACAATTTGGTCAAAACGAAACCTGTTTTTGCAATCGTAGTTTTTGAGTTATTTATATTTAAAAAGTAGAGCATTTGTTTAATTTGGAATACGTTGATGTGTTTTAGAAAGTTGATTTATTCCAGGTGAAATAAAGGAAGAATATTTCAAAATATATATATATATATTTGATTTTTTTTTTAAATAAAGGAAGAAGCAATATTTCAAAAAATATATATATTTGATTTTTATTTAAAAAAATCGGACCGTTAGAACGAAAGTTATAGAGACGGCAGAAAATATTCACCATGTCAATACCAACTTATATTACAGCAACACTACAGAAACCTACTAATGTTCTTTTAAATTAATTTTTAATAAAGAGTCCACATTCAATTGTTCAAGTAATCTTAAATAGACGCACAAAATCAAAGAAATAATCTTAAGAGGATCTTAAAATACTAGCGATTCATCCTTGCTCCTTTCCAAGCTTCTTTATCATAACATTAGATTGTCGGCCTCTGTGTTCAGGTCGTTGTGGAAAAACTCGCCAAATGGTAAACTCGCTATAGATGCGAGCCAAACGCGACACAGTCATGTGACTGTGTAAGTTAGATGTTTAGGACACTTTAGGTTTGCCAATGCGCAGTCCACTCTATGTTATGTCTCTGGGGACGACCGTGGAGACCACCATCTTCAAATTGTTGCCAATTCTTTATGTAGAAAAGTGCTTAGAAAAATTTAATTCTAAAATAGTTTTTTAAAAAAAAACATAAAAATACTAGCTGCATTTTGGAACGCTTTTCTAGTATTTTATAATATTGTTTTCTTTTTGTAATTTTAGAATTATATTTTATTTTTCCGAGTATCCTTCTTCTTAATGTGGCGGCAAGTTGCCATCACATAAAGAAAAAGAATGCAACGAAAAAATAAATTTCATTCTACAATTACAAAAATAAAATATTATAAAAATACTAGAAAAGCGTTTAAATTTCTTTTAAAGTCGTAAAAATATTCCAAAATGCAGATAGTATTTTTATGGTATTTTTTGAATATTTTAGAATTTTTTTATTTTTTCTAAGCACTTTTCTACTCCGTTGGCAACACTTTCCCCATACCACACCAATTTTGGGCCCCATCTCCAAGATTGCTGTCTCCATCCTCGTTCCGTCGTTAGCATTGGAGGTCACGTGATCGCCCACTCTAATACTTTAATTAAGAGCTCTATGATAGGAATATACAGGATGACTGAAATAAAAGCATCTCCGTCGTAGATTGAAGAATAAGATAGTAATGTTGACGCATCGAAAAACAATGCCAAAACAAGTTCGCCAAGTGAAGACATTGATCGCTTCAATATTAAACCCAAACAAACTCTTGGCAGATTATTTCACTTTTCGCGTGTCGTTTTTCAAAAGAAAAGGTCTTATTACAATTGGAGACAATTTCTCATCTGCGCTTTTAAAAAAAATATCATGTTTTGAATATTGTCAGCGACCTACTTTACTAAGCTACCGGGCAAATGACCTGATGTTTCGAAAACCAGAAGGAATTTCATTCAATGATTATGTACAGTCAGATTCGGTTATAACGACAACTAGTTTATAAAATATTAAATGTTCAGTGCCTTGAATTGCCAATCAATCGGCTTGCTAATAACGACGATTTAGGGTTAAAATATGTACGTTTATTTGTATATTGTAATATGCCCTCAAAAAAAAAACATTAAAAAAGAAATGCGTTGTCACTGTGTTAAACTTTGCTTTTATTCGCCAAATAATGCGAAAAGTTGTCAATTCGAACATTTATTTTCAGCCTAAAAATTGTTGACTGGAGAAGGAAAACTACTACAGCCCTGGAAAAAGTTAAAAGGTTGAAGAAATAACCAGTGAAACTCGTATTTATGCAAATTTGTCGGATGGGAAAGCAATTCAAATGTAAAGTATACAAATGATTTATCATTATTATACACTATAATTAAAATCTAATTTAAATTAATCGAACTTTTTGGTCATATTAACACTTCGGATGCTGAGGACGCGCCAGCGCGTCCTGCTTTTCCGATTCATCGATAACAGCACATTCTGATAAAATTCATAGTACCATTTCGCCAACCGTTCTTAAGAGTTCAAGTTCGTTTGTAAACTCGATAAACGTGATGGTCTAGTGGTGACACAAACTACATGATCTAGCTCTTTCATCTACCTTTTGCATGATATTTAATTGACACCTAGTAATTCCAGATGTGACTGATAAATTTCCGTTCATGGATTCTTGAAGCTTTTGCAGTATTTGCGCTATTTGTCACCTATTTGAATTATGTTTACCCGGGAGCAGGCGCGGGCTATTGACGACACATTTTGATGGTGATTATTTTTTTAAGGGTATCTCTGCAGTAGATAAATTTAGAACATAAGTTGATCGAGTGAATTTCTAACCGAGTCTAAACGTTTGGAGAACTTTGAAAATTATAAGTAACATAAGAATATTAGTTGTAAAAAAAATCCTTGAGTATGTTACGCGCGCCCGCTCCCTGGTTCACCTCAAGCAAATTTAAGATTATTCGATGATCAATTTGAGGATATAGAAAGTAGAATATTAGATTTTACACTTTTGCAACCGATCCCACTGTGCTCAGAATAATACTTGAGGATTTCAAAGAGTACATTCAATTTCAAATTACGAGGAAATTAAATCTTTCGGTTCAAGTAAAGGGCGACCAGACAAACTGCATTTCGCAGTGCGGTTTAGTTTTATATTGAACTATCTAGCTATTAAAAATTGCAAATAGTCTGTTTTATTTTTGTAATTTTTTTCAAACAAAAACAAAGCAAAAAATATGAGTAATGAAAAATTAGTGATGATTTCATAGCAAGTTAATCACTGAAACAAATCTGGTTATTGGCTTTCAATTCAATGATTAGTGAAAGTTGATGAGTTATTCGATCGGAAAAGGCCAGTAACATTGCCTCGTATTTTTACGACTACCTGTCGTGTAGTTTCAGTTAGCGACGTTAATTCAACCTAGCCTTGTACTTTTACGACCTCGAACTAAGATTTTTACTTTTTTTTTGGAAATGAAGAACAGATAGTTAATTTCTATTGTAACGAACAGGTTTGAAAAACAAGATGATCTTCTACTTCAAATCAGCCTCTATCGATGCCAATTTTTAATCTCTATCGCCGCAGTCAACGTGTTAAACATGGATCGTTTCGGCTGATGGAAAAAAGTATAAGGTCGGCAATTTTTTTGTAGAATATGAAAATTTTCTGTGATCCAAGAAAGCAGAAAATAAAAAAAGGCAACCTAACAATGCATTAAGGGTTACTTTAATCTTCATATTTGGTATTGATATCGATGGTGAGGCCGAATCAATGGTCCTACGTAAAACCTTAGAATGAAAGCGTGTAGAATGGGTGATGCAGGTCTTTTTTAGGTCCATCGGTAGTTCTAAAACGGTAGTCATTAATTTATTGAAAGAACCTTTAAAGTATGGTGAGAGCAAGCACACAGGAAGACCAAGTGCATTTTCAAGGCGCCAAAAATTGGCTGTTTTCCATTGGGACGCACGGTTGATATACGCACGGTTTTGATAAGAACAAAATAAAGGAAGCATGGTTGGCCACTTATCGTCTTCACTCACAAAAGGCATTAATTGCCCTAAATATTATGCAACTTGCTTCGTCTTTAAATTAAAAGAACGAAAAAAAAAAAGAAACTTTGGGTCCGAAAATGGGTGTTGAGGAGAAGTATGTTAATTTATCTTTGTATTGAGGGTTAAGTTTTCATTAATCTTCTGAAATGTCGATATTTTTGAAGTTCGTTTGGCAAATCCACTTCCAAGTCAGCAGGCCATTGGCCACGTGAATGTTGGTGGGACTTTCATTTACTCATGTTGTAAGCTGAATTCCGTAGTGAGCGCGTGGTAAAATCTAAATTGAGCAGACTACAAAAATCAATATTGGCGAGCATAAAGTAGATATTTTTCCATTTGGAAAAATAAAATTTCTCCAACTAGTCGTCAGAGCTATACTTGATGCTGATTGGCTACCTATATCTCGTCGCAGAACTTTTTCGTGCTTGCACAAAAAAATTCAACGGAAAATTTTCCCACACCTGTTTTCAAATTTAGTCCTAAGGAAGTTCCGTGTAGAAGGAGCACCGCGTGAAATGGGGTTTAAGGCTGCCTAAATTCTTAATAGAATAAATAATAATCCAAGATAAAAAATTCTTTAAATGACAACGGACAAATATGAAAAGGGGGAAAAAGTCACTTCCTCTGTCGTTATTTTTTGAAAATGTAAACCAAACATGCTCCAATCGAACGTCTTTATAGTAAATAAAATGTATTTTATTCATCTGTGTAATAAATGTAATGAAACTTTAGTGAAATATTTATAATTGCGTTCGAAAATAAGCCAGTTTGAGTAATAACTACATTTAGTCTTAAACAGGGCAGCTATACATTGTTCAAACTGTTTTTACAAAGAAAATATCTATCTATCTTTTGGAAAGTAATTTCTACGCTTTTCAGAAACAGTATTCACTTGGCAAACAGAGCGTCCTCTTGTGGCAAAAAGCATTCCAAGAGTAGCAGTTCTCTTCGAAGTAACTGTAATTGAAATTTGTCTATCTGCTATCATTCAAAACATAATTAATGGGTTGAAAAATCTGAATTTCTTCTTCACATTTAACTAAACAATTTTCATCTTCAAAGTGCTTATAAAATTTCAAAGAAATTATAAATACCAGTATGTTTAATTAATTCATTCGGATATAAAAAAAAAAGAACAGCGAAAATTAGCGTTCCTCTTTTTTTCGAATTTCGATGTAACAATATACATTCCCTTGTATTAACGAGGTGATGTGTGAACTGTGAAGTGAATAATAATATACATTATACAGGGTGGCGCAAATAAAAGTGTAGAATACTGAGATAGTATTGTTGACGCATCGAAAACCAATGCAAAATCAAGTGAAGGCATTAATCGCTTCAATAATAAACCCAAACAAACGCTTGGCAGATAATTTCGCGTGTCGTGTTTCGAAAGAAAAGGTCTGGTTGCAGTTGGGACAATTTCTCATGTGCTTAAAAAAAAAGGTTTTGAATATTGTCAAGTTTCTACATAAAATTTATACACATTAGAATTAAATTTCACTAAAAATAGCATTCAGCTATAATTTAAACTTCTTTTTAGCCAAAATCCACTATATTTTCATTAATTTTCTATCGTCAGGGGTGAAAGTGGCCAAAATCAAAAAAGAGGAAATCACGCGAGTAACAATATAGGGTTTCTGCCAAAACGGACAGTCCCAAATTCATGACTTTCCGTGTCTAATTTAACAGTTTTTCATGACTATACAGTGCGGATCATAATTATAAGGACAGTCGATTATTTTGGGATACTGAATTAAACCTTTACTGTATACAATAAAGAGGAATACATACTTGTTGAGTCTGCCATAAAAGCAAAATTTAATCCTTTATCAAATTATGAATATCAAAAATTAAGTTTAAAATGGGTTAAATCACAATTTTCATAAAATTTTAGAGGTTCATAATTATAAGGACATCAAAGATTTTGCTGCTTTAGTTTACATATGATCAAAATATCTCATACAAATATGGTTATTTTTAACTGCGGTCCTTATCTGAATCTATATATAAAGTTAGAAAACTTCAGAAACAAGCATCAGTCAAAATGCCGCGTGGGAAAGAACTTACGACTTCGGAAGTGAGAAAAGTGTGGTTTCTTCGCGGAAAAGGTATGTCTTTGCGGCGGATTGCCACTTAAATTAAAAGGTCTAAAATTGCTGTTGAAAATGTTATCAATCGTGGATTAAATGATTCGGTATTAAAAAGATCTGATCCAAAACCAAAACTGAATGAGCGAGATCGCAGAATCATCGTAAGCTGTGCTGTCATTCAAAAGATGTCTGCTTCAGAAATTGAGCGTACTTTTGAAAAAGACATTTCAAAGTCAACAATCGTAAGAGTTTTGAAGAACTGCGATTTTACAAAGTACGTTAAAATGAATAGAAAACCAGCGTTGAAGGTTGAACATAAAAAGAAGCGAATACAAGCTGTGCATAAGTGGATTGCTGACGATGTGAACTGGAAAATGTTTATATTTTCTGATGAAAAACCTTTTAATCTTGATGGCCCCGATGGTTGGAATAGAAACTGGCATGATTTGAGAAAGGAAAAAACAGTCAGATGGAGCAGGCGTTTTAAAGGTGGATCGCTTATGTTTTGGCGGCCGGTTTCAGCCAACGGAAAAATGGATTTGGTACCTGTGCCAACCAATATGAACACATAGTTGTATTTACAAATCTTAGAAATACAACTTCTTGCTTATTGTTCCCCTTTAGGGGGTGAAAATTTCACTTTTCAAAAAGACGGAGCTTCTTGCCACACCTCTAAAGCGGCAAAAGAGTGGTTTGATGAACGAAAGATCAATCTTTTGACATGGCCTAGTAATTCCCCAGACCTGAACATTATGGAAAATGTTAGGTCTTACATTGTGAGGCATGTTTACGCCCAAGGTCAGCAGTACAATTCATTTGAAGAGCTAGAAAACAAAATTTATGCAGTATGGGACAGTATCGATGCAGGATTTTTGAAGAAACTTGCTGAAAGTATGCCAAGTAGAATGTCGGATTGTTTAAGTAAAAAAGGAGCACCAACAAAATATTAATTGTATAAATAATGACAATAAATTGCACTTTCCTTATATTTCTGAACCTCCATTTATTCTCCATTACTTCTGATTTTCTACCTGTATTTAAGATTATAGAGTTTAAAGCTTATATATGGTGTTTATACATGATACAAAAATAAACAAATATAACTTGTTGTAGTAAATAGCTTTCAGTGTTGCTGAAGCCAGAAAAACCTGATATCCTTATAATTATGATCCGCAGTGTATAAATAGCATCTCAAATAAAAAAAATTCAAATTGAAACAACTTGAAAGTTGACAACACAAACATAGTAAACAATTTATAGTGTTTGTGTAGACAATTTTCATGTTTAATGGGCAAGTGCACAAATTTATTTTAGAAATAAATTATTGCACCATAAAATGATTTCAAAATGTAAAAAGATTAATAAAGTGGAAAAAATATTTTTTCTTTAATGTGAACTTATTGGAGAAGTAATGCTTTATATGTATTAAATTTTTCTCTGATTAATTATTTCAGGAATTTCTTTGTTATGTTATAAGTGTGTCGTATAGTGCAATTGCATTCCTCCTTCTAATAAGGGTTGCGCTTGCATTAAAAAAACACTTTATAAATCACAAGTTAAATCAAAATTACAAAAAAGCCTACTGGCAAAACTATTGGCATTATTTTATTTTTTTAATAATAGTTTAAATTTAGGATACATCTCTTACTCTCTACCACCGGAATTTTCATCGAATTTAAAATCAATGACTTTTTTCTAATATAAATAATTGCGGCGATCTGAAAATCTCGCAAACTTTGCCTATCAGAACATCTAAAAACTCCGGCCATCTGAAAATTGAAAAAAAAAGAACTCCGAAAGTAGCAAAACTCCAGCGATCCGAAAGTAGCGGAAATCCGGCGATCCGAAATTCACGAAACTCTGGATTTTCCAAAAGACACTAAGCTTTGGCGTTCCGAAAATCGAGAAAGTCGCGGAATTCCAGTGATCCGAAATTTACGAAATTCCGGGGATCCAAAAACAATAAACTCCGGCGTTCCGTAAGTCGCGGAACTCCGGCGATCCGAAATTTACGAACCTCCGGCGATCCGAAATCAATAAACTTCGCCGTTCCGTATGTCGCGGAGGTCCGGCGATCCGAAATTCTCGAAACTCCAGCAATCCGAAATTCGCGGAACTTCAGTGATCCGAAATTCACGAAACTCCGGTGTTCCGAAAGACACTAAACTCCGGCGTTCTGAAAGTCGCGGAACTCTAGCGATCCGTAAGTCGCGGAACTCTAGCGATCCGTAAGTCGCCAAAGTCAAGCGTTCCGAAAGTCCGACGATCCGAAACTCCAGAGATCCGAAACTCCAATAATCCGAAATTCACGAAACTCCGGCGTTCTGAAAGACACTAAACTCCGGCGTTCTGAAAGTCGCGGAACTCTAGCGTTCCGAAAGTCCGGCGGTCCGAAAGACACGTACAACACGAAGTCGCGGAACTCTAGCGATCCGTAAGTCGCGGAAGTCCAGCGTTCTGAAAGTCCGACGATCCGAAACTCCAGTGATCCGAAATTCACGAAACCCCGGCGTTCCGAAAGACACTAAACTCCGGCGTTCTGAAAGCCGCGGAACTCTAGCGATCCGTAAGTCGCCGAAGTCCAGCGTTCCGAAACTCCGGCGATCCGAAATTCCCAAAACTCCAGCGATCCGAAAGTTGCGAAGGTCCGGCGATCCGAAAGACGCGAATAAATATATATCGATTTTTATTACTTTCGGACGTTTCTTTGCTGAAATACATGACTTTTGGTCGTCTTTTTGCTCAAATTCAATACTTATGACAATTTAACCCAATATCCAAACTCTTTTCATATGCGCGGAAACCCTGTTATTACGATTTTTTTTTTTTTTTTTTTGAAAACTTAGAAAATCTAAAAGTTTTTCGTAATTTTTTGAAAATCTTGATTCAGCGGATTTTTCTGAAAAATTCGGAAAAAGCGGAATTTTTTTGAAAAATCGGAAAAAAAGAGGAATTCCGCCGTTCGGCGGAAGTCTGGCACCCCTGTATCGTAAAAATTTATATTACTTATCGTCTGCTTGATTTATTTGTAGTTCTACAAATAATTAAATATTTATTTATAACTAAAAAAAAACATGAAACTTGTCCAAAATGCTATTAAAGTAAGAAATGTGAATTAAAACTAATCAGGATTATACACAAAAAAATATGCATTGACACACAGTAAACAAATAATAAATAATCCAAAAATCACATCCCGACGTCTTTCCAAACTGATTTGTGACCATAGAGATCTTATTAAAAGTATTAAGAGTAACTATCTATGCTAACGACGGGACGAGCATGGGGGCCGCCATCTTAGAGTTCGGGACCAACTTTTTTAAGTGGAAAGTGCTTAGAAAAAAAAAAAATTTAATTCTAAAATATTAAAAAAAAATACTTGCTGCATTTTGGAATATTTTTAGTGACTTTAAAAGAACTTGAAACGCTTTTCTAGTATTTTTATAATATTTATTTTGTTATTTTAGAATTAAATTTTATTTTTTGCCTAGCATTCTTTTTCTTTATGTGATGGCAACACTGGCAACTTGCAGACATCGCCGCCACATTCTTCTAAAATTACAAAATAAATATTATAAAAATACTAGAAAAGCGCTTCAAGTTCTTTTAAGGGGGGATCATAGTTAGCGACAGCAAAAATGACCAATTCTTAGTGTTGATTTCGAAAGGCTTTAAATCATTTAAAAATTATGGTACAATAAAAAAAATTGTACCAAATTATAAATTGTACTTTTTTTTATTATATTTACACCTAAGAATCTTATTTTTAAAAATTATTATTTTTGAAAAAAGACATCTTTTTAAACAGACAATTACGAATTTTCAAAAATACAAGTATTTTTTCGGTACACTTTTCTCCAAATCAATTAAATATTTCTTAATAATTTCTTTTGTATGTTATAAAACCATTTTAGATCTAATTAAGTCACCTATTTTTTTGCCTAAATTTTTTTTTAAATATTATTTTAAAAATATTATATTCTACATTCATAAAAATTCTGATTTTCAACGAAGAAAAGTGTAAAATAATTAAATATTTTTTTTTAATTTGTAAGACTTAATTAGGTGACTTAAATAGATCTAAAATGGTTTTATAACACACAAAAAAAATTATTAAAAATATTCAATAGATTTGGAGAAAAGTGTACCTAAGTGTTGAAAATTATAGTTTTGAGAAAAACGCGATAAACAAATACAGTCGATCCCGTTAACACGAACTCGAAATGACCACCGAAACATTTCTTGTTAAACGAATTTCATGTAAATCATCAGGAATTTTTTTGTACATTGAGCCAGTGAATAGTTTTCAAATATCAACACAAAAAATTCATATTTTATAATGTAATACATAAATAATACAAGCATACAATTAGTAATTCAAAGGGGGCGTGGCACATTTGTTTATTTTTATAATTTTAATTTTTTATAAGAAATAATTAACCGATCGATACAAAATTGGTCTTATTCGATAGATTGGGCTTCTATCTATCAGAAAATACTGGTTTCAAAAATTCGATTTTTTGGTTTTTGTTAACTATGATCCTCCCTTAAAGTCACTAAAAATATTCCAAAATGCAGCAAGTATTTTTATGATATTTTTTTAATATTTTAGAATTAATTTTTTTTCTAAGCACTTTCCACAAAAAAAAGTTGGTCCCTATCTCTTAGATGGCGGCTCCCAGGCTCGTCCCGTCGTTAGCATGGATAGGTCATGTGACTTCCACTCTAATACTTTAATTAAGTTCTCTATGTTTGTGACCCAAATAAATTTTGCTTAAAATTATATTATTTTTAAATGAATAAAGTTTCTTCTCTTCATTGTTGAGATGACAACAGCGATGATTTAAATGACTCGAAATTGATTATCAGTGCTAATCCAATGGGAAATTTGTCGACAAATTGTAGCTGTATGTCCGTCCAATCGTAATCGTACAGACAGACGGATAAAAAAGTATGAAAGTTGGGTCCGTGATGTCATAGCTTTCTTACTAGAAAAGAATTTTTAAGATCGGATGGATAGAACCGATTTTGGAACGGACATTCTTTCGAATAAAAAAAATAATATGTATGCTAAAAATACAAATGGGAGGGGATCGGGGGGGGGGGGGGTTAATCGTTTATGTTTATTGTTTTAATATATAATGACTGAACTTAATTTTACATGGAATCGGTATCGGCTATGGGCTACTGGAAAAAAATACCGGCCAATTGTCCAAAGCCTGCCATCGTCGGGCCTTACTCGAGAGTTTAAATCCATACGTGTCGGCTTCAAAAAGGTGTCTTATAAAAAAAAAGCACTGGAGGGCCATTTTCTTAATAAAAGAAAATTGTGTGTAACCATCGCATAAAACCATTGTGAAAATATTCTGACGTCATTTTTATTGAATGTACTAAAATATTAATTAATTTTTAGTTTTAGCTTCCACACTACGTATATAACGTAAAAAGGAAGGTGTTATAATCGTTCAGTCCGTCTGTCTGTCCGTCACTCACCCACTTTTATAACCCAAACTACAAATGCTACAAGCCAGTGTGATACTTCAGAAAAAAAGAAAAAAAAATCAGCTCATCGAAATTAAAAGACATTGAAAATATCAGAAAGAAATTCAAATTCGAAGTACTTTAAATATTTAAAAAAAAATGCAAAATTTAATACTTATTTAAAAAGCATAAGAATTAAGATCTCTATGGTAAGAAGCCATTTTGATACGAATTAAATCACCTTTGCCATTCGCAACAATCACTCTAGTAACTTTAATTGTTTTAAGTAATAAATCAAAAGAAAATTATTTTTGTCACATCAATCAGTTTGAAATGACGTCAAACAAATATCACTTAAATATTCTTTGTTTGCTTGTTGTTATGAAATGTTTCGGTTCTGTTTAAAAGAGAGGGGAATATTACAAATTAATTCTTTGAAACATAAATTAATTTTTACAAACGATAATGATTATACATTTCTTAGAATAATATAAATGAAACTAGCAAAATTTAGAGTGAAAATGCTTATAAGAGAATCAACCTTTTCCTGTTGAACACAAAGGTTGTGAGGAAGCCGGGTGAGTGACAGATTCTGTTACAAACCTACATGTTAAAATTTTAAACATACTTAAATCGGAATTTTATTAATGAATTTTGGAATGTAGCATATTCTTATTTATTGCTCAATTTAAAGTATCACACTTGTCTGTGGCATAAGTTGTTTGTTGTTAAAGTGGGGGACAGGCACCACAGACAGAACGATTTAATAACTTAGACTTATTATGTTATAAACGAAGTATACAAGCTAAAACAGGATTTTATCATTCAACTTTGAATAGTATATAGAGTAAAGAGATAAAATTGAAATGAGTAGCTATAAAAAGATTCTTAAAATTCCTTATTCTACTTATATATTTTTTTGCTGACTAAAATAAATTAGGTGTATTTGTCTGTGTGAAAGCTCTATGGAAGCTAGAAATAGATAGCCGGAAAACGTGCAACCTAAAATGGACTAAAATATTTAAAAAAAAAAAATTGAAAACTGTCTGAAATTAATTTTTAAAGTTATTTATACTTTTAAAACTATTTATATTATTAAAAAAATCTACACAGAAAGTAAGATAATTAAAAAAAAAATTATTATAAATGTAAACAAACTTTAACGCACACATTTAGAAAACAAAACTACATTGCAAAGACGCGCCGAAACCGAGCGTCTATTTTACGCGGAATAAGAAAAAAGCCCAGTTCCTCGTAACCAAATTCGAGACATACCATAATGTTTTTATTATTCTGTTGTATTCCGAATTAAATTGCTGTTTAGAGAGCTTTACGACGATCGTTCCATATAAGGACAGTTGCATCTTTTCTCTGTTTGGCTCAGTGTCAGGTTCGAATAAGTAGGCCGACGAAAGAAAAATCAACCCAGTGTAAACACCAGCACATGTATTCCGAAATCGGCGTTTCGAACGATTTTTTCCAGCATCCGAACTCTGTTTCTTAAAATTACTCAAATGAAACGAAGAAATTTTGTCATATTTCTGTGCGGCGTTCTCTCCACAACCGGGATTAGTCACTTTTGTATTGGTTTTTAGACTGAATTTGACTCACTGTGGATTGCGGGCTTTTAGACGGCTTCCTGTGCACTCTGACGTCACTGGAGCGCCATCTTGTAGTGAGTTGGGTGTGCCGTGAAAAACGGTAGTGTGAAAAGTGACCGTACAACGATCGGTAAGTTCGATATTTTCGCATTTTTTTAAACGCTGCTTTTGTTTATTACTTGTGTTTACATTTTGGGTATTATTGGGGGTCGAACCGGATTGAGCATTTTCGAAAATGCCAATTACGATTGACAGGTGCAATAGCAAAACAACTCAGCTGATTGGCATAGTCTTTAAATGACCCGAGTACTACAAGTACTATAGCTGTAGGAAGCCAATTGATAACTTTCTATTACTATGCTCTTCTAAAGAAATTCATAATGCTCCAAAACGCTTCTATTTAAGATTTGTAAATCATTTCTAAAATTAGCATTTTCTATGACAACTATATTTATGATATTGCGCTTAGTGGGGGTAGGGTTAAAATATGCGTCTGATGTTTTATATGGTTGACAAATCATTAACTTTTTTTTAAAATCGTTGCATAAAATCGTCTGATTTATCGTTTACTATAATTCTTTTTTTTAAATCACTCACTATTATACTAAAAATCGTCTGCAATGGAGTCGATCCAAATTGCAAACAAAATTTTGTTTTAGTTTCATTATGTCCTGTTTTATTTTCTAATGAAATGTTTTTATATTCCTCTGTGTTTTTTCTTAAATCCAGAATTCTGTTAAAAGTGGGATATCACCCGATTTTCTTTTTGCCTTCCTTTTGATCATCGATTGATTCCTTAAAAATGTCAAACACCGATTACGATGATTAATCATTTATTGATTTTTCAATTTGATTATGCTCTTTGATAAGACTGTTATTGGTAAAGCATTTAGCATTTCTATTAAATTCTTCATTATTTACTTTCATTAGTAAACAAAAGATTATATTTATTTAACAGTTTCAAGCAAAAAATTGTCATTTTTATTGAAAGCTATTTTATTTACATATCAATTGCAGTTATTGCAAAGATACTTAACTAAAAAAAAAAATTGTAACTTCATCATGTTTTAAAAAATGTTTATAAATACCTTTTTCCAAAATAAACATATTTCAGATTTAAAATAGATAATATAAATCTTACACTTAATAATAGTGATGTTTGATATATACCAATATATTTTTATGCATTTTTTATTCAGGGTATGATATAAAAATATGTATTTGAACATTGATCACATAATAAATTGGTTTGATCGTTATTCTTTTTGGTTGAGTTATTCTTGGGTATGGTCATTTAGGCGTTCAAAATATCTATATTACCTATCATCTTTCCTTAGCTATTTTAAGTTTAATTCGAACATATATACATGGTATTGCATGTAAAATACTACATGATTTTTTAATTTTGGAATTCTTATCGATATTGTTTTGTAGAATTACTCTTAACTATTACAACCTGACATGCGAAACCATGTTTGGACTGATTTGGTTTCAGTGAAAGTTTTATTCTGTTATTCTTATAACAGTACTTGTAAATTGGCTTGTGTTTCCAAGGTATTTGTTCAAATAGTGTATGATTTTGATATTTTTAAATTATAGAGCAAATAACTTGTACTTTCAAGAAAATTTATCTTGTAGTTTGTTTACTTTAAATCGATGTAAAGTGACAGACGATACATGATTTAATATTAAGTTGCTACGCCTATTGAGTTTTACAGGGTGGGTATGCCTCCTGAAAAACTCCTGAATCTCAATATTTTTTTTCGAAGTGCTATTATATTTCCTGAAATTTGTGTCTGAACTCCTGAAATCTTTTTCCCTCTCCTTACTTAAAAAATTTGATAATGTAATTGTTTTTTTTCCGATTACTCTACTCAAAATAAGTCTGCTATGTGTGCATACATAGCTTGGACATTGTGATACTATAGTTAATGTCTCATAATGAACCGCACAAGTCATTGGAAGATTTTTTTCCCTCTGTTTCATCATTTGTAATGCAGTTTAGTCACTAGACTAATTCGATAATAATGGTAATGTAATCGTTTCCGGCTGCCTCTTTCTAGCCTCCTTTAGGAGCTTTAACGCAGCCAATAACGCCTCGCAATTTAGAATCCTGGTCAAGTGAAGAGGTAATCCAACGGAACTTCAAGGGACATTGTACGCTGACACCGTCGGGTCCACAGATTTAAGGAGCATGTCTGTCCCAGTGTACTCGGGCCCATCAGTCACAAGTTGGGGTTCCTACTCTTTCCCAGTATAGATATCCGATTTATAGGATGACTGGCAGTAGGTGGGATTCAAACCCCCGCACTCCTGAGAAGGTTGAATCCTGAGGCAGATGAATTAACCACTCGGCCACGACGTAGGGCCAATTGGATAATTGATTTATTGTTTATTAATTCGATAATAATCAAACATATTCAATTTTATTCCTCGTTACCTCCTGAATTTCCATTGCTGAACTCATGAAAAACTCCTTAGAAACTCCTGAATTTCACTATGTCATAGATAGAGTATGAACCCCGGTTTTATGATATAGGAAAGGGAATGTTACCATATTTAGGAATTTTCATCGCTTGTCAACCTAAAATAAATTGCTGAATCAAGACCTGTCATTTTATTGAAGCTGTTCCTTTGGTTCTCAACATTTTACAGTAGAGTCCCGCTTTTCTGAATGGTACCGGACCGGAGCACTTTTGGTTAATCAAGATTCCATAGGAATTTTCAGATAATCGGGAATTATTCATTTCGCCCCTTGAAAAACGCTAACTGATCAAGAGATAGTCGCAACGGTAGACCAGCGACGAAAACAAACACGATGATGAAGATGAGCCCGCGTCCAGCAAGTGCAGCATTTCACATTACAAGAAGCTACAAAATCTTAGATCAGGTACTTCGATACATGGAAGGGCAAGATGAAACCACTACTTCATGCGTTCTCTTGTTTAAAAGATGGTGGGACAGAGATGCTTTAAAACAAACAAAAATTTATCAGAAAAAAATACTGCATATTTTGATAAATAAATCCAATTTTGTAAGAACATATTTATTTTTTGTGCATTTCTGTATTTATGCGTTCGTGCATACATTTCACATTTTAGCAAAATAAAATTCTGTAGCCTTTCGGTTAAGCTGATTTTCGGATAAGCAGGACTCTACTGTAAATGTTTACCTCTGATTTTGAAGTTAAATACTAATTGAAATCAGTTTGTTAGATTAATGTCGATGTAAAAATTTCACTATGTAAGTTAAAACGAATTTGTTACATGCATGTTTGATCCTAGCTATAGGATGGTTGGTCGTGTAGATTAAATCTCACTTTCTTGATTTTGAGGGGCACAGCTATGATAAAATAGCCCATCTGTTTATTGACAACATTTGGCGAACTTAAAAATTTAATCTAGGGTTGCTATACCCATCAAGTTGTATGAAATATGAAGTGGAACGTTAACCACGTTTGAGCATTTTCGATGCTTGGCAACGAAAGAAATAGTCTAATTAAATCCAGACATATCGTAGCTGTTCTTTTTGTGGTTATGTCGTTATGAACTTGCTCAAAAAGCACTTTGTGCAAGTTAAAATTAAACAAAAAATTATTGTTTATTTCTTAAATAATAAAAAATTCTATCAAAGAGTGATATCTCTGCTCATAAGTTAAAAAAATCTTTTTCTTCTTTAATTTGTACTACTTTTAAAGCTTTTATGTTTTTACCCATTGCTCGAGAACAAAAACTCTCTCTTACTGTATTTGTAAGTATCTTATTTGTAAGTATGCTGCAGAAATAATTTAACTGCCACAGACTAATTTTTACAATGATTTTAATTAAACATTTTTTTGGTTTCATGTTTTTTGCTTGAATTTAAAATCCTATTTTTTTTTCTTAGGATAAACTTGTATGGTTTTTTTTTCATATCGTAAGCATTTGCACTTTAATTGTTATGTTGTATTTTACATGAATTTGTGTATGAATGTTTTTTTTATTTAAATAAGTCTAGGTTTAAATTAGTACTGATCAATATTATTGAGTTGCATCCGATACTATAAGTGTATTGTTGATCATTTGTTTATAATTGCTTATTTTCATCTGGTGCCAGATGATAGGTAATTGTTATTTCTCTTATTATATATATTCAGCTATTTTTAAGCAAATGTTTCTTTTTCAGTATAGTGAATACATTTTAGTTACAAAATAGTGCTTACAATTACTGTGCATTTTGAATTAGATTCACTAGTCAATAATTGATATCAACGCAAGCACTTCATTTTTTGTAATTTCTATAGTATATATTTATTATTTTTAAATTAATGACTTTTTTCACATTTTTTTAAAATAATAAAATATACGAACACACAATAAAAAAAAACAAGTAATATATCAATACAATAAATTTATTTACTGGCACATATTAGTGTAAAACTATTTGTGCCATATTACTATTGTGCCACATACTACTGTGCAAATATTAGTTAAAAAAATTTAATATAACTAATTATCCAGGGTAAAGTGAGGCCATGCAATTCTACTGATATTCCAAAGATGTCGATAAATTTGTGTAAGTCTTATAGCTATTTGAAAGTAATAGTGGTAGAGCATTAGCATCAATACATTAAAAAATAGCATTGGCAGAAAGTTTTTATGTTCTACGAAGAAATGTTACAACAGTTCTCCCTGGTGTTAATACAAGCAAACTTGGTTTCCAGTAATTTTTTTAAAAATAGAAATGATTTTAATAGTAGTATGAAAATCATCATCATCAATGGCACTACATCCTCTGAAGGGTCCTGGCCTCCTTAGTATGAAAATGTAAATACTATTTTTTTAAATAGTAGAATTGGGGGGTTTTCAATGAGGATCTGGCAATAGCTATACAGTCTTGTTTTCCTTACTCTCTAACAACTCTCTAAATGTCTCTGCTCTCCATTACTTTTAAGTTTTGATTGATTGGTTGGTTGGTAGAGATAATCAGGTTTGTGTGCTGACCAAGCACACTAACCTGAACATAGGTCTACCAACCAACCAATTCAACCAAAACAAAAGTAAATAGAGTGTACTGGAAAACAACACTGTGTAGCTATTGCCAGATACATTAATATACAACAGATTGCCTGATGCAACATTGTATATACATTCAACAGAATGTATTTATTGTATGCCATCCACTTTAGTATCCCAAATGAGAAAGATAGTGATCTATTAGTCTGATTTGTTAGTTGAGATCCAAAAGCTTTAAACATTAATTTTTTTTCCATCAGCACCCATTTTCCTTCCTGTTTCATTTCAATATTGATGCTGGTATAAATAAACTTTTCGGTAGTTTTTTTCACAAGAAATGTATTTTTTTAAAAATAGGGTGCTTCAGCAAGGATAAAATTAAAAATATTTTTGATTCTAGACAACAATTTTTAATAATCTTATCCTTAATGAATATTTATAGATAATAAAAAAAACCCCTCTAAAATATAATTCATATCTTGATTTCACGGTAATATAATTTACAAAGACAAAAATACAAAATACTATAACAACATAACTATTTGCAGTGCTTAAAAAAAGTAGCAATATTTTTATCTTGTTTTTAAGCCAAAAGATTAAAATTAAATCCATCATTTAAATTAGCAATCATTAAAATAAAATCAAATTTAAAATGATAATTTAAATTTGATTTAAAATAGGACAAAATTGAACTATTGTAATATATTTAAAGCTTGTGTAAAAAATGTCTTTTAAGTTATATACACAAAGAAAAACTTCTTCCGACATAAATTCTAGTGTCATCAAGCATTGTCAAGTTGTGTTCACGCCTTTATGTGAGATCTACGTAGGGAAAACAAAGGAAAAAAATCTTAAGAGCTGGGTACAAATTAAGAAAAGATTACATGGGGTTACTCAGCTCTCATTTTTGAATGGCATAAAAAAATTGGAATAGGTCCAAAATGAAAGGGTTTCTAGGAGTTCATATTTTTTTTTAACAAAAAAAAAAAAAAAAAAAAAATGAACTCTTTTAAAAAGATGAATTTGTTTTGCTTGGACGTCCAATTGGTTTCTAAGCATTTCTTTTTTAAATAGATCGTTCCTTAATAAATATGAAAAAATATTCACGTTTTGACGACTGGGCTAATAAATTGTTTTGGGAGAGGTTATAAGTGCTCATTTTTAGATATTGGAATTGGGTTACCTTTTTTATTTTATTAGGGTGCAGATACATTACTACTAGACTGTATTTGAGTTATAAATATTAATATACATTATTTGAGTTACAATCTGTGGTCGTTCAAAATTAGTCGAATCTATTGCTCAAGTTCTGTTGGTTAACCCTTTCAGGCCCAGTGATGCCATTTGGCATCATCACTTTCAATATTTTTTTCAAAATGTTTATGTCCCGTTATGACATGCAAACACACATCATTCGATCCTTCACACTGTGTTCTATTCCACAATATTTTACATTAATCTCAATAGAATCGGAACTACTATTTTTTTATTTAGAAAATAGTCAACAAGCATTTCTCCTGATTTTTGATCAGTTCACTTCAGTTCCACATATTTAAAACACAATTTAAACTATTTCGGTTAAAATAATTACTAATTTTTTTTAAAAATAAAATGATCAGATACCTTAAAATATATAACTCGAAGTGTTTCTAGGTAATATATATATTTTTATTTTGTTGTTTTCCACAATTAAAGAATTTTGGCATTGTTTCAAAAACCATATAAAAAATTTAAATGAATTTTTTTTCTTATGGAATTCGTATATTTGACCAAAAATAAGCTTATTTTGTGAATATCAGATGTTTCTGTAGTGTGGTAAATTTTTGGGACTGAAAGGGTTAACGACTGAAAATTTTATCGGCCAAGCGGATCGAAAATTGGCTAAAATGGCAATAGTCCTTGTTGACATGCGCACGTTACTATCTAACTGTACTATAACTTTTTACTATTTAAATTGTAGTCTTAGGCAAAGATTTAGTGTGGTCTAAAATAATTCCTTCATCAAGGTAGGACATTTATTATTTAGAAGGCGTATTTTTTTTTGTAGGGTCATCAGCCGTATCATTTATTCATATTTCCATCTTTTTACCTACAGAATCACATTTAGCCATGAGAAGGACAATTGAATGTGAATAGATCACGAGACAGTAAGTAGGCAAACTAAAGATATCGCGGTTTATATGATATTTCATTTAATTAATCAAAAGTGTCATTCTCAAAATCAGAGATGGTGGGAATATTGCCAATTAAGCTCCATTTTCAGCAGCTAATTGATATTTTGCAAGATGTTTTTACTCCTTCTCTATTGCGTTTCAGTTACTATTTGATTTTAGGAATTTTTGAAATCTCCTATTTGGGAAAAATCTTTTCATGAAGATTTGTTAATTTGAAACACTTTGAAGTGGTGAAGTAAACTAAAATTTCGGTAACTGAATAGTCAACTGCAAAAAAAAGTAATTATTTTGAATTTTTCTGTCTGTTATATATTTATATCTATAAATAGTGAGGTTTTTTTCATTGTATACTTATCAAATGCGTGAACAAATTTTAGAAAAAAAAAACACATTTTATTTTTGGAATTGGACTTTCGAAATTGTGGTAACCCTACAACACAGCAGCTCTAGTACGGTTGATTCAACTCACCATTCATTCACAAACTCTTCAACTTTATCTCCGAATGAAATATCTACAACCCCCAGGTTTTTTTTTCATATCTAGCCCACGTTTGTTTGCACCTTTGAGAGTTATTTGTATGGACAATTTTTCATTTTTTGTTTTTTTTTCAAGGAGCCCACGCTACCTGTCTTGGTGGCTTTTCACAACTAGTTCGTCGGCCTGACGCTTGCTTTCACTTGCGTGTGGGTTGGCGAATTGCTTATCCCACCAAAGGATTGAATGGATCAAATGTAATTTGCATTAATTTCAATTTGAAATTGATAGTTTTGGTTTCCCAGCCTGGTTTGAAAAGTTTAGTTTCATATCGTTTACTTGTACAGTTAGCATTTTTTTAGAATAATCGGAAAAAATTACGAACCTTAGCTGCATTAAGCTTAGAAAATTATAAGTCCATATTTCAACACCACAAAATATAAACTTTAACATAAAAAATTACTTGTCATTATTTGAATAAACTTTTTACTAGACGGGAAAAATTTCATTCTAATATTTAATATTTTAAATTTTTTTTCGGAAAATAAAACAGTTAAGACGAAATAAAGTTATGAGACGTCTTATGCGATTATATCACCACTATCAAAATATGAAATTTCTCTTGTAGCCATTTTATGCTTTTTTATGTAAAGGTATTAATTTAAAACTATTGGTATATTGGCACTACATGACTTTCAATCGCCCTTCAATAAATCAATGCAAACATTTAAGAGATAATTATGCACTCTATATGGTACTTTGAATAACTTGAAAACCCTAAAAAAAAAGTTCTAGGACAGTTACCACTACGATGGATGTACGATTTTATCAAAATCCTTATGAGGACCGATAGGTACTGAAAATTACTCGAGTCAAATTTGAAGCTCTTATAGTTCGAGCTGTAGAGTGTTTTGAGACACACCGAATACCACTTGTTTGGAATTAGCACCCTCCAAAACGAAAAAAGGGCTGGGGGGCCCAGTCGGTTAAGCACTCGCTTAGCATGCGAAAGGTCCCAGGTTCGGGTACGAGCATCGCCAAAATAGCTGCCGACCTATAAACGGCCCGTGCAGCCAAAAATGTCCGACGAATAATACCCCCGTGTAAGGGAGTGCACTTTAAATATCCTTCAAAGTCCTAACGCTGCGTACGATGTCGCCCTTAACGGTTGCGTTGGGTGCCTATTCAGGTGTTGGCTCGTCACCTGACTGTGGTTCTAAAATACGACGCCCGTCGCCAATAGCCCTCGTGTAGCTCTAGTGCGACGATAATACAAACCTAACCTTACCAAAAACGAAGAAAACCACACAAAATCTCCGATTCGGATTTTCGACCCCCATCGCAGTCCTCATTACCTTAGATTTCATACTAATTGATTAAAAGTATAAAAATTCCTGTATGCAATCGGGGCATACAATCTCATAGTGGAATCGCCATTGAACGGTGTGGGCAGACGCGGGGGCATGGGTCCTTATATGGGTCTGGGTCGTCGTAAGTGTGGGCCGTCGGGCAAGGCCGGGCCGGGCGCCCCTGCATTTAGGCCGGCCCAGGTTTTGGGGCACGTGACTTGTCTTTTGAATGGTGGAACGCCGGAAGTGTTTAGGAATGAAAGAATTTTTATTGAAGGAATGCTTGAAGACGAGTTCGTGTTTGTAAGTAGGTGTGGACGTGAAATAATTGTTTCTTGGTGGCATCTGTTGGAAAGCTATAATGACTGAATGAATAGCTTACTAAGTCTTTAAAACGTGATATCTTATTTACTGTTTAGTTTTGCTATAGTTCATACATTTGTAGAATTAAAAAATATATATTAAAATATTTATTTTATTTGATATAGTATTCTTATCTTAATTTAATAAAAAAAAATCGGAGATTTCCGTTAATCTGTTTCTAAGACCTATAGTTATTACCTTTGTTGTCTACCTGTTATTATTATTAAGAATTAGAGTTTTAAAGTCCCTGCAAAAAGGCCGCTTTTAGTTATTTAAAACTTTTTATTGTAAAAAAATATTAAAAAATAAAATAACCAATGGGTTTCGGAGGATTTGCAAAAAAATTCTATTAATCAGTTAACTTATTAAGGATTTTGCATTCAAATTGTTAGAATAAACTAATTACTCCCCTCCCCATAAAAAAACTAGCCGCTTATTTCATTTACAGGGCACACAAAAATTGTTTTTACGCTTCTAAACATCAAATTCCAATATATATTACGTAACCTTGAGCAAATATTATCCGTTAAATACATGTTTATATACATAAAGAATTTGTATAGAGACTTTTTCTCGTAAGTGGAAGAGGTTGAAAGATTGCAGTCATGTCGATTTGTTTATTTCTTGGTTCAATTAAGGCGTAAAACATGTAAACAAGTGATAATATTTTCATGCTTAAAATAGTTGATCGCGTTTTCACTGTCTTTATCTTTTATAAATTGAAGAGCTTAGTGGAAGAACGTGCTAAGTGACAAAAAGGTGAAAACGAGATAATGAGCTTCAAAGTTTTTAGTTTGCAACTTTTCTGTCATTCACAAAATCATAGTTTTTTCAGCATGATATTTTAGTTTGGTTCTTCAAAATACTTGTTGTCTTTTGGCTTAGTCGTACGTTACGTAATAACGCGTCATTTACGGAACGCGCATGACGCCCCCTGCACTTGGCATGTTTTTCCTCCGAAATGCTTCAGATTTTGTCAGTCGTTTAGTGGAAGAACGTGCTAAGTGACATTTTTTAGGTAAATTTGATCCATACGAGTTTCATAATTTATGTTCTAACAATTCGATTTTCAAAATTCTTTTTTTGTTTAGAAGATAGATCTTCACAGATATCTTTTATACTTTTTAATCGTTTGCCTGTCCGTCCATCATTTTGTCCGTCCGTCCATATTCCTTTCAATTTCCGATCCAAAGTGCCTGATTTTGAAAATTCTTTTTTTGGTTCGAACGTAAAAAATTAGATCACTACAATGTATAGTGTTTGGCCACCTGCCTGTACGTTTGACTGTTATTTTGTTTCTGTCCGTACGTCTTACCCCCAACTTCTTTTGTACCCGTCCAATTTTTAAAGTTATTACCATCAATTGCCTAATATAAAACATAAGGTAATAAAAGTATTGCGATGGGTTCAATAATACAAAATGAAGCGTTTGTGCTTTCTGCACGTTTTGCAGAGTGCTCATTCTAAAAAATTGCCTTTTTTTACATTGATCCGCGTCTGTCTGAAACTACTTTACAGTTCGAAATAAAAGAGCTACGGACTTCAAATTTCGTACACGGGTTTTCCAGTTCATGTTGGATGTCATAATAAGGATTTCAAAAAAGTTGCGCATGTGCAAGAAGATGCTGCTCTAAACTTTTTTGGTTTTAAAGGTATTGCTGAATAACGAAAATAGATACGGACTTCAAATTTGATGCGCGAAAATAAAGTTTTCTACAATATTATGCATGTGAAAGGAGTAGCTGCCGTAGAACTTTTTAATTTTGAAAGCTTTTGAAAATACTTTATAAGGTATATAATGACTTTTAAATGAGCGTTTCGATTTATTAATCGGTAATTGAATGTAATACAGTGTTACACATCCCTAGTTTTTTAAAGATATTAGACACCTATTTTATACTTTTTGTTCGTCCGTCTGTCCCTACTGTAACGATTTCTTTGATTATTTAAGTTAAAAGAAAGCAGGTTATATATAAGTTATTTTAGAACTTCTTGCTTAATGTTAGATGAGTAAGTTTATAATTGAAAATATTTTTAAAAAAAACAAATTATCACTGAAATTATAAACTGAATACTTAGTGTAATAATAATACAAATCATCTTTATAAAAAAATATACAAAAAGATAGTAAAAGAAACATAAATCCATGCGAATAAAATAAATATTAAATTTAAAGATGTAAGTTTTCGCAAATTAAATTTTTAAATAGTTTTATAGATACGAATAATCGAATTTAAAAACAAACTTTGATATTAAAAAAAGTGAAAACAAGTTGTGCGGCAAAATATAGATCCAAAGAATATTTAGGTTTTCCTTTCTCCTTTTCAATTAAGGGTTTAATCATTTTTAAGAAAGATACTTTAAATTACAGCATTTCTACAGCAATAGAAAATGATCGTTTAAACAATTTATTTTTACAATCGTGATGCATAGTTCTTTTTTTTAAAGTCATCGATTTTAGTAAATATTAAGAACTTATAACGTTTTATACTTTGTTACTTTATTTTTACATCAATTATGCTAAAAATATTTTAGTTTCACATAAAAAAGCAATATCTGGATTAAATTTGTACTTACCATACAAGCTGCTATTCGCATGCACGTTCAAGCAAAAATTCAGCTTTCCGCTTGCTTCTTAATTCCAATTTAATAATTTAAGGAGTTTAGGACATTCTACAAAATGCGTTCGATAGCTTTAGAGATCAATCGTAAAATGGCTTTAAACGATTTCTGTACCCATAATTCATTGTTTTAAGAAACCAGTTGCTTTGAATGTTCATGGATGCAATGTTGTTTTAACGCGAACTGCGATCTCCATAGGGCAGGTGCAACTTTGTTTTAACTATACCATCTGTTCACTGCTAAATTATCTATGTTTATTACAATTAAAAAAAAGAAGACATTAAAATCAGACGATATTTTTTAAAATGTGAAACCTTTAACTCCGAATAATTGTAAAATAAAAATGCACTTTCTCCTGCTTTGCTAAATGCACTAAAACCAGGTTTTAAGCAATATAAATTTTATTTTATTGGTAATATTTTATAAATAAAGTTAATTAGTATATATTAATCATATTTTGTTCAATTCTTTTTGATTAAAACTACAAAAGATCCATTTGTTTTGCTATTAATGCAAGCGAAAGTCGAAATTTTCCGCTAACGATGTCACTTAGCACTTTCTTCCACTAAACGATCGTTCCGGAATCGGACGATTTCGGAGGAAAAAAATGCTAACAGCCCTTAGCACTTTCTTCCATTGAAAAAGTGACGAAAACGCGTGCACCTACCAACTTCGTTTACGAAAAAAGTATGAAATCGAATGTTTTCTAAAAAATTGAAGGCTGTTATGTTTAAAGAAGGTAATAACATAAACATTTACACAAAAATCTCAATTTTTTCAAAAATGTCACTTAGCACGTTCTTCCACTCAGCTCTTCAATTCAGATATCTATTATACAGTTCTTTGCAAACTGAAAGAAGCATGAAAAGATGTGCTCTGTTAATATTTATTTTCATTAAAATTCTTTGAGGGTTATGTGCTTTCTCTTAGACTATTTCTCTTTTTTTCCCTTTTCTCTTAGTTTCCAAAAAATGTATGAAATATAATTTTTTTTTTCAAATTTAAAGTATTTAAAATATTGGTATGTTTTTTTCCATCTTTTTATTTCTATTAATTTATATAACTGTTGCTTTACTGCGTTGCTACGTTAATTTAACCAACTTACTTTCCAGAATTATATTATTTTTCATATATTTAAGAACTTATATCTTTTTAATAACATTCGTGATTTTCTGAAATAGCTTATTGGTATACATTGATTTTGCCGACATAAAGCTTAAAATTAGCTACATAAAAAAGAATTATCCATTTTAAAGCGTTATCATTTTCACAAATATCATAAAATACCCGTTTAACTTTTAATTCTATTGCAATAATCCACCATATGCCATATATTTGTAAGCAACCACGCTAAAAACAAACTAACAAACCAAAGAAGGCAATGCGGTGTAAAACCTGAAAAAAGCACTGACCGCGCCAGCGCGCGTCTCGCCCACGCTGCGACGTCACTTTTTCCGCGAAACCGAATTTCGTAAAGTTGCCATCGCGAGAATACGAATAATTGTTTGATGTGTTGTGGTCGTTTGGTTTATAGTGTTCTTTGACAGCTGGAATTTAACCATGCGGAACGTTATTTGTAAAATGTGCCTTCATGGAGATTTTTTAATGTTTTCAGTTGGTTGAAGGGTATGTTGAAATGTATTATGTTTTGGTGTTCAGTTACATAAAGCGTGCAGTGTATGTAAAAATTCACTAAGTAGCTTTTATTAAAACGTACTCTACTAGTATTTCGTATTTTGGGAAATTTTTTTGTAATCTATTTTGACAACAGAAGTTTGAGTGAAACATTTTCGTCGCTTGTGTGTGTTTTTTCATGTTTGTACAAACTTAATTTTATTCTTAGTAAAATTTATTACCTGACATCAAGCCGGAATAAATCATTTTTTTCCCGTATGGATCACGATTACATGTTTAGGTGAAATCGTTAGGTGAAAGGTTAGGTGACATCGCACCATAGCTACATGAGGGCTATTGGCTACGGGCGTTATAATTGAAAACCACTGTCAAGTAACGAGTCGACATCTGATATCATAATTCCAAACAATCGTATTAATTTAAAATGTGAATTAAAAAAAAAGTAGACAGACGTTGGTAAGCAAGTAAAATAACGATACCAAAACCGACCTTAAGTTTGCAGTATACAAATGTTCTACGAGAAAAAGGGTAAATAGTTCTCATTTTTGAGTGCGAGAATCGAATACAAAAAGGTATTCCGCATTCAATAAACAAATTTATTTGTTATTTCAAGACATAAATTTACTATTTTTATTAGTTTAGATTCAGTTAGAGTGTTATTTTAATAATTTTTTTCCTTCGATTTTGACGTAACAGGGCGCACGAATATCAGGGTCGAAGGCGCAGCCAATGAGAGTACGCGATATTGCGGCGCCAGCCGGGTTGTTTACGCAGATTCCTACGCCTAGTACATTTCTCTGCTGCAAACTTAAGCTCGGTTTTGGTAGAGAAATATAAAATTAGATATCTTTAAAAAAAATCGATTAACTCGATATTCTCTACTTAAAAGATTCCCGTATTTCTTCTGTTAAGAGTTCCAAAATCACGTTTTCAATTGACTGTGTTAAAACTGTTTATATGTGCAGCAACAGACATTTCGCATTAATTACAATTATACTATCGTTACGATGATCTTATCGTGTCTTGATGCTTTGTCACAACACCGCGACTACATAGAATCTTTTTCCTCAATGAATTAAGTTGATAATGTTATCAACTTGTTTCGGAAGTTGTTTTATCAATCCCATGGCGACCATTGTTTACCAACAAAAGTTTTTGCAACTGTTTGACATGGACTTAAGGTTTCTATTTTCGTCGTAGTTTTCGAGTAGTAATGGTATCTTTTATTACTGGTGTGGATTTTTGAAATTGAATGAATTTTTAGTTACATTTTCAAATGAAATGCGCTGTCACGATATTGTTGGATCTTGAATTAAAAAAAAAACTATCTATCCGATTACAATGGGGTTATTTCACGTCTTGGATGACAACAGCTTCAACGGTTTGTTTTTATTTGTTGCTTGGAATTACTTCTGTTGTGGTATTCGGAAAGGAGTTTTCTAAGAATATTTTTTTTTTGAATGACAACTTTTTGCTGCGCTGTTGGTTGTTCAAAACATTTGTTAAAGAAAGCTCGCGGGAAGAAAAGTTTCTATCTATCTAAATCGGTCATTTTGAGAGTGAAACCAAAGCAATACCAATGAAATAGCAATAACTCAGAAAAATCAAAACAAGAGCATTACAACATCTGAAACATTCCTCATTGAAATAAAATTCTTAAAATTGAAACTTGAATTAGATGATTACTCCAGATTTTTATTCGATTCTAAAAGTGTACTTCAAACTGTTTTCTACTATTCCCCCTTTTACTTTTGCACAGCCTCAGGGGTTTTGAAGATTTTTTTTCGTTCGTTTTAAAATGCCATGTATAAAAGAAAATGCAACGAATACAACACCGTTTTTCGCTACTTTTATATAAGTTTCGATTCTGGTCTGGGTAAAAAAAAATCCGTAAAGGTATTTTTAGGCTTTTTTGGTACATTCTTTTGTGGTACCCTAATTGCTTACGTTTTTTTCTCTTTTAAAGAATGAAATTTTTTTCTAAAAGTTTCTTAAAATTGATGTTGCCACACCACGTTTCTCAATCTCGTTTTATTTTCCTTTCTATTTGTATATAGACTCGGAAGTTTTTGAAGGAAAAAAATCGTCTAGCCGCGGCTTTAGTGAATTTAAATTTTCTACTGTGCTCGATGCAAAATTGTAACGAAATTTTTTTTCCACACTTCTCCATAGTTTTATTCATCCAAAAATTATCCGTATTGTACTTATTTGAGGCAGGGCTTCTCAAAGCTATTATGCCAATTGCCCATCTATTTATTATGTAGGGTATGGATAATTTTTTTTTCATTGATCATATGCAACGCATATTTATAAATTTTATCATGTTATTTCTTATTGTTGATTATCGAAAAAGTTTTCAAAAATTGAGCTAGTGTCACAGTGATCACTGCTAAATCCGACCCAGATTTTAATAGACAAATGAAATTTTTTATTAAAAAAATCCATAGACAAACTAGAGTAGAAGTCATTTATTCAAATAAAAATGGCTGCCGTTTCTTTCCGTGACGTTTTCTATTTTCAAGATTAAGCAAACGCATTTTTCGAAATCGTAGTTGAAAGCGTTATTTCACGTCGTGGATGGCAACAGCTCCAAACTCTTTGTTTTCATTTGTTATCTGGAATTACTTTCGTTATGGCATTCGAATATGAATTTTCTAAATATATATATATATATATATATATATATATATATATATATATATTTTTTTTTTTTTTTTTTTGTCGTGTCCATGAGAGTCGAATTTTATATGTGTCCGTGAATTTTGATAATTTCTTCTACGACTTGCTTGATGTTGTCTTCATACGGATCTATCAAAGTCGGCAGTACTCCAATCTTTCTCAGGCTGGCGCTCATAGCCGGACACTCATAGATGTGAGTAGGCGTAAGCTGTGTATCAGGACAATGTTCACAGCTTCTATAGATCTTCTTTCCATCTCTATCTATCTTCATACCCTGTGGTGTCCTGTTCTTAGCCTAGTTATGGTTTTAAGAGTAGATCTGTTCGCAGTTATTTCAGAGAGAAGATGTTTGGTCTGAATGGATTTTTCTCTAAGCTTATATCTGGCCACTGCATTCGCATCCTTAAGAGAAACATCATTACAGCTAGTGTTGAGGTCTCTGCCCTCCTTGGCCAGTCTGTCCGCAGTTTCATTATCTTCTATGTCGACGTGCGCAGGAATCCACTGGAGGTTGCAGGTCTTGTTTATAGTCTGAAGATCTTTAAGACCTGAGATGATTTCTTGGGTGATAGAAGAATGTCCATTTAGAATTGCCTGGAGGGCGGCCTTTGAGTCGCAAAAGATTATATATATATATATATATATATATATATATATATATATATATATATATATACAGTAAACTCCCGATTATCCGCGGAATTGGGTGGCGCGGCATCCACGGATAAGCGAATTCGCGGATAATCCGCAAAAGTGAAGAAAATACAATTCCACAAAATTCCTTCTGGGTTTTAGAAAAGTAAATTACAGTAATCGTATAGTATGTACAAATTTACTTACTTTAAAATATCTCTTACTGTCGTTTCTCTTTTGCTATACTGCAAACATATTTGATTTTTAGAGGAACTGTTTTCCATCTTTTTAAAGAGTTGAAGTTTGTCTTGAATTGTCAAGACAATTTTTTTATTTCGTTTTTCACGCATTTTGCTATCATCAAACTCAGGTAAAGCAGTTCAATTAAAATAGAGGGCAATTTATTTTACAAATTATGTTTTATGACAAAAATCTGTTTGTGATGTGCACCTTACACATTTTGGCACACACCAGTTACTTGATTATTTTAATGCATTTGTTGTTCTTTTTGTCAAATGTATTCGTTGTTCTTTGAACGTGTTCGTCGTTCCAGAGAGAAATTCATTGTTCTTGGAATGCATTCCTCTAACAATTTTTGAAGCAAATAAAAATATTTTATAGCGTTTTATTAATTTTTCTATTTGCACTGAAAAAAGGGAGGTGAGGTAAATAGTGGTCCGCGGATAATCCGCAGAGCGTATAATCCACACGCGGATAATCGGGAGTTTTCTGTATATATATATATATATATATATATATATATATATATATATATATATATATATATATATATAGTATTTTTTAATTTAATATGTAATATATATATATATATATATATATATATATATATATATTACATATTAAATTAAAAAAATACTATTTAGCTTCTTGCTGTGCTGTCGGTTGTTCAAACATTTTTTAAAGAAAATGTCATGAAAGAAAAGTTTCTTTTCATCTATATCGGTTATTTTGACAGTGAAATTGAAGTAACCAATGAAATCATAGTACGCCGAAATATGAAAACCATAGCGTTACATCATCTTAAACAAACATTCCCTTAAAAAAAAAAAAAAAAAAAAAAAAAAAAAAAAAACTAATCATAAATATGCCGCTTTAAATCTTTGAGGAACAAGCAACCGGAAACATAACCAAACACGAAGAGGTCAACCTAAATGAAAGAGCGGCGTTTTAAAATACAGCGTCTGTTTGATTTCACAGTTGGCCGTAATATCCCGTTCCTCCTAACCTTGCCGCTTATTTTTATGCACTGCGGAAAAAAGTGTGACTCCAGTTTCCGTTCTTTTAACTCACCTCACTGTTTTTATTTACTTAGTGATTTCAGACTTGCTTGTTTGGCTTTAAGGCCGCGGTATTTTTGGGGCTTTTCTTTCTTCGCGCGGTGAGGAGGTGAAGTAATGTTATCCAAGTTGGCGCTGATTATATTCTGTTCTTGATCCTGTAATGAAAATAATACTCGGCTTTGATAAAATGTATCTTGTTAACGTGGTGTTGTTAACCTTTTAAGATATAATGCCATCTGGTTGTGTTTCCTCTTTGTTTATAACGCTTTTTATGAGTTCTGACCCAGGAAATGCAGGGGCAAGTCAGAGCAGTCAAAGTCTATGTTTTGCCTCGGAACTTTTTTTGTTCAGGAACTTTCTATATTAAACAAATAAAAAAGTGTTCAGTAACGAAACTGTCCAATTTAATTTGAACTTGTGGTCGTTATTGTACCCATGTCTAAAATTATCGATATTAATTTTTTTCACCTTTTCATAAAAAAGGCTTTAAACTATGTAATTTGATTTTGACGACTTATAACACGCACTTCAACACATATGTTCCTGCATAAATAACATTTTCACGTCCTCAAAGTTAGGAAAGGTCACTGTTAATTATTTTCTAAGATTGCTCACTGAGTGAGCTATTTTTTTTCTCCTTTCCCACTCCTTGTAGTAGAACATTTTTTTTATGCTGAAAAATGGCTCCTCAAATGGCTGCATAATCTGCATTTTTATGAGTTTGAGATCGCGGCTTACGTATAGGAAAAGCAATATTATTTGAAATAAAAGCATATTATTTAAAAGCACGTAACGAAATTTGAAAAAAATGCTTTGCACATGCACCTTCACAGAAAAAAAGTCATTATTAATACATCCTACTAATTCTCACAATTCCTTTTTTAAATCAACTTGTTTAATGGTCAAATTTTTTAGAATAGTTCTTTAAAAATCATATGCATTAAATTTTTGAAATTAGACAACTGTACATTATTGTTGTTACTAATGTGTGTGGGCTCAAATGCCATTTAGCATTGGCTTTAAGCAGTAAGACTTGTGGCGTTGACGTCATTTAAAATCTTTCTGGTGTGCAGTTAATAAAGGATAGATGGTTTGGCGTTGACGTCAAACGCTACAGTACATCTTGGTAGGCAACCGCCACAGACTGGTTCAATTTAAGATCTCATGAAGAAATAAACAGTCGCATATAAAACATTGCTAATCTTAACACTAAACCATGATCCCATATTAGCTGAGGAAAAATAAATTTCGATTCTTCTGCGATTTCTGCTCTGTTCATTTTAACTAATAAATCCAATTAACTGGATAAAAATTCAAACTGATTTTTTCTCCACAAAACTGGCTAATTTTGTCGTTTTTTTTTTCGGCTAATCTTCAGACCACATTCTTATTTTCATTAGCTTGGGAAAACAATACGGCTATTCTCTGTATTTAATTCTCTAGAGATATCCCTATTTGTCTTTTTTCCACCTTGTTAAACCTATTATCAGTTGCATCGGCGTATGTGATTGTTTTGGTATTGTCATGTAGATTTATCGATGGTTATCAATGCTCATTCAGTTCTCATTCATTCATTCATTAGTTTCACTTGCTTTTTTAGAGGTTGGTTTCACTACGTATTGTTGAAGACCTTAATGAGATTGGATAAAAAACGATGAAGGTTATTTCTACGGGAACGTTTTGAAGTTTTGTTTTATCGCGACATATTTATTTATTTTTTAAGTTTCTCGATTATGAAGATATCGCACAAAAACTATGCGCCAATTTTACGTATTATTTGTACAGTTTTTATGAATTATAAATAAAAAATGTATTTACTTTTTCTTTTTGGCTTTAGTTTAATATAAAGTGCAGTTATAATTATTAATTTAATAGAGATTTGCTAGAATATTGGATGCATGATTGATGATGCATATTTGTGTAAAATTGTATATATTTTTGTGCAAGCTCTTAACCTTTTAAGACTGGAATTCAGCATCGTTTATCGGCTTGAAAAATCGCGAGTTAAAAGGTTAAAAAAAATGCTATACTTATATTAATATTGAAAGAATGTTTTTATTAACCAAAGTTTTTAGTCCTGTCTCCTAAACAATTTAATTTTCGTGCGTTAACGGGGACCGTGTATAACCAACAAAACAAATTGAAAATTTACACAATTACAAACGTTTTATAAATTGGTTTCGAAAATTTTTGTGCCAAAAGTTGTCAGGATGTTTATTCTAATAAACTACCTAGCAATTTATCTTGCTTCCTTTTCTTTGTTGTGTATTAGAGATAGCTATAAATATGCTTTTCTATTTTAGTTTCTCGCGTAATTCTGTCAAGCGTGAGTAATTTAAAGAGTCATCTCTTAGTGGGGATACTTAAGTGTTCTTTATGGAATGGCTAAAATGTTCTCAGTTGAAGAATTAACTCTTATACACATAATTATTACATCATAGGAATACTTAACATTATAAAATAACCCACAGCCCTGTTTTTCTATGGACACCATTCGTATGCAATTTGAACCATTGCAAATACGTAATACAAATAATAATAAAAAATATTTTAGGCTATAAATTAAACTAACTTAACGTGGAATTAACTCGACGTGGAATTAGCATGTTGCTTCGATATTTGACCCTCTAATTAAACTTCAGTCACGAATTATAAGTACATGCCCGAATTATAAAAATTGTATATTAAGCTAACTAAACGTTGCATGGCTTTATTTATCAGAAAAAAACTATTGTGAAGTATAAAAAAATATTTAAATAAGAGTTTATAAAAATTTAATTTTCACTAGTACTTTTACCCCTTCAAGTTTTAATCTTTTGAAATACTCTTCGAATACTATTTTGTACTTGCACGGTAAAAACTGCATTTGCCACTAACTTACAATGTTACGAACTTGCACGTAAAACTTGTTTTTCCTTGTATATACCCTTCATGCAGAGAAGCCCTTGAAAAGCGTACCTACAAAAGCGCTTTTCGGCATGATGGGTAAGTACAAGGAAAAACAGTTTTACATGCAAGTTTTGTTGTCCAAATTCGGAGTTTTCGCATGATGGGTAAGTACAAGGAGAAACCTTTTTAAGTGCAAGTTTAGTTTTGTTCAAATTCGGAGTTTCGGCATGATGGGTAAGTACACTGAAAAACAGTTTTACGTGCAAGTTTTTTTGTTATTCAGATTCGGAGTTCCGGCTTGATGGGTAAGTACAAGGAAAAACAGTTTAACGTGCAAGGTTTGTTATCCAAATTTGGAGTTTCGGCATAATGGGTAAGTACACTGAAAAACAGTTTTACGTGCTAGTACTGTTATTCAGATTCGGAGTTCCAGCATGATGGGTAAGTACACTGAAAAACAGTTTTACGTGCAAGTACTGTTGTTTGAATTCGGAGTTTTTTCTCCATGTAACATTCACAACTCCAGTGAGGTAGGTAGCTTTTGCCCAAGTATAAAAATCTTTTAACTTTCTGCTTGATATTTTTTTGCTCATAGGTCAATTCAGAGGTGCAACCAATTGAAAAAGGCTAGCACATTTTTAAATCGCTCATTTAATGAGGAGTTATTAGTTTGAAAAGCTTTAGCCAAAGTTACGTCATTCGACGGTATTAGGAATACATTATTAACGGTATTAGAGGAATACATACAGGCATTAGAAAACTTTTTGTACGCATTTTTTCTTACTAGAATAACATGATACTTATTCACTTTGTTATAATTCCATTTTATTTAATATAAATAAAGTGTACTTTTTGGTGAACTCTGGTATACATACGCTATTTCTGAGTTTCAGCTATATTTTAGGGTCCTAGGCTAGTGGCTATCATACTTTTATTCACTTTCCCGAAACCGTACCAAGCCTCAAACAGAAGTAAAAAAAAAACAATTGAACTAAGGTACTAAAAATAACCTTATATTCACATCGAAGTGCATATTAAGGGCTCAGAATAAAATTGAACCAAGTCAATTTTTTTTGTCATTTTCGAGTTCGTAACGCAATGGAGTGCACTATGTATAATTTCTGTGCAATAATGAAAAAAGTCGTAGTTCAGATAATATCCACTAGGCAACTAATTTTTTGAAAAAAATTAAAATATAATTTTTTTATAAAACAAACTTCTGTTGTGCAAATAAGCTTTAATTGACTTATTTCACTTCGATTCTATTCTATATCTAAATACATTCTATGCCAAAATTCCAACGAACTTCCCCCTAAACAATAAAACAACACACCCTCTTCCCATTGGCCCACAATGTGACCATTGGGGCCCCTCGCGCCCCCCAACTCCTGCGCATGCGCACTGCGTCCTAGGAAACGGGAGCGCCTAGGGCCCAGAGGTACTCCAGGACAGCCAGAGAGAAGGTCTGTCGCTCCCCCTCACCCTCACTATCGTCTGCAGTCGACGACCCTCGTGACAGGTACTAGAGTTGGCCGGTGTGCCTCCCTACCCTACAACCCCTTTTGTGACCATGGTAAGGTTTCGTTTTATTGCTGGTATTTTTTAGGGTTTTTAAGTTAATTTTTTTAAAAAAGTACATGATATTAATTTTGTTTAACGGCATTTTAATTAAATTTGATTTTAAAAAGTAAAATATTCTATGTAAGTATTCCTTAATATTTTGTTACGGAATAGGTGTTTTCTTACCTGAGGTTTTTGTCCATATTGTTACGATATTTTTTAAAAATTTTAAGCAGTTGCAGGAGATTATTCTTAAAAGAAATTTCGAGCACAATTTAAGTTAGATTTTATATAAGTTAAATTCTATTTCAATAATTTTTTAATTTATCTGCGCAAATTTTGAAAATTGTTCAAGCTTATGCTTAATTCACAAGAAATTCTATACCTTCTAAAATTACTACTTTTGCATGCGAAAATAATTAAATGTGTAAAATAATGCCGGTCGTTTCCGTTTGGTTATTTGGAATTATTTTCCCAACACAGCATGTAATTGGTTTGACGAGTGTTTGTATTTAATTAAAATTTTCTTTACATGTTGTCGAACGACCCTTTCGATCTCCGTTTACCACTAGAGGTCTTGTCTCCGTTTACCACTTGACGCTGAAAACTGTTTTTTTTTCGTAGACAAAATACATATTATGCCTGTATTCATTTTGATTGATTGAACTCTGAAATTGCTCAAAATATATCGTTAATGCTACGTTAAAAATAACTATTAATAATGTTGTGCTGAACTGATTACTGCCAAAATTAACCCAATGGCTATATTTCGCTAGTATAATGCCTCCTTATAAACCGATATTTATTTCATTTGTCAAGTGTATTTTCTAATAATGCGATTTTTCTTATCAATGAATTTTTTAAAAAAGTTAATCCGCACAACGCGCACAGGGTGTTTTACGAGGTTCGTTTTGAAGTAATATCACTGACTTGCCAACTGTGGATCTAGTAAGACATTAATTTAACCAATCGATTATCCAAATTTCACTCAGTAATAACCATTTTACAGATTTCGTGCAGTAAGAGAAAGTTAAAAATGTTTTGCCCTTCGAAATTGACCATGTTTTTAAATTACGTCGCCTTTAGCCCTCGTGTAGCTCTAGTGTGATGATAAATTCGACTTGCTAAAACACCGGCATTGGAAAATTACTGTTCGTATCTTCGAATTGCACAATAATCAATCAATATGAAGAGTACACGGGAGAAACCACTTACTAGATTTCGTAGAAGGCTTTCCTCAACAGGCCTCTTTGGCAATTATAGCGAGAAATTGCCTAAACTGGTGTAAAGAAATCGGTTACTCGTTTTATTTTTTCTTTCGCGGCAACCCTGATTCACGCCAGAGATCAGTAGACACGAGTACCGCGAATGAAGAACCGAATAAAAAGCTGTTTTCCTGTCGCCAATGTCCGCCAAGCAGATACAATTACGGGAAGACTCCTAAAAATTCAAGCGGTACTTCCTTGTTCTCTTCATATGGGTACATACGACACGGAAATTCGGAAACTAGTCAAAAATCCGCCATTGTCGGGTTGAATCAGGAGAGTGGGCAGGTTTGTCATTATTTACCTGATTTTTTTTTACTCAATGAACAAACAAGCCCTTTCAGTTTTTCTTTATTTGAAAATCCATTTTAAACTTTTTAAATGCAAAATGTGTTATGAATGCTTCGCGGTTTTTTTTTACAAGATCTCCGAAACCCTAGTACTGTTTAATTTTCTATAAAAAAAAAAAACGACTGATACTTATTACCTATTTCGGTTTAGATATTTTCGAAAAGCTAGACCATTCTAGTTTAGAGTGGGGAAAAAAGTTAGTTTTAAGAAAAATATATAAAATGAAGTTTTGAAGTGAATTCTACCAATGTTTACATACACTCTCAAAAATAAATGCTCAAAAACGACAAAATTTTCCTTTATTTTGACGACCCGTTTACTGGCAAATGCCCCGAGTTTTCCTTTCCTCGTAAAAGTGAAGAAATTTGAATCGTTATTTTTATGAGGATTTGAATGTCGTCTAATCTAAAGAAATATTTCGTCAATTTTAAGCATGTGAGTACAGCAATGAGATTGTTTCCTCAAAATCAAGATACTGAATCGTCAAATCACGATCGTAAAAGTGAGGATTCGCGTTTACTCAAAAGTCACGTGATAGTTGACGAAACAATCCTCAAAATAAGCGAAATGAGGCTCGGGGATTCATGAATCGTCAAAAATGAAAATGTTATTTCTGAGAGTGTATGCACGTAGGGAATTGCCCTGGTTTTCAAGCATACCTCTTTCAGCGTCTGCAATAGTCTGCGAAATTCTTCTCACTACCGTATTTTCTTCCTCTACCAATTTAAATTTCCCGTTTCACCCCCCCCCCCCTTAACGATCGACCTCGTGAATGAAAAACGGCCGCTCCCGTTTCCAATTTACGGAGCCGTTCTTGAAACAATCCAGAAGGTGAACGGACCCAGAATTTCTTCTGTCTATAAGTTTCCGCATATTTTCTCAGTAGCGGGAGCTAATCACGGTAAATTCGTTGATTGAACTGTGCTAAAGCTCGGTAAATCAGTTGTTGTTAAAATTAACTCAGTAGAAAGTCAACATTAACCCCTTCACGACGTTGGCAAGAAAATTTGCCACACTCACATTTCTACTTAAGTTTATTGAAATAAGCAAAATATAAGACAATAGTCATGAACAAATTATGTATTACAAATTAAGTTACTCGAAAAATGAAGTTTATGTTTTATGCGGAAATTGATATCGTCACTTAAGTTCCCACTATCTAATTGTTGTGAAAGGATCAGATTTAATGTAAGGTATCCTTTGGAGCGATTTTTTCGGATTTGGCCATAAATAATTTTTTGTAGCACCCGTCTGACTTCGACTGATGATTCGAATTCTTTGAATTCGCAACAATGGCGTTTTCCGAGAAGCCGGTGTTAAATGAACAAACACGTTTTTCGGCTCTCCCTCGTGTAGCTCTAATGCGACGGTAATTCAAACCTATCCTATCATTTCGGTTGGGTTTCGGCCGACTTTAGTTGCGATTTTGCAAAGTAAGCCACGGGTTAACGTTCAATAAATTTCTACCGTTTTGCAAAGTTAGATGGCACATGTGGGAACTTAAGTGACAATTTTCTCTAAACGTTTGAGGCAATCAATTTTTTTGTTTTTACTGTTTCTCTTTTTTAAAACTATTGTTAATTTTTTTCTCATTCATTGTATTTTCATTATTGATGCCATCATGAACCCCATTAATACTACTACTTATTTTATCCTCACTCTTAAACTTTTGAAACAAAATACATAAGAAAAAAAACTAACTAAACTCTTCTTTTAAAAGGTCTTTTTTTACTTAAATTGTTTTTAAAAAATGAAATTCTACTTTTTTTTCAATGAAAAGTAGCCATAGAAAAGTGAGCCAAAAGTAGCTATTTCAAGTGAGCCATAGAAATTATCAAACAAAACTTTTTTCGCTGCGTATAAAAATGTCATTATCAGCTTTTAAAAAAATTACGCTAGTTTTATTCGGAACATTATGAATAGAATGAAAAATTGGCTCTCCTTTTCTCTATTCCATTTTTTGAGACAATCCGGCGGGAGATGAGGTGAACAACCTGCTACGATACTCAGTCGATAGATCGCCGTGGATCGTCTTTTGCAGAAGAATGAAATGAGTTAGGTTCGAAAGAAAATTTTGCTGTTAAAGGGGGATGGGCGCGCTGGACCGTGGGTCTCCAAACTCGAATTCTCCAGTGTTAATCTAATGGGGAAAGAAAAAACTATTTTCTCGGCCACATTTCTCCGGCTGTATTGAATATTGTTTTCAAAAGGATTTTTTTAAATAATAAATGTAGATAACTTACAGGTCCCGACCTTCCCACTTTTTGAAATTGCTTCGAATATTTTGTGTAAAATTATTTATTGAAAATTAATAAGAAATGTTTTCCAACGAATTTCAAAAAGTGGGAAGGTCGGGACCTGTTAGTTCGCTAAATTTATCACACATTAAATCATATTAAATCCGCTTGCAAAAATATATTCAATACAGCCGAAGAAATGTGATATAGAATATATTCCCCCCCCCCCCCCCATAGGATTAAAACTGATGCACTTTGCTTTGGAGAACCGCGGTTCAGGGCTCTAGTGCGAGAACAAGCTAATATTCTTTTTCGCTTGGTATAGTTAGTATTGAATATTTTTCGAGTTTAACTTTGATAACATGTATCGTTTTGTAAATTCTATTTATCTAATATTATAGACAGTTAACATTACAACTAAGTTATTCTTTAGATTCTGTTGTAATAAACTAGCTAAGTTATAATTAATGCTAAGTAATAATTATCTAATGGGAGCGGTAGCCGGGTCTCCAAAACGAAGTGAGCCTCTCAATGTTAATCCAATGAAAAATATCGAAGCCAAATTACTCTGACTATATTGAATATTTTTACAAACTTTTTTGTATGATAAATGTAGCGGGCTTACAGTCTAGTATTCCCTTTTTAAAAATTGGTTCGATAATTAGTTGTAAAATTTATCAAAAATTAAAAAAAAATCGAATTTAAATTTTTAAATTGGAATCTTGGACAATCTTTACATTGTCAAAAAAAAAAAATGTTGTGGCATTTAATTTAAACTTCTTTAGTGAATAATAATTAATTTACATTAACTGATTTCGCACCTTAGATATAGCATTATTAATACAGTTTTTCAAAGAATTAACGTCAATATCGACGAACAGCTCTCAAAAACGATCCAAATATTCGGCCTAACTTTTTCTTCGATCGGCATCGCACGTGATCTCTGAATTGAAGAGCTAAGTGGAAGAACGTGCTAAGTAACAAAAATTTGAAAACGAGAAAAATGAGCCTTAAAGTTTTTAGTTTGTATTCAGATACGTTAAAAATGCCATTTACAAAAGTTAAAAATGTATTTCACCCAAAATTTAAGAAAAAAAAAGGAAACTTGTTATTTTTAAAGGGTGGAATAACATTCAATGGCACAAAAATCTAAAATTTTATAAAAATGTCACTTAGCACGTTGTTCCACTAAGCTCTTCAATTTTTCTCTTACCATCTTTTCTTCCTTTTTCGCGTGCCGTTTGCTCCGTAAAATTGTCTTTCTTTTTTTTTATTCCGACTCAACACGGAATTCTTATTCTTTGTTTCGTGTCGATTGGAGGTGTAACAATGTGATCGTTTTCGTTGCTGTTTCTTTTTAAGACCAGGTAGAGCTGATTTTTTAACAGTGGATTATGTTACTTGTAAGGAATACATTTTTTTTTTGAAGGTGGAGAGTTGTATTTTAAACTACACTCCTTGACAACCACAAAGTTGGGTAAATAGAAATATGCTATGGAAAAGATCCTTAAGAGGATGTAAAGAGTTCCATAAATTATTTGTGAATCCATCAGGAAAACATGTTTAAAACATTAATTTCGTTAAGGTAAAGGTATACATATCTGAATATTATTTGAGAAAATTGGGTAATTCTATCAGAATGAGAAGTGTATTTTGGTTAAATTATATTCAGATAATTTTGTATGTAAATATTACCAAAACAAGAGTTTCCAACTAACGGACCAATCGCGCTTTTCCCTCTGTCTTTCCACTCTTTGTTTTTACCTTGTTAGTTAGGTTTGTTAGTTAGGTTGACTAGGACTGTAGGTATTATTGTGAATGTTTTTTTTAAACAAAGGGTGTAACAGAACACGAGTTTCAATTGCCTCTCAATTCATCAACACATTTAAGAGTAATTATATGTACCTTATATAAGGTAATTTAGCAGCTCAGTGGCCGAAAGCTCTAACGTGTCCGCCTCGTAAGCCCAAAATCGCGGGTTCGAAAATCGAACCCGGTTGAGTCGTCGGATTTTTTGGATGGGAAAATCTTGGGAACGTGCATGACATATGATTATGTGGCATGTTAAAGATCCCTGGAGGGCCCATTTGGCTTGGGTTCTTTCGTCAAAACTAAATCTCGGCATACTTTAACATCCACGATAATTCAAACTAAACTAAATTATGTCGTTCGTCGGCAATAGCCCTCGTGTAGCTCTAGTGCGACGATTATTCAAAAGTATCCTTAAATCATAACCTGTAAAAATGATCCCAACCTAATAAATTATGGTTAAGTAATGTTACTTAACAGATCACTCATTGACTTTAACCATATTGAGGCTCGAAGGGATATGCAAATGTTCACCTGGCCCCAACCTTTACGAAGTGTTCGAATTCCATTTGACTGATTATTCTGTTGATTTAGCTGATTTCTAATTCGGTGCGCACTTGTTCAGTTAAATCAAAAAGGATTTTGCTAACAACCGATAGAAGTCTAAATAGTTTTTCAAATTGAGCATACTTCGCTGCTGTAACCTTTCAAACGCGTACAGTTTATCGAAATTTTTAATTTTATCATCGCTTACTGAGGTAACACATATATTTTACATTGAGTCATTTAAAATGGTTAAGTTTAACTCCAATTATATTTTATAATTTAATTTTCATTATGTGCTTAGCTTTCGTTTGTTATATTTTCCTTAATTTGATGTATTTTCGAAAGATATTGTGGGGACTAATTAAATTGGCTACCAGCATTGTGTATTAAAAGTTGATTTTTATTAAAAAAAATAACTTCGGCGTAAAGTAGTTTTAAAATTTAGTGTCTGACTGTATGGTACCAAATGCTCACAGGCAACATTTGCCCCTTAATTCCCTTTTGAAAAAATATTGCTTGCATATTTCAACTTTTTTTCATTAACTAATATTATTTCATATGATTTCAATCTATCAAAACCTAATGAAAGCCAAATGAACCTAATAAAACCTTATAATAAATCATAAGTTTAGGTTTACACTAACCTTATGAGGCAAGAACTAAATATTTCCATTCGACGGTTTATTAGACGGCCATTCTGAGACTTAAAAGTGGACACATTAGATCTCTACGTTACACCAATGGGGAAAAGACCTTTCCTATCTACTCGAAGTGTTCCAGTTAACAGGCGGCACCCGACCACATCCTGGACTGTCGTGGACTTTTCAGACTCAATCTTTACAGAAATCCAGTCATGGTTCTGGACTAACATCAGAGTGACTAACATCACAAACCAGGCCTGCTAAACCTAGGAGATAAGAAACAACACAACATATAAATATTTCAATTTAATTATCTCTCGGTTATTTATAAAGAAACACCAAGAAAATTCAACACTTTCAACTTGAACATTAAAACTTTAACCCCCCCCCCCGCCAAAAAAAAAAAAAATTGAAATAAGTAAAATAAATTCTAGCGCTTACACCAATCCTTACCGTAATCGCGTAGACGTATGCAAAAGAATTACAATCTCGCATTAAGGGGGGGGGGGGGGTATAGATTGACGTTTTTATGGTTCTATCCGGAAAACGGTTCCACTTTGCTCCGAGTAAGGAGGGGTCTTTTTAAAATCGATATCTCCCGATTCTCCTGGGGGAAGTCTGTACTGTCGACTCTATTCTACGTGGGGGCTAGTGAGGTGAAACAAGTATTGGGATGTTCTTTTTTTACTACTCGGTTTGGGGTTTAGATAGGAAAGAATTGGATCAAAAACTCTGGGAGTTGTAGTTACAGAATCTTATTAAGTCGCAATATTTTTTTTAGTACACTCTTAAAACAAAAGAGTGAAATCCACTCCAGTTGGAGAAGTGCATTTTCGACACTGGGAAGGAATGAATATTAACTCAGACTGAGTTAAAATCACTCGTTTGGAGTGATGCTGTCGGACTTTTAACACACAAAGGATCCACTCCTCTAGGAGAAGTGCATTTTCCAGACTGGAGGAGTGAAATTAACTCAGACTGAGTTAAAACCGCTCTTTCGTTTTAAGAGTGTAGTATAGCCAATGAACTATTTCTAGTAAATAATGAATCGTTCTAATCGTTCTTAAAATCTTGATAATACTTTGATTATTTACTCTACATTTTTTGCCAAGCATGTAGCCAATATACTATTAATTAAAATACTATTATTACATTGGCTACATGCTTGGCAAAACACCCAATATGCATTGCCAATGAACTATTTCTACAATCGTTCTTTAAATCTTGATAATACTTCCATTATTTGCTTTACATTTTTTTTGCCAAGTATGTACTTTGAAATGCAAAAAAAAATATAGTAGTACTACTGAAAATTTTAATGTTTTTTATATCGAAATAGTTATATGCATGTTGCCATCCTCGGCGTGACCCCCCCCCCCATTACACTCTTAAAACAAACACTCCTAATTTAACTCGGTCTGAGTGGATTTCACTCCTCGAGATGGAGAAAAAATGCACTTCTCCTATACA